>LR812538.1:984332-1304378 GCA_903798195.1 Danio kyathit | reverse complement strand
ACATTCATATACAGTGGGGGGAATAAGTATTCAACACGTTGGACTGAAGCAGCTGATATTCATTTACACTGAGGAAGGGCAGAGGGTTGCTGAAGAACTACTGAGAGATTTCAGCTGCTGTCTGGGCTTTCACTGCCCAACTACACCTCCCTTTCTTCATGTGTTCAGTACTTTTTCCCTTTGTCATTTCATTTTATTACACAGAACTTCATTTGTAAACTAATTAGATTTGTTTTCTTTGCATATATGGATTTATTTGGTTCTTATCAACATCTGGGGAAAATTTCAGGTCAACAGCACCTTTAGAAATATGATTTCTGAGAAAAATGGAGACGTGTTCAATACTTATTTCCCCCGCTGTATATGTACCACACTACAAGGTGTTTTTGTCTTGTTTCTTTTCCAAATATCTACAAATTCTTAAATCAAGAAGAAGATAAGTCTTGTTTTGATGAGAAACACAGGAGAAACCATTTTTGCAGCATAAAAGTATTTTTTATTACAGTCGATATTTTTTATTTAAAAAAAATCAGTGTAAGAATGTATGAAAAATCTTATATTGTTGTGATCACCGTTGTCTAGGCTAAAAGATGAAACCATTTTGAAAGATGTATAAAACACACAGAGACTGCTAGACAGTTTTGAGGAAAACATGACACAGCGGGGTTAGTTGTAACAGGGTGTTACAATTAAGCCACACACTGTTGGAAACCATCTAAACTAATAAAATAATGTTTTAAATTTGAGTGTAATGATGAGAACTTTTTAAATAAAATTTTTTTTAAATGGAAAATATTGTTTTAATTGAAAAAAAAAAATAAAAAAAAAAAATATATATATATATATATATATATATATATATATATATATATATATATATATATATATATATATATATATATATATTATTGCTAATAATGCAAATAAATGCATTGTATAGTAATGGATAAATGGATAATAATGCAAATAAATTCAAATGTGTTTATCCAATAAACAAAATATATAAATAAACATACTCTGCTATGTAGAATAAAAAAGAAATGAGCCAATTACTGAGGAAATACAGCTGCTATTTACAGTAAACTGAATTTAAATTAATTGTGTGAAATCTGCCTTTATAAGCATGTGTTACAACTCACCCCCTGTCTGTTACAACTTGCCCCGCAGGTGGGGTAAATAGTAACATTTATACTCCTGGCACTTTTAGCAATACTGCACAGAAACCACAGGTCCGGTGATTATAATTCCAGTGCTCATTTGTAGGAAAGGCTTGTGTGTTATTGGTAAAAAAATATGGTTTGTCTAACCCCATTACTTTATTCATTATTTGACCAAAACCAAAAAGTGTTACTTTGTGCCCCGCTCTCCCCTACTCCGGTTTCCTCCCAGAGTCTAAAAACATGCACATAAACAAATTGCAATAACAGTCACAATCTTGAGCATTAACTAAGTGTGAACACTTGAAGAACAAATTAGCTTACCCAATTCCCCTATAGCGCATGTCTTTGGACTTGTGCGGGAAACCGGAGCACCCGGAGGAAACCCACGCCAACACGGGGAGAACATGCGAACTCCACACTGAAACTCCAAATGACCCAGCCGAGGCTCGACCTTTTTCCTGAAGTAACACCAGATTGTAACAAATTATTTTTAAAGAGCCTCTATTCTGCATTATAAAAGGTCATATTTTGGTTTTGGGGGTCTCCAACAACATACTGATCTGCATGCAAGGTCAAAAAACACTTCTGCCTCCGATGAACTGCCTCTGAATTATGGATTCCCCATAATCCATAATAGGGGCTCTTTAAAAGTAACTTCACCCAACACTGCCCAGTTGTAGACACAGAGAGCTTGACTTTAGAGCAGGACTTTACTTTGTGAGCTGACTATAACCAGTAGAAATATCGAAAAATTCTTAAATCGAGAGACATTTTCTAGACGAGCAAAAAATATTGTCTTGTTTTCACAAATAAATGAAAATTAAGTTACTTTTTTCAAGGAAAACGTAAATAATCTGCCAAATGGGTAAGCAAAATAATCTAGTTTTCATTTCTAAGATGAAGATTATTTAGTTTACCCATTTGGCAGGACTACATATGAAATGGTCTGTTTTAATCTCTTTGCTTTGCTGTGGTTGTGGACTCGTGTTAACGGTCACACTTTATTTTGACGGTCCGTTTGTTGAATTTAAGTTACATTGCAACTAATTATAATTAGATTATAAGTAGACTGTTAGGTTGGGGTTAGGGTTGGGGTTGGGGTTAGGGTTAGTGTAAGTTGACATGTAATTGCAAAGTTTCTTATAGTCAGTTAAATGTCTGTTGAAGGACTGTTAAATGTCAGTATCAGCAGATATTAAGCAGACAGTCTACTAATACTCAAATGGACCATCAAAATAAAGTGTTACCGTGTTAACTTGTTTCCATAGACTTATGTTAACACGTTGTTTACATGTACTCGCATGTACCTTTGTGATCTCACTGGCCCGGAAGTATTTTTTGTAGTCCCCAAAGTTCCTTCATTGTAGGCTTTGCCAAGTAAACTCTGTAAAAGGCATGGTCAATGGCAGATCTTATTGAACCGTATTTCATCTATATTTTATTTCCTGTGGGCGACTAAATGTGTCATTGTAGCTCATTTGAGCAGAAAATATGTCGATTGTTTTTGTCCTTCGTAAGGGATGTGTGCAGATTTCAGCGGTTGTCGCAGGTAATTGAAGTGTCAGAGCTGAAGACGATGTGGTTGTTGATTACTCTGGCACGTCTCGTCTGCTGTTTACAGTGGTGTGCAGAAGCATCTCATATTCACCTCCACGTCCTGCTCTCGTCATTTTCCTCAGAAGACGAATGCTTCTCGGAGCTCATCTGCATGCCGGAACCATTAGACTCTGATTGCGGCTCATATTGCACTTCTGATGGCTTTATGAGGCCTCAAACGCTTATTCAGGTGATTGAGAGATGAAATGAAGGACGCCATGAGAGATTCAGAGCAAAGCAGAAAACCACGACCCTGTCAATAAACACATCGCTCATGCGTGTTATTAATAAAGACAAACATCTCTGTAGACTTTCTTAATATCTCCATGATACACTGGCATTACACAACAATAACATGTAGAGTATTTCCTGTTAGATTAGGGTTCAGATAAAGAGACAGTCCTCCCCAAATTAAAAAAAAAATCATGTTAATTTCCTCAGTCTCAGGCCATTAAAGATGTACAGTTGATGTCAGAATGATTGGCCCTCTCGTGAATTGTTTTCTTTTTCAAATATTGCCCAAATGATGTTTAACAGAGCAAGGGATTTTTCCCAGCAGATGCAGGACGGCGTGGGATGATGAAAGCCGCATCTCCGACACTTTCAGACTGCAGATCTTCAGCATTCAGCAGCGTCTCAGTCTCTACGATCACTTTGAGCTTTAATAAAGTGTGTTTTCCAGGACAAACACGTTCATACTGCGGGCAGAGGTGAGGAGAAGTCCACACGGGGAAAAGAGTGAAGCTCTGCACCCTCAAACACTCATGTACAGTACAGTTAAAGGGCACCTATGATGAAAATCATCTTGTGGAAGCTGTTTGAACAGAACTGTGTGTAGGTATAGTGTGTCCACAGTCATATTGTGGTGATAAAAACAAAACAAGTCTCTTTTTTTAAAAATTTCCTGATGTTAAAATAGGATCCAAATCCCTCCCATTTTGAGGCCGACCGCAACTTGACGTAGGAGTGCGATTTCGACCGCCCACTGAATTGATTGACAGCCAAGTATTAACATGTCTCCGTAGTTGTCACGCTGGTATACAAGGAAGACAGAAATGGTTATCTTTTCATTAGGTTTATTCAACGTAACAAGTAACAAGGGGATATCACACAGTGCAGGGCAATGGAAGATCATCCGAGGAACACCTCACAGGTCTTCGCCTGGTAAACCTGGCGAGAGTCAAGCATGGGTTAACAACCCAAAACCTCCGTTGGTGGTAGTGGGCACAAAGTGCATGTAGGTGAATACAGATCTTCGGATATGGTAGGATAATCAAGACACTTCCCTTTATCAGTGCGATGGTTACGAAGAACATCCATGGAAGAAGAGAAGACGAGGGAGCTTGGATGAAGATAACCATGAGACTTCAATCCCGGACGAAGAGTGAACGGAGAAGGTGAGTGTTTATAGTGTCCTGACTGATTAGGAACAGGTGCAGAGGGTTAGTAGTCAGGGGAAGGTTCTCGTGATTGGATGGGACTGGTGTGAGATGGTGAGACTGGATTGGGTGAGTGGGAACGAGCTGGGGATGTTACAGTAGTAACGTGCATAATCATATTAATAAGACAGGACTTGTGCAAAGCAACCGCGATTAAAAGATCTGTTCAGCTCTCTGTGATCATCAATCATCATCAAATATGATCAAGAGTTTTACAAGTTTAAAACAATTTAAAAACAGTGCATGTGTGTAATTAATCACAGCGATTTTATCGTCTTTATCGCATGTCAGAACAATTATTAAAGAAGACACTTCAATCCCGGTTTGTGGACGTTAAATCAGGTTTATTTTGCACATTAACATAACGGATGCCCATACAGCAGTGGATAATAACATGTATCCTGTCACATTTGCTGTGCAAAACAGTGCAAAGTTATAGGCGCGCTCTGTGTGTCTGTGCATGAACTCTGTAACAACATTGTGTGTGACTCAGGCGCTGTTTACACTAATACATTTTAGTTTTAAAATGGCGTTTTGGAAAGAATGAAAACAATTCACGTCCACACTGGCGTTTCACTCAGCGTTTCTGAACAACTCTCCGTCCACACTATACCTCTGAAAACACACATCACGTGACCACACACACACTCTGGCGTGCGCTGCAGCGATGAGAGCTGGACGGTTCATCAAGGATCTACCGCTGGATCTAATCTCACTATATTTGTGAAACGTGATATTTAATTCATATTGTGGTAACACTTTATTTTGATGGTCCATTTGAGCATTAGTAGACTCTCAGCTTAATATCTGTTGATACTGACATTTAACAGTCCTTCAACAGACATTTAACTGACTATAAGAAACTTTGCAAATACATGTCAACTTACACTAACCCTAACCCCAACCTCAACCCTAACAGTCTACTTATAATCTAAAGAGAATTAGTTGCAATGTAACTTAAATTCAACAAACGGACCATCAAAATAAAGTGTGACCCATATGGTCTTTATCTAACGACATATTCCCCGACTTTAGTCTTTTGAATCTGTTACTTGTTCTCAGGTAACGTGTTTTGGCTGAGCGCAAAGATAAGTTAATATATCATGGGTGCTCAACCCTGTTCCTGGCGATCGACCTTCTTGCAGATTTCAGCTCCAACCCTGATCAAACACACCTGAACCAATTAATTAGAGCCTGAGGAGCACTTGATAACTACAGGCAGGTGTGTTTGATAGAGGCTGCAACTGAAACTGCAGGAAGGTCGATCTCCAGGAATAAGGTTGAGCACCCCTGTAATAATGTAACAGCGTACACTGATTCTGCACCTTTGGCCGATCGCTTGCCTTTATTTCCTATGATCTATAAACTTATTGTACGTTATGCTTTAATAATGGCCATTATTGATTATTAAACTGATATTCAGCAAGAGAGAGGGTATGTTTCGTATTTTCAATGAAAATGAAAGGAGGCAGTTATGTTATAGGCTCTGTTTTGTTAAAAATATATGCATACAGTGAAGATGACGATCATATAAATATGCAGCTACACGACGCCTCAACATTTCTGGTATCTGTTAAGTTAATATCCAAATGAAATTATGCAGTTCCTTATATCATGTTTTCATTTTATTGTTAAGAAAGTGAAACAGCATAGTCAGGGTGATGTGAATGAGGTTATACAGTACACTGTTCCCTTTGAAGATTTACCCGACGTGTCCTCAGGAGTTTGTTTTTCTGTAAGTCTGAACTTACAAGGAGAGAATGCAGGTCTGATCTGTGTAGGCTACTTAATATTGAGGGAAAAGCCACAATCAGATAGAGAATGTCTGCAGCCATGACTTCGTTTTCAGATGTCTCCATTTTCCTCCATTCACACTAAGCTGGAGCAGCAGCGTTTTAAAATGAAAAAGGCCTCTCCAGCATTTTCAAAAAACTCCGGAGTAATGTGGAAAGATCGTGCAACCAAGCAAAACGTATGTGTTTTATAACTAAAACAGGTATTTTAATGTAGCGGGTAATTAGTGTAAACGAGGCTTCATCACTGCAGAAAGGCTTGAATTAACTCCACAACAAATACATCAAATAATAATGATTGGAAAAGTTCTTACTGCTTCCTTCATGTCTGTCACTGTGCTGTTTATCTGACCCAGCCAAGGCAGAGATTGAGGCACACTCTGACAGGCAGGTGGGAACTGTGGACGTGGAGAACCAGCATTAAAGGCACAGAAACAGCTCCAGTGTGTTCAGAGCAGAAAATCCAACATTCTGAAAGGTCTAATCAATAATCTGATGGGCGTTTTGAGCTGAAACTTTACAGACACATTCTGGAGACACAAAAGACTTAAATTAAATCTCTAAAAAGGGTTAAAATATGTGTGTGAATTAGTGTATATAGATGTTTCCCAGTGATGGGTTGCAGCTGGAAGGGCATCCGCTGCGTAAAAAATATGCTGGATAAGTTGGCGGTTCATTCCGCTGTGGCGACCCCAGATTAATAAAGGGACTAAGCTGAAAAGAAAATGAATCAATGAATGGATGATGTGGAACAGAGCAAGGAATTTTTCACAGTGTTTCCTATAATAATTTATATATTTTTTTGCCTACATAACGATTCAGTTCAGGTAAATCTTTTATCTTATGCATATAGACATGCAAAACAAAAAGATGAAACAAAATTGAATACCTTGTAGATAAAACTCAAGACTTAATAACACTTTATTTGGCCCTTAATCTTCTCTAAATTGATTTATTAACTTGTGGTACTTTTCGAGACCCCACGGACACCCTGATAATACCATGTCAACAAGGAATGATTAAAGCCACTCAGAAAACCCAGAATTGGTGCAAACTAAACTGAAACGTAACCGCTCACCCAGCTTCATAGTGCAGGACCCTGGTGTTGTTTTGACTGGTGGATGTTCGACCTCACAGACGATTTAAACGTCAAAGAAGGCGGAGCCATCGGATTATGTACGTCAAGTGGCGTTGTTTTCACTGAAGTAAATAGAGTGGGCAGCACGGTGGCTCAGTGGTCAGCACTGTGGAATCACAGCAAGAAGGTTGCTGGTTCGAGTCTCGGCTGGCCCAGTGGACATTTCTGTGTGGAGTTTGCATGTTCTCCCCGTGTTGGCGTGGGTTTCCTCCGGGTGCTCCGGTTTCCCCCACAGTCCAAACACATGCGCTATGGGGGAATTGATGAACTAAACTGGCCGTAGTGTATGAGTGTGTGAATGAGTGTGTATGGGTGTTTCCCAGTACTGGGTTGCAGCTGAAAGGGCATCCGCTGCGTAAAACATATGCTGGAATAGTTGTCAGTTCATTCCGCTGTGGCGACCTCTGATAAATAAGCGAATAAGCTGAAGGGAAATGAATGAATAAATGTAGAGTGATGGAGAGAGCAGAAATCAGCTCAGAGATGCTCAAGGTCTCCGTGTTTTCAGTCCTCAGACGCCCGCTGTTCAGGCTAATGGAAGTCATGTTTCACACACTTTAGCTTTGGTGTCCTTGATGTCAAATCTTTTCTTCACCAAACCCTTACAGCATTTAGGAAACAGAGCTTCTTTCAAACACATCCGTGACTCATTCAAAATGAGCTGTACTCATATATGCTGAGTACTGTATGTGTGTGTGCGTGGAAGTGTATGTTGCATGTTTATCTCAATATCACTAAGCTATCATTAGGTTTGCTATTGTTATTAACGTTTAATTTGTGGAATAAACACTTGTGTAGCGTTTGCTTTCAGAGATGCTGTGAGTATTTCCAGCTGTTCGATTTTGCCGGTAAACATCAGTCAGCTTAGCACCTGTTGCTTTATTTCACAATTACACCGTCTGGATCTCTTGACAGTTACAAACTCCTGCTTTCCTTGCTAAATATACAGTATATGTTCATGCCCGTAGCCTCACGGCCAAAAGGTCCAGAATTTGTCCTTTTAATTATTTTATGTAATTTAATATTATATAATATATTTATATTTAATATATATATTGTGATAAAGTGTAATTTTAATTAACTATGGCCAGTAATTTGACTCCCATGGAGCCTCAAAGCCACAATAATGTGACGCGAGTCACGTGACATAACCCACTGAGTGGTAACATTTGAATCTTTGATGCGACATCCTTACTGAGTAACGCTATGGGTCGAAAACAGCAAGAGAGGCAGAAAAGGCAGGCAGCGGCGTCATGATCGCAAAATATTGAACATATGTTCAAAAAGACTGCCAAACAAGGTAAGGCTAAAGTTACTTCTTAACAGATGAAAATCTGTCCCTATCCAGAGGTTCTAGGCTAACTGGCCGCATTAGCCGGGACGTCCTGTATATTTATTGACTTGTCCATGACCTCCCTTTCCCTATTTTTGCCATTATTGTTTTTAAATAACTGTCCGACGAAGGCTTTAATGGCAAGCGGAGTCCTCCGCCGTCAGTAACTTCACAGCAAAAGGTGCTAATCCCGTCACGTCTGTGTTTTTGAGGCTGTTTGGTCACTTCATTGGTTTTATTCTGATATAAATCCGATCACTCAAACCACGTGATCTGGGATGCATTCCAGATGAAAATGGACAGGTCTAATTATTTTTTTGACAAAATTAATGTAAATAAAATAAATTATGACCTGGAGAAAATCTGAGCTGCGCCTGAAACACCTGTAGGTGCGCTTTTACAGCCAAAACTCTATTAAAAACAGGTTTACTATAAGCATAATACATGTGTTATAACTGTTCAGGCCTGTAGCCAGGGGGGGTTCGGAATACCCAACCCTCAATGACAAAGGTCCAGAATTTGTCCCATACATGAGCTCATTTGTACTATTTTGACTGCTATGCCATCATAAATAGTGAAAATAATCCATCGAAAAAGGCTTTAAAACCAAACGGAATCCTCTGTCGGCTGTTGACTATAATCTGATGTTCTGAAGTCTTCTTTCACTACTGTATTGTTTTTAAACTGAGAAAACATTGCAGGTAACTTTTAATCTAAATCTTGGACCTTATTCCTGAAATAAAAAATGAGCAATAAAACGGTGTGAAGCACCAGAAGCGGAGCATATTAAATTAATTTGAATATATTTAGGCTATTGTTGATATCCAGGAATTTTCAAATGTATTTTTATTTATTTTTTTACCAAAGAGGCTAGAAAAAATCTAAAGAATTCATAATTATTGTTTTATTATTATATTATTTATATTATTATTATTATTATTATTAGTTTGAATTATAATTTTTTTATTGAAATGGCCAAATTGTGACTGAGGACAGTTGAATGTGCTGGCCAGTTTGTTTTTTGTCTAATAAATGACAGTAGGCTGCAGTTTTTTTTACTTTAAAACTTTAACAGATTCCTATTTTTTCCTAATGATATATGATGTAATAAATTTGTATTTTAAAAATGTTTTAATTTTTTTTATTGCAAATTTTTAGGAAATATTTTTAGTGCATCAAAAAGTGTGGTTATGATGACATCTAACTAGCTAATCCAGCAAAAAAAAAAGTACTGCTTAAAATGTCACTAAATGCAGTATTTAAATCTCATAGTTAAATAGAAACTGAGGCGTATAACTGCAAAAAGGTCCACTTTTTGAGAAAAAAGAACCACCCCTTTCACCAGGCTGGCTACGGGCCTGATGTTTGTTTGTTTTTTGCAAACATAGTACACTGAAGGTGAATAAAAGCATGGGTGACACTTTAGAATAATGCTCCACTAGTTAATGCATTACTAACATTAACTTAGTATCAATAATCTTGTACAGCCTTTATTAATTCAACATGGGCTCATTCTGAAAACGTAGCCCTACAGTATATACATTTCTGGAGGTTGCGAATTATGAGGCACGTATGGCTGCATTTCGTCTTTAAAGTGAATGCTATGCGATGGTTTGATGCTGTTCCTTTTCACGCTTACCAGCTGACCGCTTACCTCCGTATGGACGGCTTTCCTGCTGTTACCTGTCCAGTGGCTCGCTGCATACTTTGGAGGATGTGAGATGCAGATTTAACTGTGACCATGGGGTTCGAGTCTGCTGAAAAACAGTTCCAGAAAGCAGGTAAGACAAAAACAGAAGCCAAAAAATAAAACAAACAAGTAAATAACAGGGTGAGAATGTGGTAAAATCTGAAAACGTGGTAAAAATCAAGCGAGGGCTTTTCTTTTTCTGGATTGCTTTTGAAAACTGTATCTTATGGAAGTGGGTGGGTGCTAGTCAATCGGTGCTTTTAAAAACACTATCGGTTGGGTTTAGGGAAGGAGGAGGTTGGGTGAGTCAATCGGTCAGTCTGTCAGTCAATCAACAGCGGCCTCTCATGGGTTTACGTAAGAACAGCAGGCGCGAATGGCACTCGCAAGAAAAATTTGAGATCTGAAAAAGTGTACACAGCAGCCTGGTGGATTCACGAAAACAAAAACTGCAAAAAAACGTAGCTCCTGGGATATATTTGGCGCTCTCCAGAAATGTATACAGGGATACATTGTCGGTTCAACATTAACTAATGCATTATTAAAATCTAAAGTTGTATAGTTAGAGCACTCTGAGTTAACATGAACTAACGTTATTAAATTTAAATAATGTTAACAAACATGTAATAAATGTATTACTAATCGTTTGTTCATGTTAGTAAATACATTAATGGACCATTAATTTAAAGTGTTACCAAATCATGTTATATTATTAGCAGAAAAATTATTTCAACCCATGCTCATTCTGAAAACGTACCCCTGTATACATTTTTGGAGAGCGCTAAGTACATCCCAGGAGCTATGTTATTTATGCGAATCCAGCAGAGGCCGCTGTGTACGCTTTTTCAGATCTCAAATTTCACTCACGAGTGTCATTCGTGCCTGCTGTTCTCGCTTAAATTCACCAGAGGCCACTGTAGATTGACTTACTTGACTGACTGACCGATTAACTTACTCACCCTCCTCCTTCCCTAAACCCAACCGATAGTGTTTTCAAAAGCACCAATTGACCCGATCACCCACTTCCCTAAACTCAATCAACAGTGTTTTCAAAAGCGATCCAAAAAACGAAAAGCCCTCGCGGTCGCCTGATTTTACCTCATTCTCACCCTGTTCTTTACTATTTGGCTTCTGTTTTTGTCTGTTCTGCTTTCTGGAACCGTTCTTCGTCAGACTCCAACCCCGTCCCAGTGGTCAACTCTGTTTCATGTCACAAGTCCACCAATAAACACGCCGAGCCACTCGACAAACTGGTAACAGCGGAAAAGCCGTCCACATGGAGGTAAGCGGTCAGCTAGTAAGAGTGAAAAAAACAACATTAGACCGCCCTGTGACGTTCGTTTTAAAGATGAAGTGCTGCCATACGTACTTCTGGCTACATAATTTACGATCTCCAGAAAGGTATATAGGGCCACGTTTTCACAATGAGCCTGTGTTGATTTATTTTAAACAAAGTTAAAAAACTTAAAAAGGACAATTAATCAAAAGTGACTGAATGGATTTTCATTTTCTCACATTCGTCCAGTGTTTTAGCATATTTGAAATCAACAGAAGCGAGCAGACTTCAGTCCACTGCTCCTGGATCAGTTTTTCACACGAGCTCCCGTGTTGACATGATGACACAGAGACACTTTCTGTTCGAGATGCTCAGCGGAAGCAGGACGGCGTGGGATGATGAAAGCCGCATCTCCAGCACTTTCAGACTGCAGATCTTCAGCATTCAGCAGCGTCTCAGGCTCTACGATCACTTTGAGCTTTAATAAAGTGTGTTTTCCAGGACGAACACGTTCATACTGCGGGCAGAGGTGAGGAGAAGTCCACACGGGGAAAAGAGTGAAGCTCTGCACCCTCAAACACTCATGTACAGTACAGTTTTTCTAATATTTCCCAAAAGATGTTGAACAGATTCAGGAGTTTTTCACAGTATTTCCTTTAATATTTTTTCTTCTGGATAAAGTCTTATTTGTTTTATTTCGGCTAGAATAAAATCAGTTTTTAATTGTTTTAAAGCCATTTTAAGGTCAATATTATTAGCCCCCTTCAGCAATATTATTTTTGGATTGTCTCCAGAACAAACCACTGTTATACAATGACTTGCCTAATTACCCAAATTAACCTAGTGAAGCCTTTAAATGTCACTTTAAGCTGAACACTAGTGTCTTAAAGAATATCTAGTCTAATATTATGTGCTGTCATCATGGCAAAGAGAAAAGAAATATATATATTAACTGATTATTAACACTTATAAAGTATTGTCTTATTTTACTATCTCTAGTCTTACCCAATACCCAAACCTAAACCCAACTGCTATCTTACTAACTACTAATAAGCAGCTAATTAGTAGTTAATTAAGCTAAAAGTCTTAGTTAATAGTTTGTTAATAGCATAAACTGTACATTAAAATAAGCATGACTGTCTTTATTTTAAGGTGACGAAGTGTTACAGTGAAACAAATTCATGTATGCACTGAGTAATATTAATTCATTACATGTTCTCACTCCTCCATGAACCGCCACCTTATTGTGGTGGAGGGGTCTGACTGCCTGAGGCCCCGTTTACACTAATGCGTTTTCGTTTTAAAACGGCGAGTTAGATCAAAAACGATCCTCGTCCACACTAGCGTTTCATCTAGCATTTCTGAACATATCTCCGTCCACACCACTCCACCAAAAACGTATATGATGTGACCATTCGCACACTCTGGGCATGCGCGTTAAAGTATAAACAGGAAGCATGTGTCTTGCTCGACATTTGGCTATTGTTAGTCAACAAACGCTGGTAGAACGATGAACGCGAGCGATTAGCGAGTGCTCGAACAATAGCTTGCCTCTTGCGAATATATGCAGCTGCTGTAGTAAAAAAGGCAGAGTTTAACTGCACAATGGCGCCTAAAACGGACAATAGTGCAAACAACGCTCATCATTTCTGTGTCAATGTTGTTGTTTACAGTGAAGGCTGGTCTGCCGTCTTCCGGTAGCATTAAAGTCATGTGATAGTTGCTTCACAAATAAGGGAAGGATACACAATGACCCAAAAGCCCCAATCAGGTAGCGAATCTCAGCAGCCACGCCTCCGTTTTCAGACGTTTCCGTTTACCCCCATCCACACTGAGACGGAGCAGCAGCGTTTTTGGAATTAAAACGACCTCTCCAGCGTTTTCAAAACGCTCCGTTTTCGGGGCTCGAAAACTCCGGCGTAGTGTGGACGGATGGCGTAATCGTAGCAAAACTTATGCGTTTTAAAACGAAAACGCATTAGTGTAATCGGGGCCTGAGTGATCATGTTGTCTGGGGCTAATGCCCCTGGTAAGGTTTTCCAAAGCAAACAAGTCTTAAGTGACAGGTAAGACTGGAGCCAGGCCTGGGATTGGGGCTCATATGTGAAGGCTCAGCCCAAAGGAGTGACATGGGACAATCCTCCTGCAGGGGGAGCTGTAAGGGGCTGGTGCATTGTGGAACGGGTGTTGGTCGAAGGTTAGGACCACTACAACCCGATTGTCAGGCACAGAAACTGGCTCTTGGGACATGAATTGTCACTTCACTGGGAGAGAAGAAGCCCGAGCTTGTGCAGGAGGTGGAACGGTACTGACTAGAGATAGTTGGGCTCTGGAAGTCAACTTCTTGAGAAGGGCTGGACTTTCTTCTACTCTGGAGTTGCCCACGGTGAGAGGCGACTGGCTAGTGTGGGCATGCCTATAGCTCCGTAACTTAGCCGCCATGTGTTGGAGTTGAACGAGAGGGTTGCACTTGTGCCTTCGGGTCAGGGATAGGTATCTCACTGTGGTTTTTGCCTACGGGCCAAACATCAGTGCAGAGTACCTGGCCTTCTTGGAGTCCTTGAGAGGGATGCTGGAAGGTGCTCAGACTAAGGACTGCTTTAGTTGTTCCTTAACACACATCCCAGTTAGTCTGACTGGACCCAGACGGTTTTGGGAGGATTGACTATAGCACAGTTAGGTTTAGTTACTTGTAGTTATGCATAATTGACTGTAATTGCTGTATTAGTAAATGCATTGGTTATGAAAGGACACTGATAAAGTGGTGAGTAATAAAAGGTAAGTATTGTAATAACATTTAAAACTTTGATATTTTTGTGTACACACTCAATTATGATATGACCTGATACTACATTATAGTTTTATTTGAAAAATGATTGTTTAAAGCTGATCTATTATGCCCCTTTTTATAAGATGCAAAATAAGTCGCTGATGTCTCTAATGTGTGTGTGTGTGTGTGTGTGTGTGTGTGTGTGTGTGTGTGGGTGGGTGGCTTTGATCCTAATTGTGCCATTTTGGTGACTGTCGCTTAATAAATTCAGAAGTGGGCGGAGCTACAAATGCCTGTGCGTCAGCATAGTGGCAGATTCAAAAACCAGACCAATGTCCTATGCTAATGAGGGAGAGATGGTCACTAGTGGGCGGGGCTTTCCCTCTCTGATGACACATACAAAGGGAGAATGTCAATGTCAAGTGTTTCTGCAGACTGTTTACATCAAGTCTGATTAGAACAAATACAATGAATATTGGTTAATATACATACACAATTAACAGCTGGTTATATTCACAGAATGTTGCCACACAACTGTGTTTAAACCCCTTATAAAAGTGATTTTTGCATAATAGGACCCCTTTAAATGCTCTTGTTCCACTATAGTTTAATTGGGCCCAGGGATGCAGAAATCACATGCAGTTTTTGAATTATGTAAAAAGGCACACGGTCACAGAGGAGATAACAGAAACGTCTGAAACTTTTAACAGCTTGAGATCTCCTAAGCCTCCTCTGAGCTGTAAAATGAGATGTGAAAACGCAAGTTGTCCCCTGTGATCCCCATGCTGTGGTGAAATACCCAGAGCTGTCACACTTCTCTCTGTCTGATCTGGAATTCAGGACACTTTGTCCATTGTAGAAATTGAACATACACTGTAAAAATGCTGGGTTCCACACAATGCCTTCATGTTGTCCCAACACAAATCTATTATGTTCACCTAATTGTTTTTACCAGCTCTAGTGATAGATCGTTCTTGAATGATTCATTCATTTTGAATGAATCTTTCGTATGACTCGAGAATGATGAGTCCTCTCAGAGAGAGATTTGTTCATTTGCACACACACACACACACACACACACACACATTTGTGCAGGTGGAGGAGAAGATTAGTTCCTTTTTTGAGTCTTCTATCGGGTTTGAGACCTGTCAGAAGAGCTGAGCTGCCATTATCTTAGGCAAAAGACCAGGTAAACAATGCAGGATTATATTCTCTTTCTCATAGCATTCTAGTTATGACTTGTTTGTAGTGTGATCAGCGTTTGGACTTGAGTTACATGAGTTTGAAAGTAATATTTTAGGCAAATTAAATGAAATGACTCGAAAAAAGATTCGTTCATCTCGCTGAATGAGACTCAAAGGACCGAGTCAATAAAATGATCCCCATCACTAACAGGCTTATTCTGAAAACGTAGCCCTATATACATTTCTGGAGATCGTGAATTATGTAGCCAGAGGAACATACGGCTACATTTCATCTTTAAAACGAACGCTATGGGGCGGTATAATGCCATTCCTTTTTACTTTTATCAGCTGACTGCTTTCGTCCGTATGGACGGCTTTCCCGCTGTTACCAGTTTGTCCAGTGGCTCACCGCGTACGGAGGAGGATTTGAGATGCCCACAATGACGGGGATAGAGTCGGCCAAAGAACGGTTCCAGAAAGCAGGTAAGACAAAAAAAGAAGCCAAAAAATAAAATAAACAAGTAAATAACAGGGTGAGAATGTGGTAAAATCTGAAAAACGAGGAAAAA
Source organism: Danio kyathit (assembly GCA_903798195.1). Taxonomy (NCBI): domain Eukaryota; kingdom Metazoa; phylum Chordata; class Actinopteri; order Cypriniformes; family Danionidae; genus Danio; species Danio kyathit. The sequence goes on along the minus strand of LR812538.1, from coordinate 1,288,430 downwards.
ATCGGGTGAGGGCTTTTCTTTTTCAGGACCGCTTTCTCACTGGTCTGAGGTTAGCATCTTGAGCCAGCACAAAATGGTGGAAAATGTCAACTCTGTGACTGTCGACTCTGTTAGTCATTAAAAAAAGTCAGTTAAACAACAATTAGTGACAGAATTATATATTGTAACATTTTACATTACTATTGGATTCGTCATACATTTGTTGTATGCAGGGCTTAATTTGTGCCTTTGAAATGGGATCCGGCACCTCATTTTACCGACCCCCCTCCTCAACCGGCCTCCTCCCCCATCTGCTGCTGCTCACTTTCTTCGCGACTCCTCAGCTCTCTTCACTTTCGTTCGCAACCGAATGTACCTGCGCGCGCGAGAGACCGAATGTACCCGCGCGCGAGAGAGACCAAATGTACCCGCGCGCGCGCGCGAGAGAGAGACCGAATGTACGCGCGAGAGGGACCGAGAGACTAATAAAGTTACTATTATTAACTAATTAAAGGCATGGCAATTCAGCTTCATGCACTGAATATAGAGTAATTATTTTACATTTTTGTATTTAATTTTGAGCCCTTATCACTGTGTCCTGTTGTGGAAATTAGATTAATCCTATCAGGCAAGCTTTAAGGATTAAAGCCGAATAGTAGGAATGACCCAATTACAAATGTTTTGGTGATACACATTTGAATTGAGAGAGAGAGATTTAACATACAGAGTCAACTCTTGTTCAAGCCTTAATTTTCCAACATGTTTAGGGGACATCTAATATTAGGTTTCATTATTTTGTTGCACTGCAGTAGCCTACTGCTAAAGCGATGCAATAAAAATGATTGGAGCGGTCATCACATCAGCGAGATCACAGAATTTCCTCTTCTGTTGCAATTGTTTAGTAATTGGATGATTGAAATCTGAATAAAAGCAAAGTCCCTTCATAGTTTTATAAATATATTTTAAATAATCGAGCTCCTGTTTATCTAACCAATCTCCTGTCTCGCTACAACCCAACCCGCTCTTTACGATCTCAAAACTCAGGGCTTCTGGTAGTACCTAGAATAGCTAAGTCGAGTAAAGGAGGTCGAGCCTTCTCATTTATGGCCCCTAAACTCTGGAATAGCCTTCCTGATAATGTCCGAGGCTCAGACACCCTCTCGCTCTTCAAAACTAGATTAAAGACCTATCTTTTTAGCAAAGCATACACTCAGTGCAGTACATAGCGGTATGACGCATGATGTGCCCCACACATGATTTTGGTTCTCGTTTATATACACTATGAACAGCAGCTACGCTAATTATTCTCCTTATTCTGTATTTCCACCTGGGGGTACTCATCTTGAGGCCCTCAGACTACGCAGTGCCACTGACGCGATCCGAGACCAGCGACGAGATCATCCCAAATGGTCGTGCCCAACTGAGCCTGGTTTCTCTCGAGGTTTTGCCAATTGAAGTTTTTTTTTTCCTCTCCGCTGTCGCCACTGGCTTGCATGGTTTGGGATCTGTAGAGCTGCACATCGATGGATTTGCTCTTCAGTGTTTGGACTCTCAGTAGTGATTATTAACCCACACTGAACTGAGCTAAACTGAACTGAACTTAATCTCTGAAAACTGAACTGACACTGTTTCAATTCACTATAATCTTCCATGTGAAGCTGCTTTGACATAATCCACATTGTATAAGCGCTATACAAATAAAGATGAACTGAATTGAATTGAACAGTATTTTATAGCTTTTGATTGAACCCATATAAAGAAAAGATAATATATCAGTTTTTTATATTGCTAATAAATTATTACATATTAAAATATAATAATGGCCTCAGCGTCTCTCTCGCACCAGCACTCGGTCTCTCTCGCACACATTCGGTCTCTCTAGCGTACTCGGTCTCTCTCGCGCGTTTTAGGTCTCCCCCCCCCCCGACCCCTTCCCACAGACACACACACACACACACCTGTCTCCACTTTCGTGTGCAGCATCATGGGGTAACATGCCGGATCCGTTACCAATTCACAAAGTAAGCACTGGTTGTATGTCATTCCTGTTAAAGGAAAATGCTTGAAATGGACCCGCAGTTTTCCGAAAACAGTTTCTTAACACTGACAGCACTTTCACCATAGTAAATAAAGCAGTGAAGTGACAATACCATGGTCATGAGGAGATTCTGGAGCAGGTGGCCATCATCTCTTGGTGTGTCTGATGTCCGGCTCTGGTGAGACTTTGAGTTAGCGGTGACGGCTAACGGGAACATTTCAGCTGAAACCACCACACACACACACGCCTGACAAAGTGACACTCTCAAGTTCTCACTTACCGCAGCGTTTTTGCCCCTCCACTTTCCTTGAAGACATTTTGTCTGGATGTCTTAACAGAGCTCCTTCACTGGGAAAAAAAAAGACTTTCCCACTCAGAAATCGCCAGTAAGTTTGACACACTGCTCATGAAAACCAACACACGAAATTTAGCATGCGATGTTTTTCAGCAGAAAGACTGAAATAGTATTTTCTTGTAAAATATAGCGCACTCCAATAATTGCTTTATTAAATAGTAATAATACAATTTTACAGCGTTGTCTCTCGGTATACACTACACTGTAAAAAAATCTGCAATTTTAGGGTTTATTTCCGGCAGCTGGGTATTCATTCGCTCGAACCAGCGAACTTCTTGCTGTGAGGTGACACCGCACCACCCACATTCAGCTCATATTACAGTTAAATACTGTGTCATTTACAAAAATCATTAACAGTGTATGATATTAGGAGTGCAAATAAAGAAAAGTTAGAGAGTCAAACAAACTGTAGACATTGACATGAGGACTCCAGAGTATGCTCTGTAATGAGCATGGAGTCGACCAATCCGGTACGTTACTGTAGAGGGGCAGTTGCTGGCAGCCGGTAAGTTACCGCAAAACTACAGTAAAATGTCTAACAATGCATCTACGCGCAAAAGCCTTCTCCATCTCTGTCTCCAAGAAGACAACACTCGCCTAGTGCGCTCAAACTATCCATTTCAATCTAAAACACATAAACAGCACCACAATAATCATCACACGCCTGCTGTCATGGCAACCAGGCTGTTATTAATGAGACGCTCCTTCATCTTTATAGCAAATGGCTGGGAATGAGATGGGAACGAAGCTCTTTGATGCAGGGAAATTGGCCGCCTCAGTCTCGGAAACGACAGGGAGAGATGCTTCACAAATCACTTAATCTAGATCTAGAAAATATGATCATATCACCTTAATTTTATCCTCCTTACACTGGCTGCCTGTTAAGTTTCGTATTGAATTTAAAATATTACTCCTTACCTATAAAGCTTTAAATAATCGAGCTCCTGTTTATCTAACCAACCTCCTGTCTCGCTACAACCCAACCCGCTCTTTACGATCTCAAAACTCAGGGCTTCTGGTAGCACCTAGAATAGCAAAGTCGAGTAAAGGAGGTCGAGCCTTCTCATTTATGGCCCCTAAACTCTGGAATAGCCTTCCTGATAATGTCCGAGGCTCAGACACACTCTCGCTCTTCAAAACTAGATTAAAGACCTATCTTTTTAGCAAAGCATACACTCAGTGCAGTACATAGCGGTATGAGGCATGATGTGCCCCACACATGATTTTGGTTCTCGTTTATATACACTATGAACAGCAGCTACGCTAATTATTCTCCTTATTCTATATTTCCACCTGGGGGTACTCATCTCGAGGCCCTCAGACTTTGCACTGCCACTGACGCGATCCGAGACCAGCGACGAGATGATCCCAAGGTTTTCTGGACCAGGCCGTATCCTGAGCAGCTGCTGTGGTGGTCTTCATGGAGTGAGAGCATGACTGACTCCTGTGATGCTCCAAGGACAGACGAGTCTTCGCTGAGGTCCAGCTTCCTGCACCTAGACTGCAGTTCTGCACAAGACGTTTGGCCATAGGGGAAATGGTCGTGCCCAACTGAGCCTGGTTTCTCTCGAGGTTTTGTAAAATCTTCGCTTTCGCCAATTGGTGAAGTTTTTCCCTCGCCGCTGTCGCCACTGGCTTGCATGGTCCGGGATCTGTAGAGCTGTGCATCGATGGATTTGCTCTTCAGTGTTTGGACTCTCAGTAGTGATTATTAACCCACACTGAACTGAGCTAAACTGAACTGAACTTAAACTCTGAAAACTGAACTGACTTTGTTTACATTCACTATAATCTTCCATGTGAAGCTGCTTTGACACAATCTACATTGTATAAGCGCTATACAAATAAAGATGAATTTAATTGAATTGAATTAATCACACGCATTGCAGGTAAATAATAACACACATGTGTTGGCATATTCACTCTTTCTATCTCTCACGTATATAAATGATAAATGATTCGAGGCTTGCTGGTGATGGCCGAGGTCGTCACTGTTTTGCCCCGGAGCAGAGTTTGTCCTCTGAAACTCATTCATTCATTCATTTTGAATTCCCTTTGTGATAAGTAGCTTTGTTTTGAATAAAACTTGAGAAAAGATAACCGTCTTCTTTGTCTACCAGCATGACAGCAGTGCATATTACAGTAGTGAACTGCGAAGAATGTATGCGAGTCTCTAAATGCAACTAATCACGCTCCTCATCTTGCATCTACTCTAGCAATCATGGGCTGCTAAGATGATTTCTCCTGCAGGTTGCTTTTGTTGTTGGGAATTGAGAAGGCCCTGACAAAAGAAGCAGACTCAAGGAAAAACCATCTACAGCATCTCCCAGAATAATACGGTAAGGTACAAAAGAGACAATGTGTTCATCTGCTTGACTGTGAGCTGTACAGCCTTGCCTTGAGGTAAACATATTCGAAGAAAAACGTTGTTCTCAAAAGAAACACACACATGATTGGCTCTCCTGCAATTAGGACTTTGCGCACAGTCTCGAGCGCTGAGTGTTTTTTAATGCCGGATGAGATGGGACATATAAAAGCATTCATATTGATCATACTCTGCAGTTTAGCTTTATTTCAGTGGTGTTGTAAATGTAAGACTACAGAGATGAGCTCCTCCAAAGACTGACTGAAGAAAAGCAAACCTACTTCAGAAATCCACCCCCAAAATTATGGAGAACACATTTCTACTAGCGTTGGAGGTCCCCACAATACAGTATTGTCATGATTCTTGTGTGTTACTGCAATATTAAATACAAAAAAAAAAAATGCTTTTCGTACTTGTCTCGTTTCTGGTCCAAATATCTAAAAACTCTTAAATCAAGAAGCTTTTTTTAGACAACCAATATATATTGTCATTTTTTCAGAAATAATGAGTCAAAATTGAGGGAGTTTTTCCTTAAAACAAGCAAAATAACATTATTTCAAAGCAAAAAAGTTATTTGCTTATGTCATTGGCAGATAATTTGCTTGTTTTAAGCAAATTTAGCTTTCATCATGAACCATGGCTGCGTTCAAAATGGCATAAATGATTTCAAAGTGCACTCTGAAGATAGCTAAATCTGAATTGTAAACAATATATACAAAGCAAACTATAGGTCAGAGAAATAGCTTTAGTTTTTTTTTTTTGTCATTCAAAGCGGATGTTGGAACATTCAAAATGAATAGTTCATAGGGGGGATAACTTGGGAATGGAACACAGCCAGGAACTCTGTATCTAACTATAGCTTGTGTAGTCAGGGTGAGAATTACACTGGGGTTGAGGGAGGGTTGACTCCCTAATTAACACTTGATTCCATCAAAACAAAACATATGGGGGTCAGCCCATTATTAGTGGGACAGTTTCTTCAGATCTGTATTTTAAATATTAATAATTAAAATAATACATTATATTAATATAAATGGGCGTCATGGTGGCGTAGTGGATAGCATTATCGCGTTACAGCAAGAAGTTTGCTGGTGCGAGCCCCGGCTGGATCAGTTGGCGTTTCGGCGTTTTTATTATAATATATTATATCATTTAAATAAATATACGTACATTTGATTGACTGAAGCAGCTATTAAACAAACCTGATCGTCAATAATTTGCACCAGGCCTAGATTGGCTAATCGGGAGGACCAGGAGTATTCCCGGTGGGCCGGTGTTTCTAGCTGCCTGCACTCTCAGCAGTCGCACTTTGTTTTTTTATTTATGTATTTATTTGACCATAGCCTGAGTCTTTTTATTCATTATTTTACCGCAGCTTCACTCTTTTTATTTATTTTCTCACAGCCCCCTGAGCAGAATGCAGCCTGCAGGTTAATGATGACGTAACTATCATTCGACTCCCCAACAGCGGCACCTTGCTCATCAGCTAAATCATTTGTTAATAGATACACGAGAGATGAAAAAATTTATAATAAAAAGAGCAAAGGTGGCACTGAAAAGGCCATAATTAAAAAAGCGGAGTACATTTGTCGTTAAAACCAGCAACAGCGAGGGTACAACAACACATGAAGACGATGAAACAGCCGGTAAGTTAACGTTAAGCTAGTTAGGAGCAGTGCAAAATAACGATGTCTGCAAACCACCGTTTATGTACCGAACGTTTTCTTGTACTGTAGATCTTCAGCAGCAGCAGCCTCTTGTCCAGTTTGATGCTAACAGTGAAGATCCAGACCCCGTAACGTTACTAAGCACCAGTCATGGGCCCAACACACTAGAATGGGCAGGTAGGATTGTCATCGAGTGAATATTAGAATTTTAATAATTAATATTAATAAATATTACACCTGCTGAATGAAAAACGCCCTGAGACAGTTAATGAAATCAGATGATTCACTACACTAATAAATCTGACTTAACTTGATCAGAAAGCTAAAAAGGGGGAAAAAAGAGAGAAAGTGAGATTAGAAAGTAATACTGTGGTTAAAAAAGTCTGTCAGATAACATCGCAATACTTGTTTATTTGTGTTTAAGGACTGGATATCTGTAAACCATTTTGCACAGAATATATATTCAGATATTGCAGAAAAGGACATAGTGTCACGGTCACCAGCGAGATACAACCACTAGAGATCGCTGGTACACACCCTGCTGAAAAATCCAGCTTAAACCAGCCTAAGCTGGTTGGCTGGTTTTAGCTGGTTGACCAGCCTGGTTTTAGAGGGGTTTTGGCCATTTCCAGCCTGGTCTTAGCTGGTCAGGCTGGGAGTTAACCAGCTAAAACCAGCTTGACCAGCCAAAACCAGCTATGTCCAGCTTAAACCAGGCTGGTCAAGCTGGTTTTAGCTGGTTTAAGCTGGTCATTTTCCAGCCTGACCAGCTAAGACCAGGCTGGAAATGGCTGGAAACCAGCCTGGACATGGCCAAAACCCCTCTAAAACCAGGCTGGTCGACCAGCTAAAACCAGCCACCCAGCTTAGGCTGGTTTAAGCTGGATTTTTCAGCAGGGCACACACATTCACAAGAACTACAAATCTGCTGCAATATGGACTACAAAACCCAGTCAGGCCACACACAGACACTCACCTGCTCCAAGTCTCCACTGATTAGACTGGCACAGCTGTAGCTGCTCAGATACTGATTACATGGACTATAAGTACTGCTCAAACACAAACACTGTTGCTGAGTCTTGTTATCTGTTTACAGTGACACCGCAACGCATTATTCTTTGTCTAGTTTGCCTGGTTTTGATCTTTGCCACGTTTGTCTGTTCATCCTGTCCGCTGCCTGCCTTTGACCATTTGCCTGTTATATTGACTACGACTCTGGATTGCCCTCATACATCTGTTTGCTCCTGTTCTGATCATTGCTCGCCTGACCATCCTGCTAATAAACCTGCATGTGGATCCGCACCCCTGTTGTCAGTGTCACATCCCTTGGTTACACATAGTGATGTTTTAAAGAGTAGTGTTGGAGATTTAGCTCCCCTTTAATGTTCTCATAATTATAAAAAATATTTGGTTATAAAGCAGCTGTTCCCTTAAAAAAAGACGTGATAGTGTCATTAGAAAAATTCAATACGTTTAATTTGAATCTTTATTTTATACATATAGCTTAACGTATATTTGTATTTATTTTGATATTTTATTGATATTTATGAGCACTAACTCTTACAGAAAATCGATTCTTGTACTGTTAAACATTGTGTTAATGGCTCAAATAAATCTTTACTAAAGTACTGAATTGGAAATGATGCTATTTTAATATAATTAGTCGTGAACTGAAGTGGACCGATCTAAGGCTTGAAACTCCAGGGCTGAAAAGGAGTCCCACTCCGGCCCTGATTTGCACCCTGGGAGGAGTTGCAACTGCACAAATTTGTGAGCGTTCGTTGGAACGATAGATGTGGGAAACACCAATTTGCTGAACTATGTTTGTAAAGACAGAACTTGCGACCTTATTAGCTAACAATCTTTTTCGGAAATGCACCCGAGTCCACCCTGGGTCACAAAGCCAGTCATAAGTGTCCATTTTTTAGAAATTGAGATTAAATAATGCCTAGGTGGCGCCGTGGCTCAGTGGTTAGCACTGTGGCCTCACAGAAATATAGTCACTGGTTTGAGTCCCAGCTGGGTCAGTTGGTGTTTCTGTGTGGAGTTTGCATGTTCTCCCCGTGTTGGCGTGGGTTTCCTCCGGGTGCTCCGGTTTCCCCCACAGTCCAAACACATGCGCTATAGGGGAATTGATAAGCTAAATTGGCCGTAGTGTACTGTGTGTGTGTGTGTGTGGGGGGGGGGGGGGGGGGGTGTTTCCCTGTACTGGATTATGGCTGGAAGGACAACCACTGCATAAAATATTTGCTGGAATAGTTGGTGGTTCATTCTGCTGTGGCAAGCCCTTAATAAGGGACTAAGCTAAAGGAAAATGAATCAATCAATCAATATTTTCCCCACCACTAATGTCTATCACTTCTGTGCATGGCCTGCACTGGATTGAGTTTTCAAATCTCATAGTTTGTCCTGCTTCTTCCTACATTTCCTCCCACCCACAGAAGTCCACAGGTAGAGGTCTGCACAGATTTATTCCCTCTCCCTTGAGGCTCTGGTGCCGCAGGCTATTTTTCCAGTCTCCCTACACACACGACACTTCAGAGCTGACATATTGGTGCATTTGGTGCAAATGGTATAAAGAATGTGTTTTCCCTTACTGCCTCACATTGTTAAAAAACACAGAGAATGTGTAATTTTGTGTCTGTTCACTGTCTCGTTAATGGCTAATAAGCTCATCCAGGCGGTTGTTATCGCAGAATAAAGCCCAACAGGTTTATTGGCAGCCTGACATGAAGCGAAGCACTGTTGTATAAGTCTGACAGGCTTAATTCTGCAAAAACAACCCTCTTGGATGTACTTTATTCTGCTTATTATATGGTTACTTGCCACAAAGCATGAAAATTACCCACAAAACATTGTTCTGAGCTGTAATAGTTTATTAAACCTTTAATTAAACTGAAATTTGACAGAAATGGCTGATGGAGTATACACTAACCTGTGCATTATTCAGACACTAGATGGAGACAAACAGTCAAAAACACAAAGCTGACAGACACTAAAACAGCTGATGGAGTATACACTAACCTGTGCATTATTCAGACACTAGATGGAGACAAACAGTAAAAAACACAAAGCTGACAGACACTAAAACAGCTGATGGAGTATACACTAACCTGCACATTATTCAGACACTAGATGGAGACAAACAGTCAAAAACACAAAGCTGACAGACACTAAAACAGCTGATGGAGTATACACTAACCTGAGCAATATTCAGACACTAGATGGAGACAAACAGTCAAAAACACAAAGCTGACACACACTAAAACAGCTGATGGAGTATACACTAACCTGCACATTATTCAGACACTAGATGAAGACAAACAGTCAAAAACACAAAGCTGACAGACACTAAAACAGCTGATGGAGTATACACTAACCTGCACATTATTCAGACACTAGATGGAGACAAACAGTCAAAAACACAAAGCTGACAGACACTAAAACAGCTGATGGAGTATACACTAACCTGAGCATTATTCAGACACTAGATGGAGACAAACAGTCAAAAACACAAAGCTGACAGACGCTAAAACAGCTGATGGAGTATACACTAACCTGCACATTATTCAGACACTAGATGGAGACAAACAGTCAAAAACACAAAGCTGACACACACTAAAACAGCTGATGGAGTATACACTAACCTGTGCATTATTCAGACACTAGATGGAGACAAACAGTCAAAAACACAAAGCTGACAGACGCTAAAACAGCTGATGGAGTATACACTAACCTGCACATTATTCATACACTAGATGGAGACAAACAGTCAAAAACACAAAGCTGACAGACACTAAAACAGCTGATGGAGTATACACTAACCTGCACATTATTCATACACTAGATGGAGACAAACAGTCAAAAACACAAAGCTGACAGACACTAAAACAGCTGATGGAGTATACACTAACCTGCACATTATTCAGACACTAGATGGAGACAAACAGTCAAAAACACAAAGCTGACAGACACTAAAACAGCTGATGGAGTATACACTAACCTGAGTGTTATTCAGACACTAGATGGAGACAAACAGTCAAAAACACAAAGCTGACAGACACTAAAACAGCTGATGGAGTATACACTAACCTGAGCATTATTCAGACACTAGATGGAGACAAACAGTCAAAAAACATGCATGACAGACAAGCGGATACACCTGAATGTTGATGCAAGTATGTGACGTCACCAGCTTTCTTCAAAATATCTTCTTTTGTGTTCAACAGAAGAAGGTAATGCTCATTTTTGGGTGAACTGTGCCTTTGATAGGGACCAGCAAACTGGCATCTCATGCTGGTCTCTGCATGTACAGCGTGTCTTATGTTGATAACCAGAAATGCCAGTCCTATCAGCAGGGATTCTGCACTTTAAGGACATTTTAAATCAGTATTTGAGTGACTTGTTTTTGCAGATATTTATCCTTTTCCCCCATGCTTCCCCCTTTACATCCCTCCCTCTCATCATCAATTTAAAGGTTTGTCCCACAAAATCAAGTGCGTTATTTTGCTTGTTTTAAGGAAAAACTCCCTTAATTTTGATTTATTATTTCTGAAAACAACACAATATGTTTTGCTTGTCTGGAAAATGCTTCTTCATTTAGGGATTTGTAGATTATTTAGACTAGAAACAAGACTAAACCTCTAAGTAAGAGTTGCATTGAATGCCCTCTGTCAAGTATTTTTAGATATTTAGATTAAAAACAAGACATAAACTAGTACGAAAAAGCTATTTTGCATTGAGTTCATCCAGGCACAGTCTGATGATCAAATGATAAGCTGTTTTATAAGCATATATATCAAGATGTAGTCAAATGCACATTCAGCGTTTTGAAGAACAGGTCGATTCGGTAGTCTGTATCGCAGTGATGGTGCATTGCAGAACATTTCCAGTAAAGAAGCTCCTTAAACTGGGAGCAGCGGCACACCCACTGACAGCAAAACAGACCTCTACGGACAGATTCAAGACCACTGTGAGACCATAATGCTTGTTATGAGCACATTTGATATATGGGAAAATAATTGAACACAAAATATTAATTTGAAGATGTCTCATGGACCTTCAGCAATCTAGATTTACATTTATTTATTTATTTATTTATTTAGCAGATGCTTTTATAGGAAGACACTTACAAAAGAGGATGAAAGAAGCAATATATACACTCATAGGCCTCTTTATTACGTACACCTTACTAGTACCGGGTTGGACACACAGAACTGCCGCTCACTGGATATTTCCTCTTTTTCGGACCATTCTCTGTAAACCCTAGAGATGGTTTTGCGTGAAAATCCCAGTTTCTGAAATACTCAGACCAGCCCGTCTGGCACCAACAACCATGCCATGTTCAAAGTCACTTAAATCCCCTTTCTTCCCCATTCTGATGCTCGCTTTGAGCTGCAGCAGATCAGAAATTTGCATTAACGATCAGTTGGACAGGTGTACCTAATAAAGTGGCCGGCGAGTGTATGATTATTGAGTGTCTCATTCTCATGTCAATTCAACCCCTGAGACCTTCTGTCATCTGAACCCAAATGAAGAAATTTTAAAGCTCCCTCATCCTCCATAAAAAAACAATAGTTCGGATAAAGTCACCCACAGTCATTGGAGGTTCAGAAAAATACCAATAAACATCTTCAAAACATACCATGTGCCTTTTATATAATATACACTTTATTAGGTACACCTGTCCAACTGCTCGTTAACACAAATGTCTAATCAGCAACTCAATATATTTAGGCATGTAGACATGGTCAAGACGATCTGCTGGAGTTCAGAGCGAGCATCAGAATGGGGAAGAAAGGGGATTTAAGTGACTTTGAACGTGGCATGGGTGTTGTTGCCAGACGGGCTGCTCTGAGTATTTCAGAAACTGCTGATCTACTGGGATTTTCACGCACAACCATCTCTAGGGTTTACAGAGAATGGTCCGACAAAGAGGAAATATCCAGTGAGCGGCAGTTCTGTGGGCGCAAATGCCTTGTTGATGCCAGAGGTCAGAGGAGAATGGCCAGACTGGTTCCGGCTGATAGAAAGGCAACAGTAACTCAAATAAGCACTCGATACAACCGAGGTCTGCAGAAGAGCATCTCTGAACACACAACACGTCCAACCTTGAGGCGGATGGGCTACAGCAGCAGAAGACCACACCGGGTGCCACTCCATTTCAGCTAAGAACAGGAAACTGAGGCTACACTTCACACAGGCTCACCAAAACTGGACAATAGAAGATTGGAGAAACGTTGCCTGGTCTGATGAGTCTCCATTTCTGCTGCCACATTCGGATGGTCGGGTCAGAATTTGGCCTCAACAACATGAAAGCATGGATCCATCCTGCCTTGTATCAGCGGTTCAGGCTGGTGGTGGTGGTGTAATGGTGTGGGGGATATATTTATTTGACACACTTTGGGTCCATTAGTACCAATTGAGCATGGTGTCAACGCCACAGCCTACCTGAGTATTGTTGCTGACCATGTCCATCCCTTTATGACCACAGTGTCTCCATCTTCTGATGGCTACTTCCAGCAGGATAACGCACCATGTCATAAAGCGCCAATCATCTCAGACTGGTTTCCTGAACATGACAATAAGTTCACTGTACTAAAATGGCCTCCACAGTCACCAGAACTCAATCCAATAGAGCACTTTGGGATGTGGTGGAATGGGAGATTGGCATCATGGATGTGCAGCCGATAAATCTGCAGCAACTGTGTGATGCTATCATGTCAATATGGAGCAAAATCTCTGAGGAATTTTCCAGTATCTTGTTGAATCTCTGCCATGAAGGATTAAAGCAGCTGAAGGCAAAAGGGGGTCCAACCTGGTACTAGTAAGGTGTACCTAATAAAGTGGCCGGTGAGTGTATTTGTCCAGATACATTAGATTAGCCAGTACCAAAGCCCAAAACCAGAATTAATGTAACAAAGAAACTGAAGCACGGTCCAAAAATTAGCACACCCAACTTAATATGTTGGCAAAAAATATTAAATAAAACTGTGATAAACAGGAAAAATCAAGAGAAACAGAAATATTTGTAAAAATGTGTAGTTTGTAAATTCTGTGTAATAACTTTGTTTATAATCAGACTTGATAAAATCAGTCTGCAGAAACACTTTGATTGACATTCTCCCATTTGTACGTGTCATCAGAGGGAGAAGCCCCGCCCACTGGTGACCATCTTTCTCTCATTAGCATAGGACATTAGTCTTGCTTTTGAATCTGCCACTATGCTGACACACGATATTTGTAGCTCCGCCCTCTTCTGAAAAGAGCACAATCTCATTTCAATTTAAAGCGACAGTCACCAAATCAGCACAATTAGGATCAAAGCCTGAAAGGGTCAGTTTCATATAATGCATTATTTGTGTGGTGTTTTGAGCTGAAACTTCACTCACACACTCTAGGGACATCAGAGACTTTTACATCTTATAAAAAGAAACATACTGTGATAGATCCCCTCCAAATGTGTTACCTTTTTATTCCAAATCAAAAATATTGTTATTAAATTCACTGAGAAATGGTTAAAAAATATTGGTTTTCAAAATAAGGGTGTACTCATTCATGCGGAGCACTGCATATGACTGTAGAAGATACATGATTTTTTTTTTATGTAGAAAAAAAAATCCCCGTTCACACTCTCTCTCTCTCTTTCCCAAAGCTTTTACCTTTTAGTTCAGCAGTGCTCTGTTGTTCACAAAATCCGATGAACGCAGAGGCTGTGAGCAAATCCTCCATAAAACGGGATGTGCGTCCAGAGAGGCCCGAGCAGCAGGGAGCGTCTGAGTCACCGTTTGATTGGTAAAGCTGTAACCCACTCACAGAATAACCCAGCTCTGAGGCAGAAGGAGACGTCTCTGGGTTTGTGTGGGGGCAGGAGGTTTTTTTGTGTTTGTTTGTTTAGGGCCGGAGAACTTTCCTGAGAGCTTCTAATTTTATTTACACCTGTGGTTTTATTGTGCCTCTGTCTATTCATCTTAAACCACGTCAACTTTGCAGACGGACTCCCGGGTGGCGGCATTCGATAAATCTGACACTCGTGTGTGTGTGTGTGTGATATTTCAGCGCAAAAACAGGCATTTTATTTATTAAGCTAATGTGATCTGATGATTGATTGATTGATGAAAGGAGTCTTGCAAACAGGCATATATCCAATATCATCACACTTACAATAGTAAGCTATCACTGAAAAGGGCAAAACACTGATCTAGTTTTACTGTTGTTGTTGGACAATTGATTTTTTGCGCTAAAACTTCGTTCATACATCCATTTTCTTTCGGCGTAGTCACTATTCATCAAGTTTCACCACAGCGGAATGAACCGCCAACTAATCCAGCATATGTTTTACAAAGCGGATACTGGGAAACACACATTTACAACCACTCATACACTACGGACAATTTAGCCCACCCAATTCACCTGTACCACATGTTTTTGGACTTGTGAAACCGGAGCAGCCGGAGGAAACCCACTCGAACAAGGGGAGAACATGCAAACTCCACACAGAAATGCCAACAGACCCAGCTGAGGCTTGAACCAGCGACCTTCTTGGTGTGAAGCGAACGTGCTACCCACTGCGCCACCGTACTGCCCGTGGATGAACATTTTGAAGTAAACTAAAGGTTTGGAGTGCAATGAAGCAGAAGAGTCTACGGATGCACACTGCGTAGGGAACATGTCAGTCAGAAAACAGTTCATGCATGGAGCTCCTCTAATGAGCTGGTTATCTAAATCAGCTGGGTTAAATAAGAGAGACATGCAACATATGCAGACCAGTGGGGTGCGAGGAAACGCTGCTCTAGATTATGATGTATTTGTTTATGTCAAGTTGTCATAGCACACAGACAGTGTCTTCTGTGCATTTAATGACATAACTGCACTCTAGAAATGCACAAACGAATAGTTGGGTTGGGTTATTACAACCCAGCATTTATTTAGTGTGACTTAATAGCACTTACTGAGAGTTGTCATAAGCATGCAAACAACCTCCTTCATGTTTTACGTCCGAACAGCCCCTTCAAGGAAAGTCTTATGAACGGCCCCTTCAAGTAAAGTGTTACCAATGAGTCTTATAACCAGACAGACGTGCAATGAAGCCTGGTGCACTTACAGGCCTTTAAATTGCAGCTTCAGGTGTTAGGATCACAGCAGCAACCATGAATCCACATCATAGTATCTCCTGCATTCTCCAGCACACAGAACTCCAAGCTGGCCTGCGGAAACCCTTCTTGCTGTGAAGTGAACGTGCTACCCACTGCGCCACCGTGCCGCCAGGACGATCAGCTCTTTAATGTTTATTGCTACCCTTCAAAGAAAGACTGAGAAATGCAGAAGAATGCCCAGAAAAACGGGAGGGTTGACAGGTATGTTGTGAGATTAATGTTTGCTTTTTGAAATGTCCTTGCTGTCACGATCACCAGTGATCTAGCCTGTGCAGATTACTGGAGAACTACACATCTGCCACTATATGAAACTCAACTCCCAGAAGTCTTTGCACTCACACACCAGTTCCTGATTCTCCCTGATTACACATATACAGCTGGAAGCTCATGATGGACTACTAGTACTACTAAGGACTAAGGACTACTAATACTAATAGGACTATAAAGACACCTCATTCACACACTCTTTGCTGAGTCTTGTTATACTAAAAGTGAGTATTATGACGCAGTTCCTTGTCCTGCCTATTGTGGTTTTGACATTTGCTTTGTTTATTGTTTTATGTTGTTTTGCCGCCTGTCCTGACCATTCGCCTGTACTCTGACTTTGCTTTTGGATTATCTGCATGCTCCTGTCTGTCCCTGTTTTGACCTTTGCCTGCCTGATGATTCACTTAATAAACCGCATATGGATCCTCACCTCTAAACCCAACCAATATTGTCTTCAAAAGCAAACATAAGAGAAAAAGCCCTGCGACTGCATAGTTGTACTTTAATTTTACATTGCTTTTACTTGTTTTGTGGAATCCTGCTTCAACGGAGTTGAACCTGAACGATCTGCTTCTCAAGTACAACACTGCACAAAGTGAGCTACCGAACAAACTGTAAATTTCACCATATGCAAACCTATTTGGTTAGAAATTATAGGCACGTTCATTTGTTTTGTGGTGTTTATTTAAAGAACTGCACACAAATAATCCTTTATTCATCAATAACATGTCCCTGTAAATATCATTAGTGTGAAAAGAAACAAAAAATGTTATCGTCATACTGCCCCCTAGTGTTCATTTTGCCTAGAAACTACAGTCAAGTGTATATTCAAGTATGTAGTTTCACCAAACTGTAGGCTGGAGCACTTATTTCCTCCACATATGAGTCTGTGTTGCAGATATCTCAGTGCTTTTAAGTGTTTGCTATTTGTAACACCCTTGTCTCTGTAAGCCTCTGGCGCTCAGTAGAGTCAGCGTCAAACGATTCCTCTGCCGGTGAGGATTGTGTGTGAATCTACAGTATGTCTGCTGCTACCAGAAAGAATCAGGGCTTTCGCAGCAAAAGGTAATAATAAGCTGAATTGGACGGCTCTCCACTTCTTTAGGGAATAAAAATGACTCAGCAATACAGTGACACAAAGCCTTGCAGTTTTACATTTAGATATCCAGAAAAAGCTCACAGCAGTGAATTTCTCATGCTGTATACGGTATTGTACCCTCTGCTAGTCTATCTGATCCCCTGTGAAACATAGACCCTTTGAGACCCCCCAAAAACAGCTGTTTGATATGGCGGATGGAGCAATGTCGCAGTCCTGATCGCTGTCGTTCTCCTTTGATGACTGTAACCTTTCTGACATCCTTTGTCTATTAGGACGTATTCACACTATGCTATCCGAACCCTGCCCAGGCCCGTTTCCCGGATCGTTTGAGAAGTGTGAGTGCTCTGAATAGGGCTCAGGCACGGTTCACTTGGCCGGCCCTGGCCCGGTTGGAAGAGGTGGGCCTGAGCGTGGTTCACTTGGGCTCAGGCGCGGTACTTTTACAGTGTGAGTGCAAGAGTGCTTCAGCCCGAAACTGAAAGCGAGACGTGACTTTTAAGGGACTGTTTGATATGGATTAATTAATCATTCGTACTGTTCAATGAACGCAAACTGTCGTAGATTATTAAAGACGCAAACCCCTCACTGCACGACAGCTGCACCTTCAGCAAACTTCCTAATTCCTGCAGCACGAGGACTTTATGATTGTTTATGAGCGTCAGAAGAGGCTGATCTGTTCGGTGAAATATTAGACTGGTGTCACTGCATATCAAACGACTTAAACGATATAACTAAAGAAATCTCCACTGTGCTGAGCGAGAGCGCTTACTGAACAGCGCATCATCGATGACGTAAGCGTGCCCAGGCCCGAATGTAATGTGAGTGCGGGCTGTCGGGGGAGACGGGAGGGGGGACAAGCATGCTTTGGCCCGGTTCAAGGCAACTGTACATAGTGTGAGTACGGTAGATTAAACTCATTTTAATTTAGTCGGTTCATTCCGATGTGGTGACCCCTGATAAGGGACTAAGCCAAAGGAAAAAGAATGAATGAGTTAATTTTAATTCAAGTTTATTAGTATAGTGTTTCATTCATTCATATTCTTTTTGGCTTAGAAGGGCATCCGCTGTGTAAAATCGCGCTGGATAAGTTGGCGGTTCATTCCGCTGTGGCGACCCCGCAAGGGACAAAGCCGACAAGAAAATGAATGAATGAAGGAATAGTAACATATATAGTAACATATATTATTAATATATATAGTAACAGATTTTATTGATATATATAGTAACAGATATTATTGATATATATAGTAACAGATATTATTAATATATATAGTAACAGATTTTATTGATATATATAGTAACAGATATTATTGATATATATAGTAACAGATATTATTAATATATAGTAACAGATATTATTGATATATATATAGTAACATATATTATTGATATATATAGTAACAGATATTATTGATATATATAGTAACAGACATTATTGATATATATAGTAACAGATATTATTGATATATATAGTAACAGATATTATTGATATATATATAGTAACATATATTATTGATATATATAGTAACAGATATTATTGATATATATAGTAACAGACATTATTGATATATATAGTAACAGATATTATTGATATATATAGTAACAGATATTAATATATAGTAACAGATATTATTGATATATATAGTAATAGATATTATTAATATATAGTAACAGATATTATTGATATATATAGTAACAGATATTATTGATATATATAGTAACAGATATTATTAATATATAGTAACTGATTTTATTGATATATATATAGTAACAGATTTTATTGATATATATAGTAACTAATCACCTAATCTTTTCTGAATTTGATTGCGATGCAATAATGTGCACCTTTTTGTAAAGCTGCTTTGAATTAATTGTGAAAAACGCTATACGAATAAACTTGAATTGAACTGAATATATGATATATTGGCCAAAATTGTGGTAGAAACAGAGAGTAACAGACAGAGAATTAGCATAGCTGCTGTTCATATTTATAAACGAGATATTAATGTCATCATCATTTAGCAAAATGTCATCATTTAACGAAACAAGTCTGCCTTTTCGACAAATGCAGTGAGGTTATACATATATTTTTGACTGACCGTCTCTGAGAAGAATGCTAGTGTGGGTTTCCTTTTGAGGTTTCGTCCATTTCGCTAATGTTTCACTTATTTGCAATCATCGTAATCAAGTGTTATTATAGTCACTGTGGGTTAAAGAGGTTTGCTTTAAAATGCTACATGGAGTTTACCCTGTGAATGTTTATATATATATATATATGTGTGTGTGTGTGTGTGTGTGTGTGTGTGTGTGTGTGTGTGTGTGTGTGTGTGTGATATAATGATGTTTAACAGGGCAAGGGAATTTTCACAGTATGTCTGATAATATTTTTTCTTCTGGAGAAAGTCTTATTTGTTTTATTTCGGCTAGAATAAAAGCAGTTTTTAACTGTTTTAAAACCATTTTAAGGTCAATATTATTAGCCCCCTTAAGCTATATTTTTTTCAATAGTCTACAGAACAAACCATCATTATACAATAACTTGCCTAATTACCCTAACCTGCCTAGTTAACCTAGTTGCACCTTTAAATGTCACTTTAAGCTGAATACTAAGTTATTAAAACTATTATGTTTAGAAATGTGTTGAAAAAATCTCTTCATTAAACAGAAATTGGGGAAAAAAATAAATAGGGGGGCTAATAATTCTGACTTCAACTGTATATATATATATATATATATATATAGTATTTCCAGTTGTGTAGTAATAGATGAGTTTGTCGAGTTTAGTTTATTTACACATGCCTCTCTCTTAGACGATTCTATTTGATAAAGTACAGACAAGTATTTTCTAATAAATCTATTTATTTTACTAGCAATTTCTGGTCTGTAAAGCCCCTGTTTAAAATTTTTTGCAAAGATTTTAAATTTTTACAGACATTTGTGTGCATGAGTGTGTATGGGTGTTTCCCAGTACTGGGTTGCAGCTGGAAGGGCATCCGCTGTGTAAAACATATGCTGGAATAGTTGGTGGTTCATTCTGCTGTGGCGACCTCTGATGAATAAAGGATCTAAGCCGAAGGAAAATTAAGGTTTTTTAATTTAAAAAATAAGAGTTGCTGTACTCCCAAAATCATTTACAATATTCTGTGCAGTTATAGCTAAAATTGTTTGGTCTGGTTAGCTTTGTTTTCATTAAACAGGGTTGAACTTCAAAACTTCTGATGAAAAGCTAGATTTCATTTCATTCAAATATTTGCTACAGTACATTTACTTTTTGTCATTCAATTTTTTACACTGTGTACTGTAAAAAAATCCATAATTTTACGATTTATTTCCGACAGCTGGGGTGCTGGAAAACCCCCGTAAAACAATGGCTGTTAAATTACAGAAATTTACCGTAAAATAACAGACATTAAATTACAGAAATTTCCTTACATTAAAATTTCTGGTAAATTTCTGTAATTCAATCTCTGTTATTTTACAGTAAATTTCTGTAATTTTTTACTGGCCGTTATTTTACGATTTACGAAATTACGGATTTTTTTTACAGTGTATGTAAGGGTGTGTTCACATTTGTTGTTCAGTTCTCTTGACCAAATAAATGCATACAAAACAAAACAAAAAGGCTTTTATAATGTATATTTTACAGCACACCTTGATGAGCATGCAAAACTACACTGTAAAAAAATCCGTAATTTTACGGTTTATTTCCGGCAGCTGGGGTGTCAGAAATAAACTGTAAAATAATGGCCGTTAAATTACAGAAATTTACTGTAAAATAACGAACATTAATTTACAGAAATTTCCTTAAATTTGAATTTCTGGTAAATTTCTGTAATTCAACCTCTGTTATTTTACAGTAAATTTCTGTGATTTCTGCCGTTATTTTACGTTTTTTTCTTTCAGCACCCCAGTTGCCGAAAATAAACCGTAAAATTACAGATTTTTTTTACAGTGTAGGTTAACCAAGCCACATCATAACTAAGTCATCAGACAACAGTGGTTTGTTCTCACTCATAAGGGGGCAATAATATTGACCTTAGCAGTATTCACATTTTTATTTTATTTACTCAAGCCTGACTAAAAGAAATAAGATTTTCTCTTGACAAAAACATGATAGGAAATACAGTGGGAAAATTCTCTTGGTCTGTTAAACATCAGGCGGTTAATTCATTCCACTGTGGCGATCCCTGATAAATAAAGGGACTAATTAGCTGAAGAAAAATGAATGAATGAATGTTAAACAATACAATTTAAATTCATTTGCATTATAATTTAAGAGATGTTTTCACCCCCATTCATGATTTTATAACTAACTGGAAGCATTCAGAAACAAAATGTGAGCTGAATCATACTTGTGCAAGGGTTAACTTGACTAAAATCCCATGTTAATAATAATAATAATAATAATAATAATAATAATAAGCGGTGCTACAAACAGAAGCAAATCAGTAGATCAAATGATGCAGCAGGCCAGATTCTACTTCTTCTGAGGATCATGAACCACTAGAGACCCAAGCAGGAGAGCAGTCAACATACGATAACACACATACAGTACACTTCTGAGATATTCTCATTTCTGACATTAAAGACGCTCGTGTATGTGGGTGGTCATGTGACATGGGATGCGTCATATATGATGCGAACTGAGCAGAAGACCATCTCGTTCCCATACAAACTGCAGAGGAGGAGAGAAGAGAGGAGAGGAGAGAGAGAGAGAGAGAGAGAGAGAGAGAGAGAGAGAGAGAGAGAGAGAGAGAGAGAGAGAGAGAGAGAGAGAGAGAGAGAGAGCGCGCGCATCTGAGGCTCATTCTGCAGCGGAGCAGGACCAGTTCATCAGTGCAGACGGAGCGGACACCTGCGCGAACTATGTGAAGGTAAAACTACATTATTTTCAATATAAAAACTACACCAACCTGATGGGTTTCAGATTATACTTAATAACGTGACGCTTTGTGAGTCCTCATTTGAATTGTTTTATTCGAGCAGAACGGAAAAGTTGTTTTATTGTCGATAATCTCCAGTGCGCCTCGCAGAGTAGCTTGTTTTTTTTTTTTTTTTTTTTTAATAAAGCAGGGTTTTCTCGTTTCTGTTGGCTGATATTTCAGAGGAATGAGTGGTTGTGAAGTTCCCACATGTTGCGATACATCGACACGGAGAGAAAAGCTGAACTTCTGTTGTCATCTGATGCCGAGAATCGATTCAAAATGTGTTAAATGCTAACACGTACACTTTATTAAAACGTCGCGAAATGTTACGCATAAACCATGAATACGCATAACATTTCAGGACATTTTAATAAAGGCTACTTACTAACATTTAACACCTCAATATTTTTGTTTTGAATTGATATCTCTATCAGTAGGACGTTCAAATTGCTTAGTAACTATATATTAGCATTTGTGATTTGACATTTTTAACATTTATAATAATAATAATAATAATAATAATAAATTATCTTTTGCACGTAACCTCCACCCCTTTCCCCAATATACTTTATTTTTTAATCAATATAAAGTTGCGTCCTAACTTGACTGTTGCTTTATGGCGTTTTGGGTTCAGTCTGTCCACCGCAGGTATCAATTATTCAAAGCCCGTCTCTTAGAGTAATAATCCCCGGACGCCCGTCCATGCGAGGAGAACAACAAGTGCAAAATACAAGAGCCGTACGTCTGTGTGTGTGTGTCTATATATATATATATATATATATATATATATATATATATATATATATATATATATATATATATATATATATATATATATATATATATATATGATGGCTCGTATGAGAGTGCATTTATTTCCAGGCTGAGCCAAGCATCGATTGAGCTTCCGAGAGCTCAATAATATCTGTTATCTTGAGGATCCACATGAGTCAGTCAGACTGATCGAGCAAACACTCAGCTACGGTTACACGGACACCAATACTGCGATTTTAATGCGAATAAAGGGATAGTTCACCTAAAAATAAATTACCTCACTATTTACGCATTCTCGAATGACTTTTCAAACCTTTATGAGTTTTTTTATTCTCTTAAACACAAAAGAAGATGTTTTGAAGAAAAATGGAAACGTCGACTTCCAGGACGTACAATTTGAAGTCAATGGTTACAGGTTTAAATCTTTCAATAGTAGTTGAGTAAATGACGACAGATTTTACTTATTTTTAGTGATCTATGCCTTTAAGACAATACTCTGATTAAGAGTCTACCTTATAAACAGACATTTTAGATGACCTTATTTTGAATATAGTCATAATCGTAGTAAACATAAATCGAAATAAGACATGAGGAGAAATCCTATTTTAGTCAAACGGGTGTTTGACTATTCTCTACACCAGGGGTTCCCAAACTTTTCAGCCCGCGACCCCCAAAATAATAATGCCAGTGACTCGCGACCCCCAATATCCTCTGAGGTGGTTATAAATACAGAAACCTTGCATGAAATGGCGCACACACACCAATAGACCCAAGTCTATTCTTCGTTTAATTTTTTTTATGTATGTCAGTGCTGTAAATGTGCCAGAAAGTTTAACCTGGTGTTATAAAATCAATCTGCTGCATCTGACGCTATTGCTGTGTCTTTAATATAATGTAATTATCCCAGGGGTCGCAATCCAATTGAACTAGTAACTATAAGCTACTATAGTAACTATATAGTATATAGCAACTACTGTATAAACAACTATTTTTTTCTCTTCTTTAGGTTATAAATACAATATGGTAATTCTCATGGTTTAATTAAAATAAATAGATTTTTGGAAATCACCAGGCGACCCCCCCTTCATTGTCCCACGACCCCTAGGGGGGTCCCGACCCCCACTTTGAGAACCACTGCTCTACACCACCTGAGCAATCTGTTTATTTACTTACAGTTAACTATTTACAGTTAATCTAATTAGATTTGCATTTTAAACATTAAATACAAGTTAAATAGATATTATTTTTTATTTAACATATTAAGGTTTTAGTTATGATACTCCCAAAACAAATCCGCAAAAAGATTTTTACCAAAATTCTCAGCAGAAATAGCAAAAAACGTCCGCAGAAAAAACGGCCCTGCTCATGTCTGCTTTTGAGTGATGCTCCCGGGCATTAGATCGCCCCCTGGGGGCTGGCTGCAGTACAAGCCATAAACCCCGCCTCCTTCATGTTAATGAATGAGACTTGAGCTTAAATAAAAAAATTAGTTACACTTGCAATAAAATGTCCCGAAAGATGGTTCTGGTCAATAGAGGCACTGCTTATCAGCTGATATAGGTACAAATCTTCATTTTAGTAAACAGTATGCTTTTAGCCAGTAATTTAATGCTATAAAAACGGGGCGTGTCATCCTGATTGACAGTTGTGATTGACAGCTTCCCTAAGCAGACCGTCAAAGCTTCGGGAGAAGATTGAAGTACCAATGTTTGATTTCTGTGTTATTTTACCATGATAAAATGAGTTGTTCAGCAGTAAACTATACTTTCTGACCTACAGGATCTGATGGATCACTGTTTATTCGGTAAAGTGTGGGGTTTATCGTAGTTGTTTGTTGATACGTTAGCCATAACAGGGAAATACAGGTGATCGCTATCTAGCAGTAATTCCCTTTATGGGTCTGAAATAATAAGTAGAAAAACAAAACTAATGTTAGCCTATGTCCACATCGATCTCCTGTAACGTTATTCGAACTTGATTTGCAGGATGTCTCTGACATTTTGAGTTTCGGCATGTTATTGAGTTAATCTACTGCATTTAATGTTATATATTATTTATTTACATCGTTTATCATTGGCTTTTTATTTGAAAACTCCTCATAAACATTAAAGTGAATGTAAATTCCTCTTTGCCAGATATAATTAAGGCATGGAATAAATGAAAACGGAGGCAAAGAAACAATAATAGACAATATATAAGCGATGTTGCAGCATCAGCTGATGTATTAATACTGCTAAGTTTATTCTAATGTTATTTCTACCCCTGTGAAGATAATACATATCAACAACCTATTATAAGAGGAATATTTTTGTGCTCAAAGCTGAGTCTAACTCAGACTAGACTGTATGAAAATGTTTATTTTGCAGTCTAACATATAGCCTATCGTTTTTATTTAATTATAACAGCTTACATCACACAGTTTTTAATAAATCGTGTATTATTAAATGTTTTTAAATTCAAGTGCTTATATTTATATTAGTGAGCCTTTGTTATAGTGCAGATACAGGCGGTCAAATGAGAAGTTCGGTGGGTGTGGTTGATTTGATGTACAAGCGTTTGGTTGGAAGCTTGATTCCGCGGCTCCGCCTCTGGCTCCGCCTCTGGCTCCATCAGGCAGTCCTTCTGCGCATGCCCAGGCTCCAATTTCAGCAGTGTTTTGCGACAGTGCCCGTCGTGAGGCGTTTGCATTCAAAGCGTTCAATGGAAAAAGGCGCTGTCACGTCATCCATATTTTTTTTTTACAGTCATTGTTCCCAAGTCAGTAAAGGACCACAGACACCCACACGTCTAAAGTGAACATAGTGAACTCCTGCTGAACACAATTTTACTATTGCTGTCTGGGAAATATGTACGTTTTCTTTCTATTTGGTGTGCGGTAGAATTAGGTAGGCTAAATTGTCCGTAGTGTATGGGGGTGTATGAGTGTGTATGGATGTTTCCCAGTGATAGGTTGCAGCTGGAAGGGCATCCACTGAGTAAACCATATGCTGGATTTGTTGGTGGTTCATTCCGCTGTGGCGACCCCAGATTAATAAAGGGACTAAGCAGAAAAGAAAATGAATGAATGAATGACTGAATGAATGGTGTGCGGTATCAATTTCCATTAAAACAACTCTCTCCAGTCCTTACATCATAGTTTCAGCCAGTACCTCAAAGTTTGTCACAGATAGTGAAAGACATGTTGCTGAATGAAAGTGGAACTGCTGAACTGCTGTTGAAAAATTACAAATGAAGCACACAGAGAAATGACAAGAAACAGGTCAAACAGGGAACATGAGAGGAACATGCTAAAAGCAACTCATATAAACACCTTAAAGGGATAGTTCACGCAAAAATCAAAAGTTGCTCACTATTGACTCTCCCTCAACCCTAATGTGTTTCTTTTCTCTGTTGAATGCAAAAGAAAATATTTGAAGAATGCTGAAAACCTGTGACCACTGACTTCCATAGCAGGAAAAACAAATACTATGGAAGCCAATGGCTTCTCTCTTTCTTCCACAGATCTTCAACAGAGTTTGGAATAAGTAAGGGAAGAATAAATGATGACAGAATTGTCAGTTTTAGATGAACTGTCTCTTTAATCCTATCATTGCCTCATTCAGATTAAGGTGAATAATTCAATCGTTGATGTTCATGTAAACATAGTCATTCTCTCCATTTCCTCCAACAGGTTTCCTCTAGAGCATCTGTGACCATGCTGTTCCCGGCCTCAAAGTCCGATGTCAAATCTGTCCTAGACGGAGTGGCGGAAACCACCTTCAGAACCATCACCTCCGGCCTGCAGTACATCGGCTCCAATGACATCGGCTATGACGACCACATTATTGACGGAGACTTCTCCAAAAGCGGATACCCTCTGCCCAAGCCGTTCGCAGCCTACCGCAGAAGCTCCTTCGCGGATAAAGTGGCCCCAGATGAGGAGCTGATCATCAAAGGTCTTCCCTTTTATCCCACTAACAGCTCCGATGTTTTCGGTAATTGGAGCCATGCTGAAGACGGCAGTCTGCAGTGCGGGGAGAACTTTATGGACATGGAGTGCTTCATGATACTGACTCCCAGTCAGCAGCTAGCCATAGCGGTGTTATCTCTAACTCTGGGGACGTTTACGGTGTTGGAGAATTTGGTGGTGTTGTGTGTGATTCTGCAGTCACGTACGCTGCGCTGCAGGCCGTCCTACCACTTCATTGGCAGCTTAGCCATCGCAGATCTTCTCGGCAGTGTTATATTCGTCTACAGCTTCCTAGACTTTCACGTCTTTCACCGAAAAGACAGCCCTAACGTTTTTCTGTTCAAGCTAGGAGGCGTTACGGCATCCTTCACCGCTTCTGTGGGAAGCCTGTTTCTCACAGCCATCGACCGATACGTGTCTATCCATCGCCCGCTGTCGTATCGGCGCATCGTGACGCGCACTAAAGCAGTGATCGCCTTCTGCATGATGTGGGCGATCTCTATTATCATCGCCGTGCTGCCGCTGCTGGGCTGGAACTGCAAACGGCTCAACTCGGTGTGCTCCGACATCTTCCCGCTCATCGACGAGAATTATCTGATGTTCTGGATCGGCGTGACCAGCGTTCTGGTATTATTCATCATCTACGCGTACATGTACATCCTCTGGAAGGCCCACCATCATGCAGTGAGGATGCTGAGGCGCACATCACAGAAGAGCCTGGTCGTGCACTCGGCGGACGGCACAAAGGTATGTTGTTGATAGCACTACACAATATATATTGCAAAAGTATTGTTAGCACGATAATAGTGTTAGGGCTGCACGATATATTGCAAAAGTAACATTAGCACGATATATCACTATAATGTTTAATAGTGTTAGGGCTGCACAATATATCGGAAAAGTATCATTATCGCATTAATAGTGTTAAGGCTGCTGGATATAGTGCCAATATATTGTTATCACGATAAAAATGTTAGGGCTGCACAATATATCACAAAAGTATCGTTATCATGATAAAAATGTTAGGGCTGCACAATATATTGCAATGTATCGTTTTTGCAAAAATAGTGTTAGGGCTGCAGAACATATCGCAAAAGTATTGTTATCACAATAATAGTGTTAGGGCTGCACTATAATATTGCAAAAGTATTATCACAATAATTGTGTTAGGCCTGCACAATATATCGCAACGTATTGTTATCGCAAAAATAGTTTTAGGGCTGCACAATATATCGCAAAAATATTGTTATCACGATAATAGTGTTGGGGCTGCACAATATATTGCAAAAGTATTGTTAACATAATAATAGTGTTAAGGCTGCACAATATATCGCAAGAGTATCGTTATCACGATAATAGCGTTACAGCTGCAGAATATATCTCAAAAGTATCGTTATTGTTATAAAAGTGTTAGGGCTGCACAATATATTGCAAAAGTGTTGTTTCGCATTAATAGCGTTAAGTCTGCTGAATGTATCGCAAATATATTGTTATAACGATAATAGTGTTAGGGTTGCACAATATATCACTAAACTATAATAATTGCTATAATAGTGTTAGGGCTGCACAATGTATATCGAAAAAGTTACGTTATCATGATAAAAATGTTAGGACTGCTCGATAAATTGCAAAAGTATTGTTATTTTGCGATAATGATGTTAGGGCTGCACAATATATAGCAAAAGTATTGTTATAATAGTATTAGGGCTCCACAATATATTGCAAAAGTATCGTTATCGTGTTTATAGTGTTAAGGCTGCAGAATATATCGCAAATATATTGTTATCACGATAATAGTTTTAGGGCTCCACAAAATATTGCAGAAGTATAGTTATTGCAATAATAGTGTTAGGCCTGCACAGTATATCCCAAAAGTATTGTTATCACGATAATAGTTTTAAGGCTGCACAATATATCTCAAAAGTATCATTACCGTGGTAATAGTCTTAGGACTGCATAATATATCTCGAAAGTATCGTTATCGTGATAATAGTGTTAGGGCTGCACAATATATCGCAAAAGTATAGTTATTACGTTAATAGTGTTAAGACTGCAGAATATATCGCAAATATATTGTTATCATGATAATAATGTTAGGGCAGCACGATATATTGCAAAAGTATCATTATCATGATAATAGTGTTAGGGCTGCACAATATATTGCAAAAGTATAGTTATTACGTTAATAGTGTTAAGACTGCAGAATATATCGCAAATATATTGTTATCATGATAATAATGTTAGGGCAGCACGATATATTGCAAAAGTATCATTATCATGATAATAGTGTTAGGACTGCACAATATATCCCAAAAGTATCATTATCACGATAATAGTGTTAGGGCTGCACAATATATTGCAAAAGTATCATTATCTTGATTACAAAGTTAGAGCGGCACTATTTATCATAAAAGTATCATTATCGTTTATTATCGCGATAATGTTAGATATTATACACAAGATATTGAAAAACTATCGTTATCGTGATAAAAGTGTTAGGGCTGCACAATATATCTCAAAAGAATTGTTATCACAATAATAGTGTTAGTTCTGCACGATATATTGCCAAAGTATTATTATCACGATAATAGTAGGTACATTTTGTGTATCGCAGACCTGTGTATTGGTTGATTATCTAAATTTGATTGATCAGATGGAGCTGTACTATCTTTAGCCCCTGCTCCTCAGTAGTTGCTGTTCTGCCATTGGCTGGAGTAGCCCAAAGCTGAACCCAGAGGCGAAAATAAATAGTTCAGAATATCTGCTGAGGTTTTCAGTCATACATAGTGTTTAAAGACTAGATATATATATTTT
This sequence comes from Danio kyathit, assembly GCA_903798195.1. NCBI lineage: Eukaryota > Metazoa > Chordata > Actinopteri > Cypriniformes > Danionidae > Danio > Danio kyathit. The sequence goes on along the minus strand of LR812538.1, from coordinate 1,259,043 downwards.
TTGATCTGACAAAATACTTACTTCTGAATTTTATAAATGATTTAAAAACATAGCTAATAAAAATAGCATTTTTTCTAGGGAAATGTTATATCGTAAGAAATATCGTTATCGCGATACTCCAAAACAGTATCGAATAAATATCGAATAATATCGAAAAATGACATTGTGGTATTTTGATTTTGTGCAACTATATATTATGATTCCAATGCAGAAATTATTTTATAATCATTTTATTATATTTAATGCACATTAATTCTTCCCAAATATAGATTTTAAACAAATAAATAGAATAGATGAATACAATAAAACAAAGATAAAAGTTAAATAAATGGTTTAAATTTACTTGAAATCTAACAAAAATAAAAATTCAGTCATCATTTACTCATGCTTTGCTTGTTTCAAACCTGTTTGAGTTTCTTTCTTCTGCTAAACACAAAAGAAGATATTTTGAAACATGTTGGAAACCTGTAACCATTGACTTCCATAGTATTTGTTTTCCCTACTATGGAAGTCAATGGTTACATGTTTTCCGCATTCTCCAAAATACCTTCCTATATATTCAAGAGAAAAAGGAAACTTATAAAGGTTTGGAACGACTTGAGACAGAATAAATTTCCTTTTTTTTATTTATTTTTTTTGTGTGAACTGACTTTTAAAAACACTTCCAAATTAAAATCTTTCATTCTATTAGGGTTAAACTTTGCAATGACTCTCCAAATCTCATGTGTTCTGAACTCTGATTAATTATAATCCCAACTTTACATTGCAGGTCCTGCATTGTGACTATTGCAGATTCACACATTGTAATAGCGATATATTGCGCAGCCCTAGTTGCTGACGTGACATTGCATTTTCAGTGTCACACATAACAAAATGAGCATTATTACAATAATGAGCATTATTATATGATTTAAAATGAAGTAAACGACTAAACATTGTCTTCATAGATCTCTTGTCATAAAAACTGCTGTGTTGTCACATTCGTTTACATTTTTAAGCCAAATCTCAAAACTGTCCTATGGTGTGAATGTCTCAAGCATAAATCAATAAACTACAACTAAAATAGATCAATAAATGATTAATTAAAAATAGTTCTTCTTCAAAACAGGTGTTTTACAAAAAAAGTATTTGTCAAAAACACAAATAGTAGCTAAATTATTGGTATTATATACACTGCCACACTGTAAAAAAATTATTATTATTGACTTTACTTGAAATAACTGAGTAACCCTGTTGTTTTTAAAGCGATTGGTTGACTATACTTAAAATAAGTGAGTAAACCCGTTGTTTTTAAAGCGATTAGTTGACTATACTTAAAATAAGTGAGTAAACCCGTTGTTTTTAAAGCGATTGGTTGACTATACTTAAAATAAGTGAGTAAACCCGTTGTTTTTAAAGCGATTAGTTGACTATACTTAAAATAAGTGAGTAAACCCGTTGCTTTTAAAGCGATTAGTTGACTTTACTTTATAAAGTGGGTAAACCCGTTGTTTTCAAATCGATTAGTTGACTTTACTTAAAATAAGTGAAGGAACCCGTTGCTTTTATAATGATTAGTTAATTTTACCTAAAATAAGTGAGTAAACCTGTTGATTTTAAAGCGATTAGTTGACTTTACTTTATAAAGTGGGTAAACCCGTTGTTTTCAAATCGATTAGTTGACTTTACTTAAAATAAGTGAAGGAACCCGTTGCTTTTATAATGATTAGTTAATTTTACTTAAAATAATTGAGTAAACCTGTTGATTTTAAAGCGATTAGTTGACTTTACTTAAACAAATTTGTAAACCTGTTGCCTTAATTTTTTTAAGTAAATGAACTATGTGCATAATTATAAAAATTAAGTTAAATCAACTTAACAAATCCGAGTTACAATGGGTTTACTCACTTTTTTAGATAAACTTTTGGCTTTTAAGGCAACAGCTTTACTTTTTAAAGTACAGAATCAGTTTTTACAGTGTAGTCAAACAATGACGTTTGCTGTTTGTCCAAACAACTTATTTAACAACACAATGAGCTGAAACAACACAATACTTGAGTTTCTTTGCAGCACAACTTAATTGTTTTATGTTCAATCTATTAATTTTGTAAAAATAATTAAGTTGACTATGGGTTTGTGTTGGGACAACATGCAGGAATTGTGTGGAACCCTGCAGTTTTTTACAGTGTTTACAAAGTATTTTAGTACATCTGTTATATGAGAAACTTGCTTTGTTTAAGTGGATCTTGTTGGATATGCATTGAAAAACTTTTAAAGACAAGATATAAAGTAATTATTTTTTGTGTTCGATGTGTTTATTGTGCTGTGTTTATTTGATGATCTTCAGGTGCAGACGCCCCGGCCGGACCAGGCACGCATGGACATTCGTCTGGCCAAGACACTGGTGCTGATCCTGGTGGTGCTGGTGATCTGCTGGGGGCCTCTGCTGGCCATCATGGTGTACGATCTGTTCTGGCGGATGGGGGACAACATCAAGACCGTGTTTGCGTTCTGCAGCATGCTGACGCTGCTCAACTCCACCGTCAACCCCATCATCTACGCGCTACGGAGTAAAGACCTGCGCCGGGCCTTCCTGGCTGCATGTCAGGGCTGCCGTGGCACCTCCAGCACCCCCCTGCAGCTGGACAACAGCCTGGAGTCGGACTGCCATAGGCACCAGCACCGTGCCGCTGAGAGCTGTGTCAAGACCACTGTGAAAATCGCCAAACTGACAATGTCCGTCTCGGCGGAGACCTCGGCCGAAGCCGTCTGATTGTATAAGCAGCACAGGGCTGTGGAAAGTCATCTGCATGTAGAAATCTGTTATATGGATGTGCATATATATATATATACACACACACACACACACTACCTGTACCTGACAAAAGTCTTGTGGTGGATCTCAGTTATAAGAGCAACAGATAATAACTCGACTTCTAGTTGATCATTTGGAAAAGTGTCAGAAGGTGGATTATTCCCATGAATCATCTGTTGATCTGCATCCCAATCATCACCAATACTGCAGAAGACCTACTGGAACCAGCATGGAGCCAAGATTCTCACAGAAATCAGGCAAGTTTGGTGAAGGAGAAATCATGGTTTGGGGTAGACGACAAGACTTTTGTCAAGCAGTATATATATATATATATATATATATATATATATATATATATATATATATATATATATATATATATATATATATATATATATATATATACTGTATATATTGCATATTACATCTATAACGTACAAGTTCATGTTTGGATTTCACATTTAAGAAATATATGTCATATACATCAAAATACTGCCAAATTTTCCCTTTTTCCCCCCAAATATGCACAGTATAAATGAAAATTTATATATGTATATATTTTTGAAGATTTATATTTGGCCTTTTTTAGATAGGACAGTAATGAGACAGGTGCACTTACCACTAGGCTATTGTGCTGACAAAAATGTATATTTTTATTGTTTTTTAGTGGATATAGATCATATACTTTGGAGCATTTGAACAAATCAGACTTATTAAACAGATATATTTGTTAAAATAATATTTTAGTCACTGAACTTTAAAAATAGGAAGAAAATACATTTAAATTCAAGTGAAATATTGGAAAAAAAATGACAAACTGCAAAATTGCAGCAATATTATATATATATTTTTTGCTTCTTTTGAGTTTTATTTTGTTTTACTTAATATTTTCTCTAACAGTCAGTACTGACTAATCTAATGTATATGCACAAATATAATATTGTAAAAGGATCCTATTAAAAATATTCATTTAAAAGATACATTCATGAGCACTGAATATATATATATATATAAAGCATATGTTAACTAAAGTTAGGTTAATTGTGATTAGTTGACTACTTTGAAAAGTGAGTAAAGCCATTGGCATTAAATAGAAACAAAAATCAACTATGTGCATATCAGAATTACTTACATTTTTTAAGTAAATTCAACTTGTCACTTTTAAAGCTATGGATTTACTATCTTTTTTCAAGTAATTGCTTTTATAAAATATAAAATATATGTCAAATATTGCAAAAATAGCTGACATTTAGTTGAATTCAAAATTATTAGCCCTCCTGTTAAATTTCAAATCTTTTAAAGATATTTCCCAAGAGATCTTTTAACACATTCATTATTCATTCCTTTTCCTTCGGCTTAGTCTCTATTTCAGAGGACGCCACAGCAGAATGAACCGCCAACTATTCCAGCATATGTTTTACACAGCAGGTGCCATTCCAGCCACAACCCAGTACTGGGAAACACCCGTACAGACTCATTCACATACACTACGGCCAATTTAGCTTATTAAATTTCCGGAGCACCCGGATGAAACCCCCGCCAACACGGGGAGAACATGCAAACTCCACACAGAAATGCCAACTGACCTAGCCGGGACTCGAACCAGTGACCTTCTTGCAGTGAGGCAACCACTGAGCCACCGTGTGTCGCCCCATTTTTACATAATAGGTTTAATAACTAATTTCTAATAATTAATCATTTTTGTCTTTGCCATGATGACAGTAGTAGTTATTATTTTGTAAGATACTAGTATTCAGCTTAAAGTGTAACTAGGTTAACTAAGTCTTTGAACAGCAGTGGTTTATCCAGTAGACAATCAAAACAAAGACTCTTAAGTGGGGCTAATAATATTCATGTTTTACAAATTTTAAAAACTACTTTTCTTCCGGACAAACTAAAATAAATCCAATTTCTGCTGAAGAAACAAATTATTAAATGCTGTGAGAGTTTCCTTGCTCTGTTAAACATCACTTGGGAAATATTTTAAAAAAGGAGGGTGAATAATTTTGCCCTCAACTGTACATGAATGATATGATATGTAGTACAAATGAAGCATATATGACATTTATATTATATATGTGAAATCCAAATATGTAATTGGCATATATATATATATATATATATATATATATATATATATATATATATATATATATATATATATATATATATATATATATATATATATATATATATATATATATATATATATTCATATATCAGATTTCTCTGTGGGTGTGTGTCGTTGAAAACACAAAGCTGCTTAAGTTACCACTGGTTTGATGAAGTGCTCACCACGACGTTTCATCGCTTAAGTGCCAAATGTTTTTTTTTTCTCATGTGTCGGAGCTTCTCGGTTAGTGTGATTTTACCAAATAGGACATATTGCTGGATTAGCATCTACAGTATGTTGATCCTGGAAGAACATAAGTCAGATTTAATGGATACGTTTACAGTTTTTTTTTTTGTTATGTTTTCATTGTTATTCAACTATTAACGCTAAAAGAAATAAAACGTTAAGAGTTTTTGTCTTGTTTTTAGTCTAAATAATCTACAAATTTGTACATCAAGAAGCATTTTCTAGACAAGCGAAACATATTGTCTTGTTTTTAGAAATAATAAGTCAAAATTAAGTGAGTTTGTCCTTAAAACAAGCAAAATAATCTGCCAGTTTTCAGTTTGTAATTCCCTATTGGCAGGTAATTTAACTTGTTTTAGTTTTTAAAACTCACTTAATTTTGACTTATTATTTCTAAAAACAAAACAATATTATTTGCTTGTCAAGTAAATGCTTCTTGATTTAAGAATTTGTAGATTATTTAGACTAAAAGCAAGATAAAACCTCTAAGTAAGAGTTGCTCTCTGAATTTGGAGATGTTTTGGTTAGGTTTAGCCGGTTATCTGCTGGGTCTTAAAAGGTCTTAAATCTCAAAAGCTAAATTTTAGGTCTTAAAAAGTGCTAAATCTACTGAAATGTTGTGTTGTAGGTCTTAAATCATTTTTAACAGGTCTTAGTTTTCCTTTGTTCATGTATAGCTGCCCAATCTGGCCATTAACACCCACACAATCACCAACAATCCCAATCTCAATAAAACTTTTTATTTAAAAATAGCATTTAATTACTTTTCTTACAGTAACATTTGCTTAAAAGTTCTCCATTTATTTACTGCTGAGGACACTGACCTGACCTACATTTTTTATTATTAAATTATTATTATTCTAGACTGAAGTTATGTTATGTATGAGACAGTTGTCTCTTTCTGATTATGTGCCCCTGTATACATTTCTGGAGAGCGCCAAATACGTCCCAGGAGCAACAATTCTTTTACAATTTTTGTTTCCGTGAATCCACCAGAGGCCGCTGTGTACGCCTTTTGAGATCTCAAATTTCTCTCGCGAGTGCCATTCACAGCTGTTGTTCTCACGTAAAATCCACCAGAGGCCACTGTAGACTGACCAACTTATCCCCCCAGTCCCCCCCTTCCCTGAACCCAACCGACAGTGTTTTCAAAAGCAATGCAGAAAAAGAGAAGCGCTCGCGACTGCCTGATTTTTACCACATTTTCAGACTTTACCACATTTGCACCCTGTTATTTACTTGTTTATTTTATGTACTGGCTTATGTTTTTGTTTTACCTGCTTTCTGGAACCGTTCTTCGCCAGACTCAAACCCCGTCCTCACGGTCAACTCCTCTCTGCCTCCAGACTCGATCTGAAAGACTCGATCTGAAAGCTTACCCCATGTACATTTCTGGAGAGCGCCAATATGCCCCAGGAGCTCATTTTTTGTCGTTTTTGTTTTCGCTAATCCACCAGAGGCCGCTGTGTATGCATTTTCAGATCGCCAGAGTGCCATTCACGCCTGCTGTTCTCGCGTAAATCCACCAGAGGCCACTGTCGACTGACTGACTTGACTGACTGATCGACTGACCCACCCACCCCCTTCCCTAAACCCAACCGATAGTGTTTTCAAAAGCAATCCAGATGAAGAAAAGCTCTCGCCTGATTTTTACCACGTTTTCAGATTTTACCACATTCTCACCCTGTTATTTACTTGTTTATTTTCTTTTTTGGGTTCTGTTTTTGTCTTACCTGCATTCTGGAACCATTCTTTACTCGAACCCTGTCGTTGCTGTCAACTCCTCTCTGTGTCTCAAGTCCGCAGACGTACGCGGCAATCTGGTAACAGCAGTAAAGCCGTCCACACGGAGGTAAGCGGTCAGCTGGTAGTGCAAAAAGGAACAGCGTCATACCACCCTGTAGCGTTCGTTTTAAAGATGAAATGCAGCCCTACGTACTTCTGGCTACATAATTCACGATCTCCAGAAATGTATATAGGGCTACGTTTTCAGAATCAGCCTGTGTTGCTATGTTTTCTTCTATTCTTTGTAAAGGTTATAGAGTTTGTGAATGGATATATTTGAAAAATTATTTTAAAAATATTCAAACTAAATTATTATTATTATTATATTATTAAATGCACAAAATTTTGTATCATTTTTTATAGCGCTAGTGAAAATCTTTTCTAACTGGAATGTTCATGACTCCACCATAATGGTGCGTTCACACCAGACGCGGATGAAGCGTCAAGCGCAAGTGATTTACATGTTGTCAATGCAAAGATCTGACTATTCGTAAATCACTCACACTTGATGCTTCTTCCTTAGCATTTAGCCCTTTATAAATCTAAAATTTCATTCATAATGGTCTTAAAAATGTCTTAAATTTAACTTGGCGAAACCTGCAGAAACCCAGGTTTAAGAGTTATTTTGCGAAGATGTTAATTCAGGATCCGATCCTGCTTGGCAAAATCACACAGAGTAATTGAATTTGTCAGGGCTTTTTGTTGTTGTTGTTTACCCTTATATTTAATTGTACTATGTGTGGACGTTGTGCGTGATTTATGAAAGTTTACTATATTTTTATACTTTGAATTTTTGTTTTTTTGAACAATGATTATATCTTCTCACATGGGAATAAGGGGCTAATGATCTTTTTAATATTAAAACTGTGTAAGTATGAATTAAAAATTATATATATACTGCAAAAAAGCCTTTTTAGAGTTTTGTCCTGTTTTTTTTTTTAGCCCAAATATTCCAAAACTCTTAAATCAAGAGACACTTTCTAGACAAGTGAAAAGTATTGTCTTCTTTTTACAAATAACAAGTCAAAATTAAGCGAATTTCTCCTTAAAACAAGCTAAATAATCTTATTTCAAAGTGAGAACGAGATTAATTTGCTTCTTTTAAGGGAAAAACTCACTTAATTTTGATTTATCATTTCTGAAAACAAGACAATATTATTTGCTTACTCTTGATTAAAGAAAATGCAGATATTAAGACTAAAAACAAGGCAAAAACTCTAAGAAAGGCTATTTTGTGGTGTGTAAAGTGTGTAAATAAAGCTCTGTGGTGATTAGTGTATCCAGCATCATCGTGACGAATGAGGAAAGGTACGTTTTTGAGATGTGTTGTTTTGCCAATATGAAAGTGTTATGAGACGAGAGCGAGAACATGAAGAAGGAACGCAAGAAAAATCGAGGACGTTTGTTTTGCTTGGTTCACAAACGTAATGAATCTTTGTTTCCTAAGATGTTTCTGGTCCATTATCTACATGATGCTTTCGTGTAAATGTTGCGCGGATCAGACAATAAATACTATTTTCAGTTGTTTTTTTAAATGCCAGATGGTAATTGTGGTTTATTATGACCACAGATACAGTGACAGGAATAACTGTGTTAAATGCCGATGTGTTTCTCTGAAATGTAAAGTAGAAACTTATTTTACAACATGCACAAAGCCCAGAGATAAAACATTAGCCGTTGAACATTTACCCGCAGTGTGTTCATAAACAACCGTATTTACTCCCGTAGTTCATTAACAAACTGTTGAAATGTAAATATGATGATTGTTCAGTACTATTCCTTGAACCGTGAAATGGTGTGGTGGTGCTTTTTTTGTTCGCACTGTCCAGAAGTACAGGTACATCTGAAGTAACTTTATACCTGAGAAATGTGTCTACTTAAATACCGAAGCTTATAAAAAATCCTGAAACGTAACAGTGGCTTTCGTCCCAAAGTAGTCTGTCTCAAAAGTGATGTCTTAAAATAAAGCTGCTTGCACAATTATGTATTACGGTTCAGTCCGTTTGAAGATTTCTCTCTCTCTTTTTTAAATAAAGTCAGTACTGACCTAAACTGTGTGTGCGATTACTTCCATTTAAAGCTCTTTTATCTGTATTGTTTCTATTGATAATATTCCATACATACTTACTTACTTACTCTCAGGACTGTTTATATTGAAGCTGATATTTAGCCGCACCATATTGGTGTTTTATAACATCTATTTTTTTACAAGGTGGGTCATTAGCCCAACGCTCAAACCCCTACCTGGAGGACCAGGACATACTCTTATACACTACGGACAACTTTAGCTTACCCGATTCACCTGTAGCATGTGTTTGGACTGTGGGGGAAACCGGAGCACCCGGAAGAAACCAACGCCAACACGGGGAGAGCATACAAACTCCACACAGAAATGCCAACTGACCCAGCCGAGGCTCAAACTAGTGACCTTCTTGCTGTGAGGCCACAGTGCTAATTTACTACATATATGTTTCAATATTATATATATATATATGTATATATATATGTATACTACAGTCTGTCTGGTTCTCGAATCTGATTGGCTGATGACCATCGGATATTCTGCAATAACATCACTCATACAGCCTCTTCACCCTTGTGTATTACTCCGCCCACATAGAGTTGCAGCAGATCAATAAACTCACTACAGTTTGACAAATATTACAGCTGTTGGTCAGCATCATGTACTTTTAAGGCTTTTTAATCAGGAATATAGTTGTTTAGATTGCAACTATGCAGTTTATTTATAAGGACAGTGCCTATTTTTAAATATTTATAATTTCGGAAATTCAGCGCGTCGGCGGCCATCAGCCTGTCATACTGAGCAGAGCAAATGTAACGGAGACCAGCTAGTAAGTGCTGTGCAGGTAAAACTCACTCCTCTGACCTCTAAAGGTGCTCTAGCGACAGACGCTAGAAGCCATGGTCTTTAGCCTCCTTGTTAGAGCAACCGACTCCCATGCGGAAGGTTGCCGGTTCGATCCCAGCTCGGAGAGAGTTGGGTGGTGTAGGACCGGCGGGGTTACACAAAGAGGGTTGACGTTCTGTCACAAGATGGCGACAGAGATCGCATAACATAATAAGTCTTTAGTGGAGGAAAAACTCAGTGTAATTTCAAACTACAGCTGATCAAATCATTATTAAACAGGTAAGTGATATTCTAAGTTGATCTCTCTCTTTTGTATGTTGTAGAGCTGTATTTATACTAGGGATGCTCCGATCAGGATTTTTGCAGCTGATACCAAGTACCGATTCTTTGTGATGGTGATCGGCCAATACTGAGTACCGATTCTGATGCTTCAAGCTTTATAATACATGAAGCACATTTTCCCCCTATGATAATTAAGTGGAGATCTTGCCTTACACCTCAGAGAATAAATGAAGAATGTTGCATATAATCCCTCAAACATGTCTCTTATAACCATTTAGTGTGGACATGTCATGGTCAGAAGCAACTTTACAGAAAATAATAGATAAAACAGATACAAAAAAATGGTAAGAAAAACAACTAACAAAGCAATTTGGAAACATTGCTGTAACCACAGATAGGATGCAGACAACAGGATGCGGATCCAAATGCAGGTTTATTTAAAGGAATGGTCAGGCAAGCAATGATCAGTACAGGAGCAAACAGATGTATGAGGATAATCCAGAATCGTAGTCAATTTAGCAGGCAGATGGTCACAAGGATGGCAGAAAACAGGGAGAAACAGGTAAACAAGGCAAGGGTCTAAACACGGCAAAAACAAGACAAGGAACTGCTTTGAATTGACACTGGTAACAGATGACAAGACTCGGCACTGAAATGTGTGTGTCTGCGGCTTATATGTTGAGTGCAATCAGTCTTGACAAGCCTACAGTGGTGTGTGTGCAATCAGTGGAGATGAGTAACATGTGTGTGTGATTGGAGTGCATGTATGGAGTTGTAGTTCATATAATGGTGGATTTGTAGTCCATGGGTGTTTGTGCATGTAAACCAGCGCTCAATGGAGAGATGATCGCTGGTGATCGTGACAATTGCAAATGATGGAAGAAGAATTCGACATGTCTCAATCAAGAAAAATTACATATTTGATGCATAAGATGTTAAAATGCACATCTATAAACAGTGTTGGGAGAATACTTTGTGAATGTGTTTAGTTACAGAATACAGAATACCTGCTTTAAAATGTATTTTGTAACGTATTCCGTTACTTTGCTTAATCCTGGTATACTGTATTCTAAATACTTGGAATACTTGCCCTTAAAAACAGCCTTCAAGTCTATTAAATGTCACACTATGCGTTGGTAGCAATTTCTGCAGGAAAACAGAGGGCCTCTAATGCTCATTATTGACTGATAAATAAATAAAACAATATAATTATGTTTATTAAATAATGTTTATTTATCAAAGTGTCAACAAATTCAATTTCTGTTTCTATAATAAAGATAAAAAGTGCTTGAACATAGACAGCATTACTGTCTGTAATATACAGTATATGTATATAATATGCATTTTGCTTACCCTTTGTATTTCACAGTCTGCACAGTAAAAGAGATTGCACTGCACTGTCAGGTTTCGCTCACCCCTCTCATTCTTTAAAGAGAAAAAATGCTTGAACTTCCAAGACGTGAATGCATTTTTTCCTTTACTGCTGCTAGAAAGTTGCTTCGGTTGCGGCTCCAACCCCTCGAGCTCCTGGTCTGAATCCTCCATATTTGTACACTCAAGTTAACCAGGGCTGCCAACTTTGGCTAAGGTGTCCCGCCCACATTTGTGTCAGAAAAGCGGACGTAAATTTAAGAAGCGTAAATGAAACCTCTGAAAGCGCAAACGAAACATCAAGCAGCGAATTCACGAACAATGACGGCAAAAAAAGCAGTTTATTTGAAAATCATGGTTGTTGTCCGGTTGTTCTGTGTTTGCGATCGTGCTTTTTGCTGCGTGAGAAAATGGAGGTGTGGCGTGAGAGCGTGAGAACAGGGTCATTTGCGTGAGTCTCACTGAGTTAACGCTGGTGATTGCAGTCGGGAGTGTAGCTTCTGTTTCTATGGTTTCGGTGGCAATTTAGTAATATTATTATGGGCCAGACACGCATCGCCCCAAGTATTCCAATGGTATTAGGAAAGTAACTGTATTCTAAATACCCTGTTTAAAAATAGTAACTGTAACGGAATACAGTTACTCATGAATAGTATTCTAAATACGTACCGCCGGTACATGTATTCCGTTACTCCCCAACACTGTCTATAAATATATATATTTGTTTATTGCAGTAAGTATATTACAAAAAGGTATATTATGAAATATTCAATTAAAACATTTTTTTTTTTTACGTTTTTAATTGCATTTCAGCCAGGTTTTAGGGAACTTGTAAAAATGTCAAAAACACAGAACTCTCAGTTTTTATACATGTAAAAAGGTCTAAGACCATTCCAATATTTTGCTCTCCAACTAGCATGTCTGGTTCCTCTGCATATAAACTCGTAAACAGACACCTGTGATCAGTTCATGAGATCGGGCAGATTGGCGAGTACCGATCGAGTCATAAAATGTGATTATCGGCCGATACCGATCTCTGGCCGATCGATCGGAGCATTCCTAATTTATACCATAGTAATCTGCAAGTGTTCACTTTGCTTTGGCTTTTTAGGGGTTAATTATTGTGATCTCCCATTTGCAACAGAGAAATACTGGGAAACCTCTGTAGACTGATGGCATTTCATGCCGTTCAGCTGTATAATCTTAAAATGTGAGCAAAATCATCTGTTTTGTCTTCACTTTAGACATTACGCTAGAGAATCAGTCAAACACTTGCTCTAAAGCAGGGGTGGGCAAACTCGGCCCTGGAGGGCCGGTGTCCTGCACAGTTTTGCTCCAACACTAATCAAACACACCTGAACTTGCTAATCAGTGTCTTCAAGATCACTAGAAATCTATAAGCAGGTGTGTTTGATTAGAGTTGGAGCTAAACTGTGCAGGACACCGGCCCTCCAGGACCGAGTTTGCCCACCCCTGCTCTAAAGTGACGTGTTTTTAAACAGCGGTTTCTGCTGTTCTGAGGTCAGCTGCAGATGTGAATGAATGGCGGAAGAAAGTAGTTCCTCTTACAAAAGGAATTTTAGGGCTCTCTGTGTTTGATTTTCTTTTTTTTATATACACGATTATGGCGACGCAGTGGCGCAGTAGGTAGTGCTTTCGCCTCACAGCAAGAAGGTCGCTGGTTCGAGCCTCGGTCAGTTGGCGTTTCTGTGTGGAGTTTGCATGTTCTCCCTGCGTTCGCGTGGGTTTCCTCCGGGTGCTCCGGTTTCCCCCACAGTCCAAACACATGTGGTACAGGTGAATTGGGTAGGCTAAATTGTCCGTAGACACCAAGGCACAGTAACGTTTTGCAATACTTTCTTTCACTGTACTAGAAACCAACATAAAAAATATAAGATCACCATTTTAAACTGAATTACTACGATGTTGTTTTCTAGATAAGATGTCATTTAAATCCATCTTTCCTGGAATCTGAAATCTATACGGCCTATGGTGCAGCTAGTAAAAGCACTGCATATTTATCTAAAGGAAGAAAAAACAAAAGTCAATGTAAGAGCGTGGTGTTGTGGTCAGCGATGTGCACAACGCTGCCTGGATGACACTGAAACACTTCATCTGAAAAATGCTAAAGTGGCCTGATGTTTACTGTACTAGAACAAGCAGCAGGCAGACGCAGATTTCCCTCAATCTTGTCATCAACACAATAATCCTCTGCCACTGTCTGCATGAGAGAACGCAGAACTTCGGGTCAGTGACAATATTTTAACATCAGCCTCTCTCTCCCTCTAACATCGATTTAATAACCTGTAACACAGGATTCATTCAGTCCTCAATAGTTACGAACACGATCCACACAGGTTACAGTATGACCCTACAAAACACTGTGTGTGGTTTTACTGGATTTTGGCAACATTTGACTGTAGCTCAGTCATAAAAGAGTGTAAAAGCTCACCTGAGAAGACTTTAGTTGTATCATTGAGTTAATTTGAAGGTTTCCTATAAGCTAGCATGCCCCAAAAGCAATGACAACATCTAAACATGCCCAGTTTCACTTTCGCCTAAATGGATCATCAACGATATATTTGACGTCACCTCATACTTCAGTTTCTCATCAAATCTCCTGACCAATCAGATGCTTTCTAGTGTCTGACATGCCCCGCCCCCTTCAAGACGCTTCTCATCTGCTGTTCATTTGATGCGCTTGAGCTCATCCACTCTCACTGTGATCAAATAAAACTGTTTTAAAGGGGAGGGGCTACTCGATGTCACGCCCCCAAATATTTCCCAAATGATGTTTAACAGAACAGTTATGTTTTCAGAGAAAGTCTGTTTCTGGAGAAAATGTATTTTAGTTTGACTGGAATAAAAACAGCAAATAAAAACATAATGTATTTTTTATTTTCAGGTTTTGGAGCGAGCTGTGTGACTAATGCCATAAAAATATATACAACATACAGCAAGCGTACAGTATTGATAGTCCAGCTCTCTGACTGCAGTACTGAAAACTCTGCATGGTGTTTTACTTCTGGTTCTTCTTCAGTTAGACACAAGAGGCTTAGATACGATTTTATTTGTATTTATTATTCATATTATTCAATAAAGTCTGTCTGATTCTGTTAGAGAAAGTTTAACTGAGTTTAAATAATGTTAATGATTTCTTTCAGACCACTGGTCTGCTGAGGCCCTCTTGTGGACTTATAGAGAAGCACTGACTTACATTAAATATGAAAGCAGATGACAGAAAGCCTACGATGTTTGGCGAATAAATAAATAAATAAATAAATAAATAAATAAATAAATAAATAAATAAATAAATAAAAACGTGCCATAAATTTTAGCTTTAAAGCTCACTATATACATATATCAAATAAACCAATTGCCTTTAAATTGTTAAGTAAATGAATTATGTGCGTAATTATAATAATTAAGTGAACTTAACAGCTCTAAGTTAAACAGAAATACTTACTCTTTATAAGTAAAATCAACTTGTCACTTTCAAGTCAATGTTAAATTACTCACTTTCTCACTCGCAGTGCTATATGAGTAAAATAAACCAGTTATGCATCAAAATAGATTATTTCAGACTAAATTTGCAACGTACTTGAAATCCTGTTTATCTAATGTGTGTTGATAATAATAATTTAAGTCTTCCAAACTAATTGTAGTCAATGTTTTGCAAGAAACCATACTACTACAAAAATATTTAGTTAAAAAAAATCTGTAATATAGTATTTATTACCGTATTTATTACAGTTTATCAGTTCACTAAAGTTCATTAATTCACTACCAAAGTGTTTTAAACACTATAATATATTCAGTGTAATACACTTTACTAATAATCAGGTGATTATTATTATTATTATATTTATTATTATAATTATTGTTTTTATTATTATTATTATTATAAAATTAATAATAATAATAATAATAATAATAATAATAATAATAATAATAATAATAAGGGACTAAGCCGAAGGAAAATTAATGAACGAATGAATAATAATAATAATAATAATAATAATAATAATAATAATAATAATAATATTACAACAACAATAATAATAATAATAACAACAATAATAATATAACAATATAATAATAATAATAATAATAATAATAATAATTATAATAATGAAAAATGAATAAACGAACGAATAATAATAATAATAATAATAATAATAATAATAATAATAATAATAATAATAATAATAATATTACAACAACAACAATAATAATAATAATAATAATAATAATAATAATAATAATAATAATACACATTTTAACCTCTATGATTTTAACCCCATTTTATCTTATCGAACAGACATGGAACTTTTATTTTGAAAATGTGTTTGGAGTTTTCCGCGTTCTAAACCCGGAAGCGCAGCTCACGTAAGGATCAGTAATCTGATCATGTGAAACAATCAGCTGGATGATCAAAACATTTGTGTCGGGATGTGTTGATATGTTTCTGGAGTTTAGGTTAAGCCTGCGGATCGTCCGTGAGGTGAGAGAACCACAACATCACGCGGAAACTCAATTAAAAGCTAACTGTCATAACCATCATCGTAACCGTCTACTGCTGTTGAATGTCTAATTTTCTTCATTAGACAGTGACAAAGCAAAACAACCGTAGTGTTATTAAAAACAGCGTATTCGGTTGATCATGTAACGCTAAAAGCCTTGGTTTGTTTAATATTATGGTATAGCATTGTAATGTAACTGTATTACGCCAGTAAAAAGTAAATACAGAGTGCACGTCGGCACAACCGTGTTTTAGAAAAAGGCACCATAGTAAAACCTTAATAGTTTTGTAAGTTTACCATGTAAATACATGAATATGGCCATACTAAATAAAATGATAGTTTTTCCAAAAACTGAACATTTTGTTGTCATTTACTCACTTTTATTAAAGTTTCTTTCTTCTGCCGAAAACCGGTAACCATTGACTTCCACAGTATGGAAGTCAATGGTTACAGGTTTTCAGTTTTCTTCAAAGTATCTTCTTTTAGCGTTTAGCTAAAGAAATAAACTCACAGATGTTTGAAACCTCCTGAGGGAGAATAAATAGTGACTAATTTAGCATTTTTTTGTGTGGACTATCCAGTACCACAATATACACCATGTCAACCTAATATCATTATTGAGGGGAAGTTGGTTTTATATTCACACATTTGTGCGTTTTTGAACAGTGACAACTTGTGACACGGTGCCTTTATAATACTTTAAATATTTGCTTCTAGCCGCAACTAGGGTTGTACAGTTTACGATACTATGGTAGTATCGCGATACTACGGCTTCAAAATACTGGCAGTGCCACTGTACTTTCTAAACGGCAGTATCGACTTTAACGGTCTATCTACAATCCATAATGTTGCATGTGGAAAAGTCATTAAAATGCTCACACGTTTGTGCAACAACAGAACATTTTTTATTTAAATAGTCTTTGGAGGCCTTTAAGGGTAGAATTCACACCTTTAGCCCGTTGCACATTTTCTGACGCTTCAGTTTGAACGCACATCTGAATCGGTTCATTTCTGTTCCTGTTAATATGATTTAGCTACAACAACCACAGCAATCTCTTAAAAAGAACGACTCACAAAATGAGTTTATGAATTACTTTGGATTCATAAAAGAAACAAAACAAAAAAAAAATCAATTTAATCAAAAACAGGAAACATTGAAACTATTTTTGACCACCTCATAAAGCCAAATTGTGTTGGAAAAATGCTCTTTTTGTAACGAATTTCTTTCGTTATAATTTGTATCTTTATTTTAATATTTTTTTAGTTGGTCAGTTTTCTACAAAACAACCAAAAAGAGCTAATGCAGTTTAGGTGAAGTGATTTGCAAATACTTTTTTTTAAAAATAATAATAAGAGAATTATAAATTAAATTCAAGTAGGCCTATTATAACAAAAATATAGTATTTCTGACAATTTTCTTTATTTCATAGATTTGAGTATCGCAATGCTACTTGGTATCATGATACTTCAACTGGTATAGTACCGTAACGTCCCTTCTGTGAAACCTCAGACGCCACAAAAGAAAATAGTGTATTTTTAATCAATTTAATTAACTTCTTAAGTACATTTTACATTTGCAAATTCACAAATAGTAAACCTTCCTTTGTGGTCTTCATTAAGGATATGGAGAATTATATAAAGTTGATTTTTGGATCGTCTAATAAGAAAGCATTAAAAACTGTCAAAATATGCTCAGCTTTTGAGATCTTCATATAAGTACCTTAAATTAACCCTTGTATTTGCTAAATATCTTTAATGTTTTTTGTTCTCTTTCTCTCTTCTCGTTATCTCTTGTTATTTTTGTCATTGTTTCATACTGTACTTTTTGTCATTTGCTGATTGATACTGTAATTTTTGTTTTATGTACTGTTATGTATGTATGGCAGTATGGCTGTATGTATGTATGTATGTATGTATGTATGTATGTATGTATGTATGTTCCTGGTTTCAGCAACAACAACAAAAAAAAAAACCTTGCTGTGAAACACACATATACACACATTGACTACGTTTACATGGACATCAGTAATCAAATTATTTTAGTTTTAATCTAATTAAGAGAATAATAGGACTAAGGTGTTTACATGAGTTGTTTTTTGAGTGTTCCTTTCATGATCGTGTTTTACATGTTACAGCACATAATTCGATTATCGTCATTGCGTCACCGCGCTATCCGCATTTCCTCCGGAGTTTCATGTAATTTCGGGTGTGTTATTTTTAATTTGTCGACTTTAACTACAGTTTGGCACTTTCACTTTCATTCACGAACATTTCATGCATGCCCCCCGTGACAAACGAGATATTGGATGTGAGGAACTGCTGGAAGAGTTGTTTTAATGTAAGTTCATACCGCATGCTGAGTGGAAGAAAAAAAACCTCCGCATTACACGATGCAGGTGCCTGTGGTCTGCACTGACTGCACTGCGTATGTGTGTGTGTGTGTGTGTGTGTGTGTGTGTGGACTACCCTGTCGCAAAAAGCAGCTTAAAGTCCTACATGATGGTAATAGTTCGATTAAGGTGTTTCCATGTCTGTACTGCACTTCAGTAATGTGACTAAAACCGGCATACGCCACATGTCTTAATTCCATTTTTCTTTAGTTCGATTATAACCTTAATCTGATTAAATTAATCAAAAATCGCTGTTTACATTGTTGACTCTTAATCAGAGTATTGTCTTAATCGCATTAAAATCCAATTATTGGTGTCCATGTAAACGTAGTCACTCACTCACACACACACACATACACTACGGCCCGTTTAGTTCATCAATTCCCCTTTAGCGCATGTGTTTTGACTGTGGGGGAAGCCGGAGCACCCGGAGGAAACCCACACCAACACAGGCAGAACATGCAAACTCCACACAGAAACACCAACTGACCCAGCCGAGGCTTCTTGCTGTGAGGCCACAGTGTGACACCACTGAGCCACCGTGCTGCCTTGGCTGCTAATACGATTTTCCTATTCAGAATTTGCAAACAATACATTTCTGAAATTATATTATTAGGGAGAAAGTCTGAACGTGCGAATATGAAACCAACTTTACCCCGCTAATATCCTTAGTATTGAAAGAGATGGTGCGTTTTGTTGACGTGATGGTTATGTATGCTCTTGTTTTAGGAATAATGTCGGACCCTCACTCATTTCTGGGCTGTGTGAGGAGGGGTCTGCGCTTCGACATGTTTAAGGATGTTGCTCGTCAATATCCGGTCATCTTCTGCATCTTCACGGTTATGATCTCCTCCACCATCATCCTGAACCAGTGAGTGTTCTCTCACACATACACACACATAGAGAGAGAGAAAGAGAGACACACACACTTATTTTTTCAACACATTTCTAAACATAATAACTGATTTCTAAGAACTGATTCAGCTTTAAGTGACATTTAAAGGCTTAACTAGGTTAATTAGGGTAAAGTTAGGGTAATTAGGCAAGTCATTGTATAACAGTGGTTTGTTCTGGAGACAATCCAAAACTAATATTGCTTAAAGGGGCTAATAATATTGACCTTAAAATGGCTTTAAAACAATTAAAAACTGCTTTTATTCTAGCCGAAATAAAACAAATAAGACTTTCTGCAGAAGAAAAAATATTATCAGACATACTGTGAAAATTTCCTGAATCTGTTCAACATCATTTGGGGAATATGACAATTGTGTCCTGGTGATTGTTTTAAAAAGAAATTACAGTAAATATACATCCGCCTGCTTGCATTAATGTATCTTTCTCTATTTATCCTCACGCTTTCTGCAGATATCTCCATATTCTGATGGTTTTCTGGTCATTTCTGGCTGGAGTGATCACGTTTTACTGCTCCCTCAGCCCAGAGTACCTGCTGCCCAATATTCTCATCTCAATAAAGACCAAGAGGAAAGTGAGTATTAAAAACCCCCAAAATAAACAGTCCTAACTTTAAAACCATTGTTGTGTCCATGTCCAGGAATGCCTATTCAGAGATTGCAAGTCTTTAATAATTATTAAGTGACTGTTCAGCTACACAAAATGCAGAATTAACATGTTTTCTGTGAATAAGGGAGACTTTTAGTTCATTAGTTGCTTTAGGTTAAGAACAAAAGAAGGAATAGTGAAGTGCAGTATATATTAATACTATTAAAGGGTCCTGAAACCCTAAAACACCTTTTTTTTGGGATGTTAATAATATTTTTAAAGGAGCTGTTGACATGGAATTGAAGCAGATTTTGGTAAAAACTCAAACCTAACAAACATAAAAATAAAACAACACAAATAAATCTGAAAAAAAAAAATGAGTTGTGTGTAATAACACTGGAATGACAGAAGGAGAAAGAGCTGAACTACTGAAATGTGTTTAACACTTTATATTAAAGGCTGTTGTGGTGCTGCAGCTTAAAGACGCCTCTCATATGGAGAATGAAGCCTCATGCATTACACAGGTGTGAGTTGCTCACAGACTTCAACAGAGTGTCAAACTCTTGATGGTTCTGTGGGTCTCGTCTATCAAATCTGAGCTTTATTCTGTATTCTCTATTTGATTCGGGTCAGGTGATTGGCTGGGCCATTCTACAGCTTGATTTTCTTTCTCTGAAAGCAAGTCTCCTCGGCTGTGTTTTGGATCATTGTCTTGCTGAAATGTCCACCCTGGGTTCATCTTCATCTGCTGATGTAGATGTTGGACTGAAGCAGCTGATATTCATTTACACTGAGGAAGGGCAGAGGGTTGCTGAAGAACTACTGAGAGATTTCAGCTGCTGTCTGGGCGTTCACTGCTGAACAACACCTCCCTTTCTTCATCTGTTCAATACTTTCTCCCTGTGTCATTTTATTTTATTACACAGAACTTCATTTGTAAATTAATTAGATTTGTTTTCTTTGCATATATGGATTTCTGTGGTTGTTATCAACATCTGGTGAAAATTTCAAGTCAACAGCACCTTTAGAAATATGATTTCTGAGAAAAATGGTGACGTTCAATGGTGATCAAGTAAACAGAGATGTTATTGGGTTTTCAATGTTTCAGTGCATTCATTAATGAGAATGATTTGATCCAATCACTGCACTGTTTATTAAATATATATTTATTAAAATAATAAGAATTATTTTTTTTTTCAATAATTGATCAAAACTAAGGTTTTCTGGAGCCTTTTCGTTCATGTTCATGTACATCTACCTCTTTTTTTTTGGTTTGTTTTTTATGTCATTCACCTGAGATTTGGGTTTACTATACAGTGTTGTCCTGGACTTAAAGGAACAAAAATTACCACTTTTTAATCCATTCATCTTAAATGATATTAGAAAGCGTTTTTATTCAGTAATGTTGCACGGTGGCGCAGTGGGTAGCACGTTCACCTCACAGCAAGAAGGTCGCTGGTTCTAGCCTCAGCTGGGTCAGTTGCCGTTTCTGCGTAGAGTTTGCATGTTCTCCCTGCGTTCGCGTGTGTTTCCTCCGGGTGCTCCGGTTTCCCCCACAGTCCAAACACATGCGCTATAGGTGAATTGGGTTGGCTAAATTGTCCGTAGTGTATGAGTGTGAATGAGTGTGTGTGGATGTTTCCCAGTGATGGGTTGCAGATGGAAGGGCATCCGCTGCGTAAAACATATGCTGGATAAGTTGGCGGTTCATTCCGCTGTGGCGACCCCAGATTAATAAAGGGACTAAACCGAAAAGAAAATGAATGAATGAACGTTTAAAAAGGTGCCTCCTGGAATCTATATATATATCACAAAAGAAATTGAATGCTAAATTGAATGACCTAATATGACCTTTCATTAGTATTGTTGTCACCCATGTGTTTTTTTCTATAATGTTTGTTTGTGTTTGTAAATTATCAATTGCATATTTATGGCTGCTGATATGGCATTAAAACAAAAATACAAAATAATCCATTTAGCCAGTTTCCAGGTCTGGCGGAAGCACTTTTAGCTTAGCTTAGCATAAATCATTGAATTGGATTAGACCATTAGCATTTGACTCAAAAACGACCAAATGGCCTTTTTAAAGCTTGACTCTGCTATGGCAGCAAAGTTCCTTGGTTATTACGCCAGGATGAAAGTTTAGTTCCTATAACCACATCAGCCTAGAAAATGAATAATTTTCTGTAATTTTCAGTACATGATGAAATTATACAAGAGTCGAGCTTTAAATAGGAAAATGATCTAAGCTCTTTGGTCATTTTTGAGCTAGATAATGTTTTGTTTTATAAATGTTGGGGAACAAAATCGAAATTTAATTGATTAATTACTTGGACACAAACAGAAGGTCTTGCCTCCCCTGTCCCTAGTGGAAATCACACCCCTGAGTATATGGTGGTACTGTAGTATTGGTCTGTCTCACAGTGTCATCTCTATACAATTGGCCAACATCACATGATTTCTTTTTGGATCTCAGCCCCTCATCTGCTGGTCGATCAGCTTGAGTTCATCTCTTACAGTTCGAAAGATCACAGAGCATGTCGGCAGTATACACTTAAGTGAGGTTCATCTTTCCCACAGTCCTTACTTTCTTAATTTCCACCCAGCCACACAATGTGGTGAGGAAGAAAATTAGTAAGTAGTGAATCTAATCTTGGGCAACGCAGTGGCGCAGTAGGTAGTGCTGTTGCCTCACAGCAAGAACGTCGCTGGGTCGCAGGTTCGAACCTCGGCTGGGCTGGGTCAGTTGGCGTTTCTGTGTGGAGTTTGCATGTTCTCCCTGCGTTCGCGTGGGTTTCCTCCGGGTGCTCCGGTTTCCCCCACAGTCCAAAGACATGCAGTACAGGTGAATTGGGTAAGCTAAATTGTCCATAGTGTATGAGTGTGAATGTGTGTGTGTGTGTAAGTTCCCAGAGATGGGTTGCGGCTGGAAGGGCATCCGCTGCGTAAAATCGTGCTGGATAAGTTGGCGGTTCATTTCGCTGTGGCGACCCCGCAAGGGACAAAGCCGACAAGAAAATGAATCTAATCTTCACCCTTCAGGAGAGCCCATACCCTTTATAAGAGTGTGTTTTCCACAGGCCCTACCGCACCTCAGCCAGAGCGAGAATCCTGACTCTGATGAAGGACATTAAACAGGCCAACTCGTTTGTCATTTGAACAGTGTGTTGCCTGAATAATGTAGGCTTGGTGCTCTGGAACAGATGCTGGAGCCGTTCTTTTCACTACATCCAGTTCTGCAGCTTTGCTGTATTCCAGATAAACAGCTCTGCTTCTTGTTGAATAGCAGAGGATGGCACCCTTTACTTGTTCCAAACCAGTTAGAATTTTTTTTTTGTTCAGTGGAACACAAAAGAAGATATTTTGAAATATGTTGAAAATCCGTAACAGTTGTCTTCCACAGATTGTATTTCTCCTACTATAGAAGTCAATGGTTACAGGCTTTCAGCTTTCATCTAAATATCTTCTTTTGTGTTCAGCAGAATAAAAACTAGTCAAACTGGTATGAAACCATCAAAGGATGAGTAAATGATCATAGAGCTTTCCTGTTTGGATGAACTGTCCATTTAATAATTTAATTAATTAACCATCCTCTTAAAAGTTTAGTTCAACCAAAAAAGAAAATTCAGTATGAACAGCTCGCATGAAGGGAGACCAGCGACTAAAAAAAAAAGGGCCATCGAAAACATTACTAACACCGGTGTCTTTGCAGTGATTGGGGTGAAGAGACGATATTTAAGAGGAGCCAGAGGGGCACAGAGAGAGGGGGGAGAGCCTTAGGGGCCGATTACTAACAGCCGCGAGTGTTTTGTGTGCTGCTTATGCGCCCTGCGCACCTCGCGTTTTAACCACCTGCTGTGTCTTGTGTTTTTGCTGTTGTGCGCTGTGTGCTCGCAGTTGAAAGAAAGTCAACTCTGAGCAGAAAAGGCATGTTACGTCAGTCGTGTCTGTTTCATTCACCAATCAAATGAAAGCAGAGGTGGGGTTTCTGTTGAGGTGACATCAACAGTTAAACAGAGCATCTGCAGCGCCTCTTTACTTTCTCTTTACTTTTACTCTTTACTTTACTCCTTTACTTTGGTGGAGTGAGGAAACGGTGGAAACTCACTCCACTGAACATCCATTAGCCCACATATTTAATTTCAATTGTTAAGCTCAAAGATTTGTTTCAAAACTATTTCTAAATTCAGTTCTAATCTCCAGCAAAGGATTAAATAAACAATAATAATGAAGTGTGGTCAAACAACTGAGTTATATCCAAACTAGGCATGGGACGATAACCGTTTTCAAGGTATACCTCGGTTTGGAAAAGTCAAGGTTTTAATACCGCCAAATTTTTCTGTAATACCGTCCCTAAGGTACGTGTAAGATTTTTTATTTACATTTTTTTTTTGTTTTTTTTGCTTTCACATATGTGGTTCGGTTCATTTGGTCCGGACCAAAGGCAACAAATGATACATTGTAGCATTTTTCTGCCGTTTTGGGTCCCTTTCACACCACACTGATTGCTTTGGTCCGAACCAGTTGAAACGAACCAAAATGCAGTCATGTGACAAAATCTACATCACTCACTGGCCAGATGTTATTGAACGTATTTCCTAAACTGCTTTTCAGTTGGTCAGAATTCACGTGGAACTACCGCAAATAAACAAACCGGCAGACACACAATGTCGCTGCGCTGGCTGACGCAGTATCCCTGGTCATAGTATACTATGTAGTTTGTATGCATCACTTTAGACAAACTATACATTTCGAGAATGAAGGGCGGCTGGGGCTGGAAAACAATGTTTTAATGCATTGCAATCGGCGAAAGCATTAGGAGAAGGCGTGAAATAATTTAGCTAAACTGCGACATGGTAATCTTTCGGAAATATCACCAATGATCCATCAGGTAATGTTTCTCCCTCCCTCCCTCCCTCTCTCTCTCTCTCTCTCTCTCTCTCTCTCTCTCTCTCTCTCTCTCTCTCTCTCTCTCTCTCTCTCTCTCTCTCTCTCTCTCTCTCTCTCTCTCTCTCTGTTTAAAACTGTTGGTAAAGCGCTGTCAACAAATATTTTTCCTCCAAACCCCATAAGATAGACAGCGCATCGCACTGCGGCAGCTGGATTAGTCCAAAAAGGCGCAGTACTTTTTGCGGTTGGGTCTGTTTTAGTTTGGATCACGCTCTCACCACAAACGAACCGCTCCAGGGTTCGTTTGAAAGCGTACCGAGACCACCTCTTCAAGCAGGTCTCGGTACGCTTTTTTGGTGCGCTTTTGGTGCGCACCCGAGTGCGATTGCTACGTTCTCACCTGCCCAAACGAACCGCACCAAGAGGGAAAACCAACTCTAGTGCGATTCAACCCAACTAAATAAGGCAGGTGTGAAAGCACCCTAAGAACAGTATCTCCAGCAGAAAAAATATCCAAAGATGCCGTTTTAAATTGTAAATAAATCTGTGTTTTTGAAACTAATGAAGACAGCAGAAGTCAATTATTAATTTGAATTATATAGCCTGACGTGTTTACTGCTCCTATATATCATAAGTCTTTCAAAAAAACAGAATATATTGTTTTCAAAGGGGAAAAACTTTTTGTTTTTTACCCAGACATTTAAAAAGAATATATTTTAGAGCAGTAAACACAATACCGTCATACCGTGAAACCGTGATATTTTTATCCAAGGTTATCATACCGTCAGAATCTTACACCGGCCCATGCCTAATCCAAACACACGTCCTGTTTTTATGCCCCATATGGTGATGCAGACGTCTCCAAAACCCCACAGCTGGACAAATCTACACTTGTGTTTATTAAACCAGATATAAATTTGCATATAATAAATAATCCTGCTAATAATAATAACATTATACAGATGCAGATGGTCATGAACAAACTGAAAAAGCCCCTCGAGGTGAAGAAGGCATGGAGGCAGTGGTGGTTATATTGATGTAGAGAATTATCATTTCTGGATCATTTTAATCCTTTAATTGTTTTCATCTGTAAAGATATTTGTGTATTGCTGTACATGCTGTGTGTATTCAGCAGTGTGTAAGCATTTAAGGCACATAACTAACGCGCTTTGCTGGACTTTAGAGCAGCTTTTAGTTGGTCAATGGTGCAGTGCCTCAAAATACAACGCTCCAACAATGCACCTTAACACACCTCCTTTATAGACCAGCACACACGAGTCCACAAAGTGGCTCAAATAGGTTTGCTATTTAAACAACGTGGCACAAAACATGAAAATTAGGGTTGCGCTGGTCTGAAAATAGCAACAAATCACGCCAAACACGTCTTGAGCCTTATTGCGCTGGGTGTATGATAAGGCCCGATGGGATAATGGCTGTAAATTGCTGAAGCAGTGACATCTGATTTCCATTGAGATCATTCATAAGTCTGGTTCTATTTTTCTTCCTACTGTTCGTTCCTTTTTTCCACAATACTGGCACACTTTCTTAATGGGTTCATGTTGCGGGGTCATCCTGAAACCATTATAAATAATCTTCGCGGCTTGGAACGCTGAACTGTTTCTCTCGTGTAGTGTTCAAGTAATAAAGCCACCACTGACTCCAGTGCTTTTTTCCACTCAGAACTCTTTCTAACTCAGGGCTTTCTAACTATATCCCAACAAATGGATCCTTGTTATCCGGTCATTTTAGCGAGCTATCAGGGTCATTAATATGCCAAAGTGCTAAATGCATGACATTATCCGCTGTGTGTAGTCTGCCATGTCTTCCCTAGCGTTTTGCAGATATTTGGACTCATTGGTTTCACTTTTAGAGTCAGAGGGAAGCTTTTATTAAAGCGGACCTATTATGCAAATAACCGGTCTTTTTGTGCGATCAATTCCATGTGATCCTTTGCATACAAATTTTATTCAAAGACACCTAGATGAATTACTTTCCATTTTCTAAAATATTAGTCATTTTTACATTTCATAAAATCAAAAGCATGTATACATGTTAAAGGGTCACAAAACACATGTTTTAAGCTGTTGACAGTCATATCTGTGTCCCACGCTGCTATAAACACTATTAGGACACATATATCACACTAAAAAGTGAAAATTGGTTGTTTTTGCGTTATTTTGAGCAAATTCGTTCTTCCGGTTTGAAACTAATTTTTGAAGCTGCGTCACGGCCATGAGATACTCAGGTGTAAATCCAGCCAGGAGAGTGGCTGTCTGTCTTTTCGAGAGCATAGTGACGTATCTGAGTGTGCGGCATTAATTCATGACAAAGACGTGCTTCAAACCAATCAGCGCGCTCTATTGTGTATGACGTGAAACTTCATTAATATGCATGATAGCTCCGGAGACTGTTTACAGTGTTCAGACGGCAGAGAGACGCCACGTTGTCTTGCCAAAACAAGTGAAAGAACTAAAAATTGGAGACACGGGTCGTCGGTGTTGCAACGAAGGTTTTGTTTTCATTTTCCCTCTATGAGAGCTCAGCTGGACTCACGTGTGGATTACAGTGCACGCAACAGAAACGCATTTGTAAGGAACATTTTTTTACCCGAGAGCTTTTCACATCTGGATATGATGAAATCCGGATTTGCCGCTCGTCTCCTTTTAAAAAAGACACGGCTCCAGTTTGATTGTCTGTCTACAGATTTGGTAAGTGTGTGTGATCAATGGCCTTTGTTTAACCCAGATTGCAAAGTTACTTCATATCGTCAGCAGTGCTCTTTCAGTTTATAAAGACATACCTCAGTCAAAATGATTGAGTTACTCAGTTTACAGTATGTTCATATCACTGCAATATTATTATAGACTGAAAGATCCGCTGTAAATGCTGCTCTCTGAGTGTAAACATGTTAACACAAACTATTCCCGTCGTGCAGGATTTCCGCCACATTTTGTGACAGGATAGTCTATACACACACGGCTTTCTGACGCTACCTACCGAGTACATAAGTTACAGAGAAATGCGGAGGATTTTTTTCTCTCATTCGCCGTGCGGTATCAAACATACTGCGTCTGTGTGTTTGTTTTGCCTGTGAAACTCAGCGCGTGCCCAAATGGAAACGCCCTTCTTTGCAAGTCCTTCCCTCTTTCCCTGCCCCGACACTCCCACACTCCCAGAGCTGGACACGCCCACTTTCCTGACTTTTTTTCAAACTAGAGGTGTGAAAACACCCTGCTGAGACAGGGGGGTTTCATGGCCCTTTAAAGGGTCATGAAAACCCCCCGTCTCAGCAGGGTGTTTTCACACCTCTAGTTTGGAAAAAGTCAGGAAAGTGGGCGTGTCCAGCTCTGTTTAGGTGGGAGTGTCGGGGGAGAGAAAGAGGGAAGGACTTGCAAATATGGGAGTTTCCGTTTGGGCACGCGCTGATTTTCAGAGGCGAGGCAAAACAAACACACAGGCGCAGGGGAGAAAGACAGTGACTATTTACATGGACATTAGTAATCGAATTACTTGCCAAATTATTAATTTGTCAACTTTAACTGCAGTTTGGCACTTTCACTTTTTATTCAGGAACATTTCCTGCATGACCCCCATGACAAACGAGATATTGAAAGCGAGGAACTGCTGGAAAGTGGAGTTTAAGGGTGCTTTCACACTAGCACTTTTGGTCCGCACCCGGGTTCGTTTGACGTCATAGTACGTTACGTTTAGCTAGTGTGAACGTGTCTTCTGAACTCGGGTGCGCACCCGTGAACCGTACCAGAGTCCGCCTGAAAGAGGTGGTCTGGGGTACGGTTCGTGCGAGCTCTGGTACGGTTCACTTCTAGTATGAATGCAATCGTACCAAATAGCGGAAGTGAACCGGCAACTGTACAACAAACTATCGTTTTCATAACGTTTATTCGTGTGTGTGTGTGTGTGTGTGTGTGTGTGTGTGTGTGTATGTGCGCCACGTATTGTACCTTTGTGACAAGCGGGACTGAGCCAAGCACAGTGATACAAAGTGATGTCTGCTTGTCTCCTCCAGAAACAGCTTCTGCAGACACTGTGTGATGTTCTGAATGTTTATAATATTTTTGCGGCAGACAGACGCGAGTCGCTTTCTGTATGTCCAAAACTTATGATTCAGTAAAAGCAAATCGACCGCGATGTGCGGATGTCTCCATTTTGGCGCTTTGCTTTCGTGACTGTCACCTAGCAACAGCCGTAAACAAAACAGCAGCTCTATGATGCAAGCGTACCGGGGTTCAGAAGGAAAAAAGACAGTGTGAACACAAACCAACCCGAGAAGGTGGCAAGGGGGGACAATCGAACTTGGGTACGGTCCAGGCAATTGAACCAAGTGTGAAAGCACCCTAAATGGAGTGTTTGATACCGCACGGCGAATGAAAGAAAAAACCCTTCGCATTTCTCGGTAACTTAGATGCACTCTTTAGGTAGCGTCAGAAAGCCGTGTGTGTATAGACTATCCTGTCACAAAATGCGGCGAAAATCCTACACGACGATATTAGTTTGATTGCTGTGTTTACATTCGGAGAGCAGCATTTACAGCAGATCTTTCAGTCTATAATATTGTACTGTAATATTGCAGTGATATTAACATACTGTAGACTTGGTAACTAAATCATTTTGACTAAGGTCTGTCTTTATAAACTGAAAGAGCACTGCTGACGATATGAAGTAACTTTGCCATCTGAATGAACAAACAAAGGGTACTGCTCACACACACTTACCAAATCTGTAGAGACAGGACAATCACACTGGAGCTGTGTCTTTTTAAAAAACAGACGAGCAGCAAATCCAGATTTCATCATTTCCAGATGTGAAAAGCTCTCGGGTAAAAAATGTTGCATACAAACGCATTTCTGTCGCGTGTCGCATGCACTGTAATCCACACGTGAGTCCAGCTGCGCTCTCATAGTGGGAAAATGAAAACAAAACCTTCGTTGCAGCACATTAATAAACGCAGCACTCTAATAAATGCAGCACTGATGACCCGTATCTCCAAATTCTTGTTCTTTCACTTGTTTTGGCAACACAACGTGGCGTCTCTCTGTCGTCTGAACACTGGTAAAACAGTCTTCGAAGCTATCATGCATATTAATGAAGTTGCGCCGCATACACAATAGAGCGTGCTGATTGGTTTAAATGAAGTCTTTCTCATGAATTAATGCCGCACACTCAGAGACGTCACGATGTACTCGCAGGTACAGACATCCACTCTCCACACTGGACTACACACAAGTATCTAATCGGCGTGACGCAGCTTCAAAAATTCGTTTCAAACTGGACGAACAAATTTGCTCAAAATAACGCAAAAATTTCACGCAATTTTCACTTTTTAGTGCGATATCTTTGTCCTAATTGTGTTTATAGCAGCGTGGGACACATATGTGACTGCCAACAGCTCAAGACATGTGTTTTGGTGTTTCGTGACCCTTTAAAACAAACAGTATGAAGTGTCTAGTCCTAATTGGAGTTGATCGGTAATAAAATAAATCAATCATATTATTACATTAGTCACAAGTACACTCAAAAAATGACATTTGCTGTTTGATCAAACTACTTATTTAAAACGATCTGAAACAACAAAGTTCTTGAGTTCTTAATTGTTTTTTTTTGTTCAGTTTGTAAAAACAAAGTTAGCTTAATTCCTTCATGTTGTGCTCCTTCAGCACAAATCTACTGTGTGGAACCCAGCATATTTTACAGCGTAACCTATTTATAAAACATTTTTGAAAAGCTTTTAACCAAGGTTATATCCTGCTGGAAAATGAATTGGTTTACAGTAGGTCTTAGCTTCCACTTAATCTTTGTTTTTATTCAGTACTGCTATTAACCATGAGGGGGCGCAGTTGAGTTCCTCCATTCACCTCTGGTCCTTTATAATCTCAGACATTTCTGTGGTAACTGTGTGATCTAAATACAGACATGTATCTGGAGGGGTGTTTGCTAGAGTTACTGAACCCTAACAAGATTTAGCTCACTTTCAGTTCATGCTTATTGTCTCTGTCAATCACAAGTTTAAAGAAGCCCTCCACTTTCTTTTTTTTGGAAAAGTCTCAATTTATGGCTCCTCTAGAGTTAACCTGCTGAGTTTTACCATGTTTGAATTCATTCAGCCAAACACCAGTTCTGGCGAGGGCATTTTTAGCTTAGCTTAGCATAGATCATTAAATCGGATTAGACCGTTAGCATCTCCGCACCTCAAAAATGACCAAGGAGTATTGATAATTGTCCTATTTAAAGCTCAACTCTTCTGTAGTTACATTGTGTACTACGACTAACAGAAAATGAAAAGTTGCTATTTTCCAGGCTGATATGGTTAAAGGAAACTCTTTGGTCATTTTTTGTGAGGTGCTAATGGTCTAATCTGATTCAATGATTTATGCTAAGCTAAGCTAAAAAAGCCCCCGCCAGACTCGCAGATCGGCTGAATGAATTCAACTGAATGGTGACTTGCTGCATAAAATAAGCCTTTTCCAAAAAAAGTGTGGTGTTTCTTTAAGTTTTTTTCCCAGGGTTATTAAAGCAGAGAGAGTCCTCCCTTCTGATAACAGGAGTACAGTTAAAAAGTGTGATTATATTTGAGCATGAATATAAAAGAAATAAAATAAATAGCACTCACTTCTCTACATATACCAAACTCTGAAACTAATTAGAAATAAACCAATCTTGGCAGATTGAAATGTAAGAAAGGAATGTGTTTGACTCTGCTTGTGCAACGCATGCCTTGTGAAATCAGTGCTAGTGGGAAAGTAATCACAGTAATTCTCTGCGCTGTGGGCAGCTGAAAGACAGAAAGAGGAGGAGAAGTTCACAAAATGATAGGAGAAAACACATCTAGAAACAAACACGGTGTAATTACATAAATAAATGAATGGCCATAAATATATATCCCTGAACATATCAATCACTGACTTCCTTTTTTTTTAAAGCAAATCCCCAGAAATTCCACATCATCAATGAACAACTCTTTAATGGTATATATTGTTAAGTTGGTGTTTATATATGGTTTATTTTCATATCTGCAGCCTCAAGAACAACATGAGTTATTCCCTCTGGGACACAGTTGTGCAGTATGCGGGAAAACCCAGTGCAAACGCCACAGGTATGATTTTTATATCTCTTTGAAGTTTGGTCAATGTGTGACATCAAATGAAAAAAAAAAAGTAAATATATATAATGTGCATCATCAAATAGAAATGACTCCTGTATGATACATACATATATTAAACAAAACATCAGCGTATGTTACCGTAAAAAGTCTTCAAAATAAATAAATAAAATTCATTTCACTTTCTTGAGTAGCAAAACCAGGCAACGTTTCTCCAATCTTCTATTGTCCAGTTTTGGTGAGCCTTTGTGAATTGTAGCCTCAGTTTCCTGTTCTTAGCTGACAGGAGTGGTCTTCTGCTGCTGTAGCCCATCCGCCTCAATGTGTGTTCAGAGATGCTCTTCTGCAGACCTCGGTTGTAACGAGTGCTTATTTGAGTCACTGTTGCCTTTCTATCAGCTGGAACCAGTCTGGCCATTCTCCTCTGACCTCTGGCACAGAACTGCCGCTCACTGGATATTTCCTCTTTGTCAGACCATTCTCTGTAAACCCTAGAGATGGTTGTGCGTGAAAATCCCAGTCGATCAGCAGTTTCTGAAATACTCAGAGCAGCCCGTCTGGCACCAACAACCATGCCACGTTCAAAGTCACTTAAATCCCCTTTCTTCCCCATTCTGATGCTCGCTTTGAACTGCAGCAGATCGTCTTGACCATGTCTACATGCCTAAATGCATTAAGTTGCTGCCATGTGATTGGCTGATTAGAAATTTGCATTGACGAGCAGTTGGACAGGTGTGTCACAAATATACACAGGAAACCCAAATGCAAGTGAATGCAAGATGATTTATTAAAAGAGATAACAAAAGTCACAGCTGGTATTGATCTCACCAGATATAGAGGAATTGTGTAGAGCAAGGGTACTCCTCACAAGGAATCCAACACGCTAAACAGTGGTAACAGTTCATCCGAGAAACAGATCCGAAGTGAAGTCTCTCACTAGCTATGTTTCCATCCACCTATTTTTATGCGCATTTTGGAGATGCGCATAAAAAAACGGTTGATGGAAACGCCATGATGCGCATAAATTTTGAAAATGCGCGTAAAAAACATATGCGCATAACTGAGTAGGATAAACTTTTTATTCGATAAGAGAAGATGCGCTTAAACTGCGATGGAAACACTTTTACCGCACAAATTCCAATATGCGCATGAAAAAAGGTCATGTGATTTTGTTATACGAGATCATGTGATGATAAAAATGTGTGTAAATGGACAAACCAGCAGGCTGAGCACACTGTAAAACATCCGAAATGTTGTTTTGGGTCCTTCAAAAACGCCTTACCGTTTAAGTATTTGTGTTATTATATTATTAATGACATCCAGAATCAAGAGCGTCTGTGCTCCGTGTCTGACACCTTCAAACGCCACCGCGCATTCACTGCGTGTCAGGATTGCCTTCTGAGGCGCAAGTCATTTATTATATAAAGATAAAGTTTCTCCTATTGCAACAAATTCCGTTTTTACTGTTGATATTTGGCGCCAGTTAATCAGGAAGTGACGATTTTGTTCACTTTGACCCGTTGGATGGAAACGCAGCTTTATTTGCACGTCTTTTATGCGATAATCCAGTTTTGCGCATAAAGTTCATTCGCATTTTTGGATGGAAACGTAGCTACTGATATCTTACCAGATATCGAGGGAAGGGGGAGGTTAGTGCTATGGAGCAACTCTCAAGGAAATCCACACGCTTACCAGCGGTAATAGTTAATCCGAGAAACAGATCCGGGGTGAAGTTCCTCACTGATATGGTTGTCATCAGTGCAGGCAGTTGCAACAACATCAATGAAACGGAGACCTGCATAAAGTCCAAATATAACAGACTTATGACGATTCACCACCAGCGGATTTAGCGAGAGTGCCTAACAGGAAGCAGACACAGAGGTGAACAACAATGGACTGACAAAAGCTATCTACAAACACTGAACATATAAAGGCGCACTGTAATGTGCAACAGCTGTGGTTGAATGAAAACAGCTGAGTGAGATGAGTGGTAACAAGACACGTGATAACCCAGCTGATGAATGTAAACAGACACACACCACGCGGTGAAGATATACTCAAACAAACACACCCACTTCCCACACACACAGACACATACACAAGAAGAGCAGATAGATCCACAACCGTGACAAGGTGTACCTAATAAAGTAGCCGGTAAGAGTTTCATTATACCAATAATATGGTTAAATTGAAGAGTGGACAAAAGTCAAAATAACAAACAAAAATAGTCTATTTATGAACCCTCAAATGACCTAATAAAACGAAAAAAGTACAATATAAAGGACTTTCACAACACAAGTTCCCTTTCTCTCTATATCCAAAAACAAAGATTTAAAAAACAGACATAAATAAAATATGTGGCGTCTCACTCCCTACCTTCCATAATGTACATACTAATCTGGGTAAGTATAGTTTACAAAAGACAACAAATACATTCAAAGCAAAAAGGTTCAAGAACACGACAAAAAGGGGCACAAAGAAACAGAATGACGCGCAATCGGCCACTACTGGGGTTGGGGATAACTGTTTGGGCCAGTCTAAGCTGCAACAACTATAATCAAGGTCTGTTACAGCGCTGTGAAGGAATTTTGATCAACTCATCTTTGCATAATCGTTGTAATTCAGCCACATTTCAGGGTTTTCAAGCATAAACCACAAGGTCATGCCACAACATCTCAATTGGATTTAGGTCAGGACTTTGACTAGGCCACTCCAAAGTCTTCATTTCAGTCACATAAATGTTTTCTAGTTAGATGAAAAAGGGGTGAATCTTTCAATCTCTAGTGGTTTGGCAATAGGTGTATGCAGTGTAAATGTTTATCAACCAAATTCAGTCTCGAAAATCTGTTTAACATAGGGAAAAAAGCTATTTATATAATATATAAATAACATACATTTTTGACATTGATATAATTTTACATTAGGTTTTTTGACACCTAATGCTTTTCCATACATACCCCTGTAACTTTTTTTAAATGGTTATATATCTCATATAAAATTATTTTAAAAATATATCAGTATGACATGCATTTTGAGGGATTTAAAGGGATAGTTCATCAATAAATGTACTCATCCTCCACTTGTTTGAAACCTGTTTGATTTTCTTGCTTATGTTCAACACTGAGAAAGATATTGAATGCTGGGGGAAAAACACCTACTGACTTCCATAATATTTTTATTATATATGGAAGAAATGGATATACCTGATGGATTTATGTATATTTCACAGGCCTACCCTTCTGCTGGAAAACTATCAGCCGTGGCTGAACCTGAAAGTCTCGTCCAAAGTGGATGCCAGCATTTCAGAGGTAGAGCCAACATTACAGTCTATATGAAGTCAGTTGAAGTCAGAATTATTCGCCCCCCTGTTTATTATATTTTCCCCCAATTTCTGTTTAACGGAGAGAAGATTTCTTCAACACATTTCTAATCATAATAGTTTTAATACCTCATTTCTAATAACTGATTTATTTTCTCTTTGTCATGATGACAGAAAATAATATTTTACTATTTTTCAGGACACTTCTATACAGCTTAAAGTGACATTTAAAGGCTTAACTAGGTTAATTAGGGTAACTAGGCAGGTTAGGGGAATTAAGCAAGTTATTGTATAATGATGGTTTGTTCTGTAGACTATTGAAAAATATATAGCTTAAAGGGGCTAATAATTTTGACCTTAAAATGGCTTTTAAAAAATTAAAAACTGCTTTTATTCTAGCCGAAATAAAACAAATAAGACTTTCTCCAGAAGAAAAAATATTATCAGACATACTGTGAAAATTTCCTTGCTCTGTTAAACATAATTTGGGAAATATTTTAAAAATAAAAACAATTCAATGGGGGGCGAATAATTCTGACTTCAACTGTATATAGTGATGTATTTAAATCAAACTAATCAACGCTTTGCTTGGCTGATCTTCAGGTGTTGGAGTTAGTCCTAGAGAACTTTGTCTATCCGTGGTACAGGTATGGCGGATTTAAAACGTTCACAATTGTTGACTTTCAGCTGGAAAAAAATCTTGAATGTTCAAATCTTTTCTGCTGTTTTTCTGTCAGGGATATTACAGATGACGAGGCGTGTGTGGATGAGCTGAGGCAAACCATCCGCTTCTTTGCTGCAGTTCTGGCTCACCGAGCACAAAGAGTACAAACACACTTCAATGATGATACAGACAACATAATGGACGTGCTTTCTGTGGATTTATTAACTGATTACATTTTCTTGTAGGTGGACGTTCCTTCTGTGGTGATGGACAAGATGATGAAAGCGGCTATGAAGCACATTGAGATCATCGCCAAAGCACAGCAGAAAGGTGCGTCCTGAAAGTGCTGACCACGAACTTGTGTACAGAATTTTATTTGTGACCCTGGACCACAAAACCAGTCATAGTGAGATTCGTAGATCATCTGACAGCTGGATAAGTCTTATAAATTGAACAACTGCAATTGAACAAACTGTTGGTTAAGGGCGGCACGGTGGCTCAGTAGTTAGCACTGTGGCAGAAGGTCGCTGGTTCGAGTCCCGGCTGGCCCAGTTGGCATTTCTGTGTGGAGTTTGCATGTCCTCCCCGTGTTGGCGTGGGTTTCCTCCGGGTGCTCCGGTTTCCCCAACAGTCCAAACACATGAGGTATAGGGGAATTGAATAAGCTAAATTGGCCATAGTGTATGAGTGTGTGTGTGAATGTGAGAGTTCATGTGTGTTTCCTAGTACTGGGTTGCGGCCGGAAGGGCATGCGCTGCATAAAACACATGCTGGAATAGTTGGTGGGAATTGGGTGAGCTAAAATTGGTCGTAGGGTTTGACACCATCCGATAATTAGTTTTGTTAACTTTAATTGTTGTGTGTGTGAGCAGTGAGGAACACAGACGCTCTCCAGCAGGCCGCACTGGCTGAGTACGGGGCCGATCTGCACGTGGCCCTGCGGAGCCGCAAAGATGAGCTGCTGTACCTGCGGAAACTCACAGAGCTGCTGTTTCCATACGTCATGCCTCCCAAAGCCACAGACTGCAGGTACGTCTAACACACTCGCACTAGTGCCATTATTAAAAATCTGAAGTCATGCTGGTTAACATTATATATTACATGGCTGTCTGGAATACTGGATTCTGATTGGTCAGTCGTGACATTCCAAGGTATGTTATTCAGAGATAACAACCGCTGAATAACATCATCCATGAACTGAGAATCACCTTAACCGTCAGTGAATGCGTTCACATCCATATACGTACATCCACATTCACGTGTGTCTGCTTGTCTGTGTAGTTCGTTTTGTGATAGTTTGTTGCCGTCTTGTGAATGAATAATAACACATAGGTTAGTGTATTCTGTCAGCTTATTACAAAAACGTACACACAGCACCTTTAAAGGTGGCTAAATTAAGTTCTCAGCAATGCATGTTACTAATCAAAAATTAAGTTTTGATATATTTCCAGAAGGACCATGGAGCATGATCTTATATTAATATTCTAATGATTTTTGGCATAAAAGGAAAGTTGATCATTTTGACCCAAACAGTGTATAAATGTAAATAAACCTGTGCAACATAAAACTGGTTTTGTGTTCCAGAGTCACATATTCATTCATTCATTTTCTTTTTCGGCTTAGTTCCTTTATTAATCTGGGGTCGCCACAGCGGAATGAACCACCAACTTATCCAGCATATGTTTTACGTAGCGAATGCAACCTATTGGGAAACAACCATACACACTCATTCACACTCATACACTACGGACAATTCAGCTCACCCAATTCACCTGTACCGCATGTCTGTGGACTTGTGAGGGAAACCGGAGCACCCGGAGGAAACCCACACCAACACGGGGAGAACATGCAAACTCCACACAGAAACGCCAACTGACCAAGCCGAGGCTCGAACCAGCGACCTTCTTGCTGTGAGGCGATTGTGCTATCCATTGCGCCACTGTGTCGCCAGGGTCACAAGTATTAAATTCAATTAATTAAATATTCTATATTGATGTTAACATGTATTGCTTTTAAAGCTGAGATCCGTTTGATACTTTAATCTTTTTTATGTGGTCATATACCCCCGGTTTCACAAATATTGAACACAATACATTTTTTTTTCTCATGACTTCATAATGTATAACTTTTTATTTTTTAACATGTAATCAAGCATTTCATTCAAAATAGTCAACAGGGTCGCAAGAAGCGTGTGGAAAAACCAAGGCGCAAAATAAAGTGCCCATGAACTGAGAAAAGTCAAGCGTGCAGCTGCCAAGATGCCACTTGCCACCAGTTTTGCCATATTTCAGAGCTGCAACATCACTGGAGTGCCCAAAAGCACAAGGTGTGCAATACTCAGAGACATGGCCAAGGTAAGAAAGGCTGAAAAACCACCACCACTGAACAAGACACACAAGCTGAAACGTCAAGACTGGGCCAAGAAATATCTCAAGACTGATTTTTCTAAGCTTTTATGGACTGATGAAATGAGAGTGAGTCTTGATGGGCCCGTGGCTGGATCGGTAAAGGGCAGAGAGCTCCAGTCTGACTCAGACACCAGCAAGGTGGAGGTGGAGTACTGGTTTGGGCTGGTATCATCAAAGATGAGCTTGTGGGGTCTTTTCGGGTTGAGGATGGAGTCAAGCTCAACTCCCAGTCCTACTGCCAGTTTCTGGAAGACACCTTCTTCAAGCAGTGGTACAGGAAGAAGTCTGCATCCTTCAAGAAAAACATGATTTTCATGGAGGACAATGCTCCATCACACGCCTCCAAGTACTCCACAGCATTGCTAGCAAGAAAGAGTCTAAAAGAAGAAAAACTAATGACATGGCCTCCTTGTTCACCTGAGCTGAACCCCATAGAGAACCTGTGGTCCATCATCAAATGTGAGATTTACAAGGAGGGAAAACAGTCCACCTCTCTGAACAGTGTCTGGGAGGCTGTGGTTTGCTGCTGCACGCAATGTTGATGGTGAACAGATCAAAACACTGACAGAATCCATGGATGGCAGGCTTTTGAGTGTCCTTGCAAAGAAAGGTGGCTATATTGCTCACTGATTTGTTTTTGTTTTGTTTTTGAATGTCAGAAATGTATATTTGTGAATGTTGAGATGTTATATTGGTTTCACTGGTGAAAATAAATCATTGAAATGGGGATATATTTGTTTTTTGTTAAGTTGCCTAATAATTCTGCACAGTAATAGTCACCTGCACACACAGATATCCTCCTAAAATAGCTCAAACTAAAAACTAACTAAAAACTAAAAATATTCAGCTTTGATATTAATGAGTTTTTTGGGTTCATTGAGAACATGGTTGTTGTTCAATAATAAAATTAATCCTCAAAAATACAACTTGCCTAATAATTCTGCACTCCCTGTATTGGATCTCATACAACTGACCCCCCCACTTCTAAAATGTTTGCTACGCCCCTGAGTGCAACACACTTCATATTTATGTGAAAACCACAATACCTTTTTTAGGATTCTTCAGTAGAAGCTAAAAGGAGCAGCATTTACTTTGAAAAGTGCCTTTACTTTTACTCTTGAACAGTTTAAAGGGTTTCTTTTGCCCCCTAATTAAAATGCTGCCATGATTTGTTCACCATCATGTTGTTCCAGATCCATCAGAAATTAGTTTCACACATCAGGATATCTTTAATCATTTGAATATCTTAATCTTTATCTCCTCTAATCTGTAATGATTCAAGCTTGACTTTATCAGTGATAAATAAAGTCTCGAGTAACCGTGGAAAGTGTGAAGGGGATTTGTTGATGTTTCTCTGTGATATTCACGTAAGCTGTGATTATTTCTCAGATCTTTGGCTCTGCTGATTCGGGAGGTCATGACCGGCTCTGTTTTTCTCCCTATAATGGACTTTGTGGCTGATCCTGTGAGTGTAGCGACTTTCCTTAAATATATATTTTTCCAATAGCTGCATTTGGTACACTGTTGTTTTCCTGTGCATGTGAAAGTTGTAGTGGTTAAAGGTGCAGTATGTAGGATTGAACTAGTCCAAATTCAAAATATGACCGGCTCCACCTCAGACAACTCCGACCTATTGTGATGAACCCCACTTTATAATGCTCGTTTAGGGAGGGGTCAGTAACATAATAATAATAACAACAACAACAATAATAATAATTTTTATTATTATTATTATTATAATTCCTTACATTTATATAGCACTTTCTGGACACTCAAAGCTCTTCTCACATTTTTGGGGGGAATCTCCTCATCCACCATTAGAGTGCAGCATCCACCTGGATGATGAGACCGCAACCATATTGCGCCAGACCACACACCAGCTGATTGGTGGAGAAGAGACAATTATGATATGGGGATGGTTAGGAGGCCAGGGGGTAAATTTGGCCAGGATGCCGGGGTTAAACCCCTACTCTTTTTTTGGAAGGACATCCTGGGATTTTTAATGACCACAGAGAGTCAGGATCTCAGTTTAATGTCATCCGAAAGACGGCGCTCACTGAGCAGTATGGAGTCCCCATCAATATACTGGGGTGTTAGGACCCACACAGACTGCAGGTTGGGCGCCCCCTGTTGGTCTCACTAACACCACTTCCAACAGCAACCTAGCTTTCCCATGTGGTCTACCAATCAGATACTGACTTGATGCAGCCCTGCTTAGCTTCAGTGGGCGACCATGTGAGCGACATAAAAAGGACATGCGAGTCAGAAAATACAATTCCCTATTTACTTAAAGACGATTTAAGATGGTCAGCTAATATTTACACTTGTAATATTTGTATTGCTGTCTCATTTCGAGTTTGCTTTTATTCTCTGAATGTCACA
The DNA here is from genome assembly GCA_903798195.1 of Danio kyathit. NCBI lineage: Eukaryota > Metazoa > Chordata > Actinopteri > Cypriniformes > Danionidae > Danio > Danio kyathit. The sequence continues at coordinate 1,218,390 of LR812538.1, read as the reverse complement.
TTTTCAGCTGAGCCCACATAAATTGAGGCATCCTTCAAGACTGAAATGAAATACACTGTGTTTTCCACCAATGCAACCTGGAGTGCTGAAATATAAATGAGGCCTTGAGACGAAGGAAGAATCATATAAGTCCATATTTTCAAATTTTGAGTAATAAGATTTTTTTCAGTTGATTGTGAACATTATATTCTATATGTTTATAATGTCAGTATTAAAAAACAGAAGTTATTGTGATTCATGTTTCTCAGATGTGGAAGAACATTGTATGTCCAGTTAGTGTAGAATGAAGCCTGGTTTATACTTCTGCGTCAAGTGATCGGCGTAACCCACGGCGCAAGCCTCGCGCGTAGCCGTGCATTTATACTTCTGCGCGCTGTTTCTGTTTCTCTGCAATAACACTTCCGAAACGCTAGCTTGCAGTAGGTGTTTGTTTCTCTGTGTCGAGTTTCTTCGCTGGTGTTTAGTTTTTCCTGAAACGCTTCCTTAATGTGCAAGTGGCTCAAATTCGCTCATTTTGAGGCGGGAACCGGTGGACGTGCAACAACTTTAATCATGAGGTAAACACAAAACAACAGTCTCCATCCGGAGCTCCTTCACGGGACTCCACACTTGTAAACACTCGCTGCATCGGGAGCGCGGCTCTCACCTCCGGCCACACTCTTCAGCGCTACCAAGCCGACCAATCACAGTGCTTGCGCTACGCGTACACGTTACATTTTTTGAGAGATCGTGTCAACGTCGCAGACGGCCACGGCGAGGGGCTATGCGTCCACGCGTAGGCTGCGCCGTAGCATTTGGGTGCGCTTGACGCAGAAGTATAAATCAGCCTTAACAATATAACTCCACTTCATCAAATTACTATAAACCACTAAAGATCTGATTCCTTTTTTCTTAGTTTTAATACAGTAACATAAACTTCAGGTTAATATTAAGCATTTATTTCAAGTTTATATAGTAATAATAATAATAATTATTATTATTATTCATTCATTCATTCATTTATTTACTTTTCGGCTTAGTCCCTTTATTAATCTGGGGTCGCCACAGTGGAATGAACCACCAACTTATTCAGCATATGTTTTACGCATCCGGATGCCCTTCCAGCTGCAACCCATCATTGTGAAACATCCATACACACTCATTCACACTCATAAACTATGGACAATTTAGCCTACCCAATTCCCCTGTACCATATGTCTTTAGACTTGTGGGGGAAACCGGAGGACCTGGAGGAAACCCATGGCAACACAGTTGAGAACATGCAAACACACAGAAACGCCAACTGACCCAGCTGAGGCTCGAACCAGCGACCTTCTTGCTGTGAGGCGTTCGTGCTACCCACTGCGCCACCGTGACACCCATTATTATTATTATTATTATTTAAATACAATGCATAGACCTTCTTACTGTACAGGCAATAACAATCAATGATTAACACTAAACAATAAATAAATAAATACAACAATAAATACATACAATGCAGACATGCGTCATAGCTAAATATTCTCATTAATTTTGAAAAGGTGGCACAGCGCACATGCTTATATACTACTTCAAACTGTTCTCGGGCTCCACCAGGGGCGTTGCTAGACATAAAGCTTTACTGGGGCACTACTGTCCAAAGACATGCGGTACAGGTGAATTGGGTAGGCTAAATTGTCCGTAGTGAATGAGTGTGTGGATGTTCCCAAAGATGGGTTGCGGCTGGAAGGGCATCCGCTGCATAAAATCGTGCTGGATAAGTTGGCGGTTCATTCCGCTGTGGTGACCCCGGATTAATAAAGGGACTAAGCCGACAAGAAAATGAATGAATGAATATATATTTATATTATAAATAAATAAAAGTATTGTTGTTATTATACAATTATTATTCTAAATAAATAACAGAAATTCTAAATGTAATAAAAGTGATAAGCTAAGATCATTTAAGAAATCTTTTGCATGAATAATAATTTCATTTGAATGAAATTCTAAAGATCTAGATCTAGATCTTTGTATAGAATACAAAACAGATGTTTTATAGAATTATCTGTTGTCTTAGACTTGACAGATGGCAGAGAATTAGGTTTATTAAGTCTTACCTCCCTGACTCATTTCATAAAAAAATCTATCAGTAGGCATGTTTAGTAAGATCACCATCAAATTATTAAAAGTTTAGTTTTATCGACTTGCAAAACTCATTGCGTGCCGACTCCTCATAAAAGGTTCTTACGCCGGTTTCACATGCATGAGCGCGAGCGTGCGTGTTAACAACCGGGACTCGCACCGGGAGAAGAGCAGCGCGTCAGGGTCCAGCAGGAGCGGTGTGTGAGGCGCGCAGATATGGTTTTCTGCACACATGCAGAGACGCGTCAGTTTGCTTTTTGATTAAACACATTGCTTTCACCAGCGTTGATTTGGTTGCACATAGAGAATAACGTCTTTATTCCGGGATTACCACTCTTAATAGATACACTTTCCATATGAAGTAAATCATAGGCTATCTCAAAGCATTTACTGGGGCACTGGGGACTTTTACTGGGGCACGTGGCCCAGTAAATTGGGTCTAGCGACGCCCCTGGGCTCCACCATCTCATGATATAAATAAATATATAAACAAATAAACTCTGTTTGCCTTAGTTTACACAGGACTGGCGGGAAATATGCATTGAGACAGCTTTATTATATATGGTATGTGGTTTATTTTTATAAACAGGTTGAACAGGTTAACTGTTTTTGTGCTGTTTTGCGCGTTCAGAGAGAGTAGATAGAGATCACATATACAGTTCTTCCACTCCTGGTATCCCAGCATCCCTCACTGGCTTCCTTACTCTGTCTTTTCATTTGTTCATGTCAGCTTTCCTTTTTTTGCTGAGTATTTGCCTCTTAATGTCCTAAGCGGACATGACAGCAAGCGGCATCTCCATTCTTCTTAGTGGACATAAACTGCTTGATGCTATTTTAAAATGCAGACTCATAGGCCATGTTTACACTGCCAGTTAAATGTGACCTAATTCCAATTTTTTGTTCATATATGACACAGATCTGATCTGTTCTATGACCATGTAAACACGAAAAAACGCAGGCATTTGGATATTCAGAGATGGGTTTCAGGCCTCCTTCATATGTGGAAATAAATCAGATATAAATGGGATATGTGACAATGCGACTATCATGTAAACAGGCAGATCAGACTTATTGAGGCGCCATTGTACGTCATTAGACTTGCGACAATGTGGTGCTTCAACAACAACAAACAACATCAACAGAGGAAACATGGAGGAGAAAAGTGGTCAGTGGTCGACGACAGAAGTTACCTGCCTTCTTGCCCTGTGAGGAGATGAGTCAGTGGAGGACACCATATATAAACCATAGGCGCAAGCTGCGATGACGGTCCTTTCCCTCCTCCTCAGCCTCCACCGCAAAATCATTTTAAAGTTGGGCGAACTTCGCATATTTCGCAGAGCTAAAAGCAAGACAATTTCGTCCATCGTGGCTAGTGTGGCGCAGATGCTAGAACCCGCCTTTAAGCATGCGCAACGTCGTAAATTGTATGGCAAGTGTAAACACATGAATCGGATATGGGTCACAATTAAAAGAACGTGTAAACGGACAGGCTAATAAATCAGATATAGGCAACCAATCGGAATTGGGCATCAAGACCTGACATACAATTAATGTCACATGGTTATCTCATTTATTATTTATTTTTTGGACTCATAAGGTTGTTCATCACATGCACTCAGTTGGCTAAACTGGCAGTAGGCTGGTTATAGAGGCCAAAACAAAGAGAGGCATTCTGACACAGAGCACACATCCTCAGAGGAGAATATCTGACTTTAGCATTGTTTTCCAGATAAACAAGATATATCTGCATAAATATCCGCATGTCATGGCTTTCTTATGCTTCAGAAGAGTCAAAAACTCACATACAGCATCTTTAATCAGGATGTTTTTCTGCTTTTCGCAGGACACAGTGAATCACATGGTGCTCATCTTCATCGATGAATCTCCAGTAAGTGCTTTAACCATATCATTCAGCTTTTCCCACCAACTGTATTTCAAATGCATGTTGTTCATACGTGATTGTGCTGTTAGCCTGAACCCGTGACGGACCCTCCGTCTGCCCTGGTGCCCTTCCTGGAGAGGTTTGCAGACCCACGCACTAAGAAGTCCTCGGTGGGTAAAACTCTGTCACATTAAAACAGTCGTAATGATGAAGCAAACGGAGGGTGGTGATAATGATAAGGGTTTCTTCTGTCAGGTGCTGAAGCTGGATCTGAAGGAGATCAGAGAGCAGCAGGATCTGTTGTTTCGCTTTATGAGTTTCCTGAAGGAGGAAGGAGCGGTGCACGTCCTGCAGTTCTGCCTCACCGTCGGTGAGCACGTGTGTTTTACTTCTAACATGCACACTATTCAGGGGTCTGTGGATTACTCGGTTATCTGGATTTGATTATTAAAGATTTGACACGATCCAATATAGTTTCCAGTGGTGTAAAGTAACGAATAACAAATACTCAAATTACTGTAATTGTTTTTCTCAGGAATTGTAATTTACTAAGTAGTTTTATAAATGTGTACTTTTGCTTTCCTTTGAGTACATGTTTAGTGCTGTATCAGTACTTTTACTCCACTACTTTCCTTCAACCAGCAGTCACTACTTTATTTTTTCTTGTCTATGGGAAAAATCAGTCCTGTGATTCCTGTCCAATCAAATAGAAGGTAAATCACATCATAATGAACAACCTCAAGACATGAGTGCTTTATAATTGCAGCAAACTGTTTGGAAGCATTAAAAGTGTCCATGAAGATGTCCAAAATCTTTACACTTTGACCCAGAGACTGTTTAGATGCATGTCACTGATGAGAAGATGACAGATGTTTACTCTATGATGACCGAAATGGCCTTAAACACCAGGCAGGCACAGGACGTCAGCATGACATCAGATTGACGTTGTACCCCAACGTCATGGGGATGTTGCATTTTGTTTGGAAATGTCCAACGTCCTACCTAAAACTAACCAAATATCAACGTCTGATGATGTTACAGCTTGACGTCTATCAGACTTTGGATTTTGGTTGCTATACCTGACGAATAAATGTCAGTATTTGAAGTCACTATGACGTTGGTTTAAGATGTTGGCTCAACGTTGGATTTTGGTCACTTTCTAACAACCTAAAATCGATCAAATATCAACGTTATTTGACGTCGTTATTGGACATCAAAATAACGTTGTCCTTAGACGCTGGCTAGACATTGAATTGTGGTCACCTGATGTTACAACCTAAATCTAACCTAATATTAACGTCTTATGGCATTGTGTGCCTGCTGGGCAATAACTAAATGCACTACAGAATGTTACGTTTACACACATGCACAAATTAGATGTAAATGCATCATTTTACAGCGTAATACTCACTACTCACTACTCTTGAGTACTTTAGAAAGGGCTACTTTTTACTCATACTTTGAGTAATTTTCACAACAGAGACTTTTACTCTACCTGCACTACATTTTTAGGCAAGTAATAGTACTTTTACTTGAGTATGATTTTTCAGTACTCTCCACCACTGATAGTTTGTTCTTCAAAACTCGTTCAAGAGTTGTTGTCATAGCAACAGGGGTCTGTTCTTCATACGTGGATTACTCAGTCAGCTGGATTTGATTGTTGATGATTTGACCCAATCCTGTGTAGTTTTGTTCTTCAAAACTCATTCAGGAGTTGTTGTTGTAGCAACAAGTCTGGCAGCTCAAACTTGCTTATTTTATATAAACAGGATTAGGTTATGTCATTTCAAGCAAAGCTAATACTGAAAGTATGTACCAACTGCTGATATTTCTAAATATAGTACTGCATTAAAATGGGACAATAGTACAGAGACTTGGAAGGGAAGTAGTGGCGGGAAAAAAATGGGTTTGAGAAAAAAAATCGGGTGCTCCGGGTTCCCCAAAAGTCCAAACACATGGGGAATTGGGCTTATATTGTCTGTGTATGTCCCAGTCCTCCTGGTTGGGGGTTGAGCATTGGGCTAACAACCAACCTTGTAAAAATGAGATGTTACGAAACAACAACATGGTGTGGCCAAAAAAAAAACAGCCCTGGGAGCAAGTAAATTTACAAACTAATCAAAACCTGTAATATACTGTATATGCATGTGTGTGTGTGTGTATATATATATATATATATTATAGGTGGGCATAAATACATTTTTTTTAATCTACATTAATCTCACTGTAGATTAATCTAGATTAAAATGGCTCATTTGAATTTTGCTGAAGGCATTCAGAATATGTGTGCTGCCCAAATAATGACTAAAAATAAGTCTTTGAGAACGGGTTTCTCCAGTCAGGTGGCGCATTAGACCAGGGGCTCATCTCCTGTTTCCAAAATGCATCACAAACTGCTTGAGGAACTGTTCTACTATGATAATTGGTGATGAAAATAAATGATGTTCAATAAGATGTGCTTGTGTTTACTCACTGTTTATTCAGTTAAACATGAATGTTGAGCTGTAGGCCTACATAAGCTCCAAACAGCCATTTTTGATGACCTTAATCTGACTAAAGTCAGAACTGAACTAAACAGAAATGGAAATAAGACGTGGAGTATGCAGATATTAGTGGCATTATTGAAGTAAACACCAAGATCAAACTATTACCGTCATGTAGGACTTTTCACCATATTTTCCGACAAGATCCACACACACGGCTGTCAGTAAAGGACCGCAAACACACACACACACACACACACACACACACATTGCGAAATGCGGAAGTTTTTTTCTTTCCATTCGGTGTGCGTTATTAAATTCCATAACACTCTCACCAGTCCTTCCTCATTATTTGTGTCTAATACCCCAGTTTGTCACGGGGGCATGAATAAAATGTTCATGAGTGAAAGTGGAACTGCTGAACTGCAGTTAAAGTCACCCAAAATGACAGGAAACTCTAACATGAAAGCACTTCACGTAAACACCTTCATTATATTATTGTCTATTAAGGCAAATCACTAGACTACAGATGTCCATGTGAGCGTAGTCAGTAGTGTCTTCAAAGTAAGCGAAAGATCCAGAAGGGCATCCTGCTGATTTGATTCAGAAAGGCACTGTTTTTTGTCAGACAGCTTACCGGTCAGGTATACATCCGCACTAAAGTATCAAGGTGAAAGTCATCATAGCTTGCGTAGAATAGACCCAGCTCCCAACTCAACTCTGAGAATAGATTAACGGCGATATTTTTTTTAAATCGTGCAATAAGAGTCTCACGTTAACGCATCGCTGGCTTTATAATATAATATATATATATATGCATATGCATTAAATTTTTGCACTGAACAGCACTTGAATAAAGTTGCAGCTGTAATCTGCCGATTGTATAACTTTGAACCTATGAAATGCAGCCCTGATCATTAAAATAGAGACCAAAGTGTATAAATGTCAAGATTTACATTAATCTTAAACACTCAAAATTTAACTAGTTTTGTTTCTCGAAGCAAATCCACTATATTCTTTAAATCGAATGTTCCTCAAAAATTAATGACTTATTCTCAGAATTTAATCAGTTTATCAGCTTGGTGTTTATTTATATATATTTTTTCTCTAGTTTTTTTTAATTATTACTTGGCCCTATAACTATTTATCTGAAACAGATTTACTTTAATCCAGTTATTTTGTTGTTTATGGGTTGAGAGACTAATATAATATAATATAGTATAATATAATATAATATACATTCTTTCATTTTCTTTTCGCCTTAGTCCCTTTATTAATCCGGGGTCGCCACAGCGGAATGACCAGCCAACTTATCTAGCACGTTTTTACGCAGCGGATGCCCTTCCAGCCGCAACCCATCTCTGGGAAACACCCACACACACTCATTGACACTCATACACTACGGACAATTTAGCTTACCCAATTCACCTGTACTGCATGTCTTTGGACTGTGGGGGAAACCGGAGCACCCAGAGGAAACCCACACGAACGCAGGGAGAACATGCAAACTCCACACAGAAACGCCAACTGACCCAGCCGAGGCTCGAACTAGCAACCTTCTTGTTGTGAGGCGACAGCACTACCTACTGCGCCACTGCGTCACCCTATAATATAATATAATATAATATAATATAATATAATATAATATAATATAATATAATATAATATGTTTATTTATTGATTCATTTCCTTTTTTTTGGCTTAGTCCCTTTATTAATCTGGGGTCGCCACAGCGGAATGAACCACCAACTTATCCAGCATATGTTTTACGTAGCGGATGCCGTTCCAGCTGCAACCCATCACTGGGAAACACCCATACACACTCATTCACACACATACACTACGCACAATTTAAGCTTAGCCAACTCCCCTATAGCCCATGTGTTTGGACTGTTGGGGAAACCGGAGCACCCGGAGGAAACCCACGCCAACACGGGGAGGACATGCCAACTCCACAGAGAAACACCAACTAAACCAGCCGGGACTCGAACCAGCGACCTTCTTGCTGTGAGGCGATTGTGCTACTCACTGAGCTACCGTGCTGCCCCATTCTAAAAGTTGTAAACATTAATTTAACATATTTGACATTACAATAGTCAATGGTGAAAGTCCACTTCTCAGGTTTTGCACATTTTCTTGCTCAGCTGGATGTTGGACTCGTGAAAAGCTAATTGTTTCAGGCTTGAGCGATGTGCACATGCCTAAGTATCCACAGCTGTATCCCTTCTAGTCTTTAGCGCCTGGTACTGAGGTCTTCTAGTCCTGAGAGAGGCATCTGGAAGTTCTCCTAACATCTTTATCTGGTGGCGCTGGACATTTGTTTAATTTAGACCATCTGAATCCAAAGAAGGGTGGTGTGGTGGCTCAGTGGTTAGCACTGTCGCCTCACAGCAAGAAGGTCGCTGGTTTGAGCCCTGGCTAGGTCAGGGGGCGTTTCTGTGTGGAGTTTGCATGTTCTCCCCGTGTTGGCGTGGGTTTCCTCCGGGTGCTCCAGTTTCCCCCACATTCCAAACACATGCGCTATAGGGGAATTGATTAACTGAATTGGCCGTAGTGTATGAGTGTGTGTGGAGAGTGTATGAGTGTTTCCCAGTGATGGGTTGCAGCTGGAAAGGCATCCACTGTGTAAAGCATATGCTGGATAAGTTGGCAGTTCGTTCATGGTGACGCACCACCCATAGATATATATACAATGTAAATATCTATGACTGTTACTGACCTAATGTTGGAATCCAGCGTTGCTGTTTCCAGATAAATGACGTGATCCAGCCGCAAAGACGATCAATGCTGTACATATCAACACTGACAAAACTCGCTCAGTTCACTAGACTAATCTAGCAGATGCAGCAACCCGACTCAAATTATAGCAATAAAATGCAACACACTAGCCTAATGAATAAAGGTGGCACGGTGGCGCAGTGGGAAGCACGGTCGCCTCACAGCAAGAATGACGCTGGTTTGAGTCCCGGATCTGGGAATTTTTTAAAAAAGCCGTACTGCCCTGCCCCAAGTTATTTGTACATGATTTTTTTTTATATTGGTCAAAATTTTTGAATATTACTCTGACATTTTTAATGTAAATATTAAGTGTAAGTGAAATGGTAAATACAGTAAGGAGTTTCATGGTGCTACATATGCTGGGGTGTGAATTACAAAGGTGCTTGATTTAAACTATCGGTGCTTTTAAAAAGTACTTGAATCTGCTGTTCATGAAAACATGGAAACCCTGGTTAGAGCAATACAGTGCTCAACATATCTCATTAGTCTCTCATTTAAATGAATATTTTCTATAGGATGCTTTACAATATTATATTTGTGCATCTGCATTAGATTAGATTAGTCAGTACTGAAGCCAAATCTGAAGCTAAATATAACTTTTGATAACCGTCCAAAATTAGTACAGCCAAATTTATGTCATTTGAAAAATATTAATTAAAAAGAGAAACACGAGAAAGCTGAAATTTTGTAGCTTGTAATATATTTTGGCAATATTTTGCATGAATTTAAATGAATAATCTTTCTATTTCTAAAGATGCTCAGTGACTAAATTATTATTTTAATAAATATATCCATTTAATAAATCACTTTGCTCAAATGCACTATAATATATGACCTATATTCACTGAGAAATTAATACAGATATTCATTTTCAAACTGGGCTGTACTCATTTATGTTGAGCACTGTCGATAAGCCAAGAGCATAAGTTGTGTTTTTGTGTGCAGAAGAGTTTAATGACCGGATCCTCTGTCCTGATCTGAGCGACGACGAGAAGCAGCGTCTGCACGAGGAGGTGAAGAAGATCTACGAGACGTACTGTCTGGAGGAGAGCATCGACAAGATCAGCTTCGACCCCTTCATTATCGAGGAGATCCACAGCAGTGAGTTTGAGCCCTGCAGCAGCAGCAGTTCTCTCTCTCTCTTTCTCTCTCTCTGACCTCTGTGTGCTCCTGTCTCCTGCAGTCGCTGAGGGCCCGTACACCGGTGTGGTGAAGCTCCAGACCATGCGTTGCCTGTTCGAGGCCTATGAGCATGTGCTGTGTCTGCTGGAGAAAGTCTTCACCCCCATGTTCTGCCACAGCGATGAGGTGAGATCTGCTGAGTGGAAACTTGGAGTACAAATGAAATCAAAACTTACTATTGCGCCAGGCTCATAAACGAAAAACTGTATAGCACATGTGCTACTGTAATAAATATTCCTGCAGTTATTTTTATTTTTACCGGTATATAAGATTTGCAAATGGCAAATCATCTCTCTCTGTTTCTTCTTCAGTATTTTCGACATCTGCTCTGCGGCGCTGAGTCTCCAGCTAGAAATTCAAAGCTCAACAGGTGAGCCTCTTCCACATGTTTGTAGTGTCGTGTGAAAAAGTTACAACACAATGGCATAACAATGATTGTTAGTGTAACATTCAGTGTAATGGGTATGGAGCCAGATCAGTCTCAATAATAATACACTTGCATTCAAAAAATTCATAAATGCAAAGCACAATTCATAAATCCACAACACAATTTATAAATTCAAAGTAAAAAGCAAAATATTTCCCAAATGCTCACACATATGCATCTTACATAAACACACTTAACATGTTTACACAATTAAATGAAGTTCTTGGATGACTTTCCTCATGCATTTATCAGTTATGTTAGATGTGTTTATGAACCACTCAGAGTCCTCTGAATTTGTGTGCGATATTTTTAAGACCTTCCTGGCAGGACAAGATTCGTACACATTTTTATTAGGGGATATTCTGTTTAGCCAATCGCTGTGAGTTTTTCATCCACCTATCAAAACACTCAAAATATAGAAATCCTCCCTCATTTTCTCACTTTATAAGACGTAATCAAAGCACTGTTTTCTTTTTAGGGGATTTAAGACAGTAAGAGTCATCTAAAAAATATGAAAATACAGTTGAAGTCTGAATTATTAGCTCCCTTGTATATGCTTTTCTCCAATTTCTGTTTAACAGAAACACATTTCTAATAACTGATTTCTTTTCTCTTTGCCATGATGACAGCACATAATATTAGACTAGATATTCTTCAAGACACTAGTATTCCTCTTAAAGTCACATTTAAAGGCTTAACTAGGTTAATTAGGGTATAGTTAGGGTAATTAGGCAAGTCATTGTGTAACAGTGGTTTGTTCTGGAGACAATCCAAAGCTAATATTGCTTAAGGGGGCTAAAAATATAGACCTTAAAATGGCTTTAAAACAATTAAAAACTGCTTTTATTCTAGCCGAAATAAAACAATTAAGACTTTTTCCAGAAGAAAAATATTATCAGACATACTGTGAACAATTCCTGAATCTGTTAAACATCCTTTAGGGAATATTTGAAGAAGAAAAAAAATTTCAACGCAGGCTCATTGTGAATACGTACCCCCGTATGCATTTCTGAAGAGCACAAATTATGTAGCCAGAAGTATGTATGTCTACATTTCATCTTTAAGGGTGCTTTCACACCTGCCTTATTTAGTTTGGTTGAATCACACTAGAGTTGGTTTTCCCTCTTGGTGCGGTTCATTTGGGCAGGTGTGAATGTAGTAGTGGTACTCGAGTGCACACCAAAAGCGGACCAAAAAAGCATACCGAGATCTCCTTGAAGAGGTGGTCTCAACGCCTCAATCGAACCCTGGAGCGGATCGTTTGTGGTGAGAATACGATCCGAACTAAAACAGACCCAACCGCAAAAAGTACTGCGCCTTTTTGGACTAATCCAGCTGCCGATGCGCTGTGCATTATGGAATGTGGAGGAAAAATATTTGTTGACAGCCAAAAGAGAGAGAGAGATAAACATTACCTGATGGATCGTTGGTAATATTTCCGGAAGATGACCATGTCGCAGTTTAGCTAAATTAATTCACGCCTTCTCCTGAAGTGATGTATGATGCACCTTCGCCGTTTGCAATGCCGCTCTTAAAACATTGTTTTTCAGCCGCACTTCATTCTCAAACTCTATAGTTTGCCTAAGTGATGTATACAAACTATATAGTATACTATGAACAGGGATACAATCAGCCAGCGCAGTCGTAGCTCCATAGTCAAAAGCGACATTTGCCGGTTTGTTTATTTGTGGGAGTTCCATTGGCATTTTCCCGCACGTGAATTCTGACCAATCGAAAAGCAGTTTAGGAAATATGTTCAATAACATCTGGCCAATGAGTGATGTGGGTTTTGTCACATGACTGCATTTTGGTTCTTTTCAACTGGTTCGGACCAAAGCAATCAGTGTGGTGTGAAATTTATGTCATTAGTACGGAGACCCGGAAGGGACGTGATGGTGGAAAAAAAAACTGAGTGGGAGAAAAAAAATGGGTGGGAGAAAAAAAAAACAGTGATAGGTAAATATATATTTTGTAAAGTTTTTGCGTTCCCTCGCAAAGATGTTTTGCGTTCCCTCGCAAAACTGTTTTTCCACAAACACTTCCTGTTCACTTCAGTGAATTCATTAATGAATTTATACATGTCAACCCTCCCGTTTTTGACTGGATTATCCCGTATTTTACTATTCTATCCTGCTATCATCATTCAGTATCAGCGAATGCATGTATGAGCCAACGACTGGTATAAGCGCTGACTGACAGAAGCGCTCCGTATGATAAACTGATCCCAGATCAGCTTCTGTACACACCAAAGTGACACCTCTGTTATCAAACAAGTGAAGAGCAGCAAATTAATCTCTCGTTTTTTATTTGATTACAGTGGTGTCACTGTATAATGCACAGATCTATAATGAAAGTATTCCATTACTTTCGTAACTGTTTGTGCATTAGTTTGTCATTAGGTGTGTTTAAAATAAAACACGCAGTACGGACATGTTTACAAATTATTAAGAGTATTTGTCTTGCCTAAACATACACCAGAATATACCAAAATTCCCTGCACTTTCGCTCCTCTTTAGATGGCGTGTACAGAAGCTGATCTGGGATCATTTTATCATACGGAGCGCGTCTGTCAGTCAGCGCTTATACCAGTCATTTGCTGATTCAGAGGTTGCATATGAAGGGTGATGATCGACGAAAGAAAGTGAATGCAGACATTAATATAGAAATATAGAAATCCTCCCTCATTTTCTCACTTTATAAGACGTAATCAAAGCACTGTTTTCTTTTTAGGGGATTTAAGACAGTAAGAGTCATCTAAAAAATATGAAAATACAGTTGAAGTCTGAATTATTAGCTCCCTTGTATATGCTTTTCTCCAATTTCTGTTTAACAGAAACACATTTCTAATAACTGATTTCTTTTCTCTTTGCCATGATGACAGCACATAATATTAGACTAGATATTCTTCAAGACACTAGTATTCCTCTTAAAGTCACATTTAAAGGCTTAACTAGGTTAATTAGGGTATAGTTAGGGTAATTAGGCAAGTCATTGTGTAACAGTGGTTTGTTCTGGAGACAATCCAAAGCTAATATTGCTTAAGGGGGCTAAAAATATAGACCTTAAAATGGCTTTAAAACAATTAAAAACTGCTTTTATTCTAGCCGAAATAAAACAATTAAGACTTTTTCCAGAAGAAAAAATATTATCAGACATACTGTGAACAATTCCTGAATCTGTTAAACATCCTTTAGGGAATATTTGAAGAAGAAAAAAAATTTCAACGCAGGCTCATTGTGAATACGTACCCCCGTATGCATTTCTGAAGAGCACAAATTATGTAGCCAGAAGTATGTATGTCTACATTTCATCTTTAAGGGTGCTTTCACACCTGCCTTATTTAGTTTGGTTGAATCACACTAGAGTTGGTTTTCCCTCTTGGTGCGGTTCATTTGGGCAGGTGTGAATGTAGTAGTGGTACTCGAGTGCACACCAAAAGCGGACCAAAAAAGCATACCGAGATCTCCTTGAAGAGGACCCAACCGCAAAAAGTACTGCGCCTTTTTGGACTAATCCAGCTGCCGATGCGCTGTGCATTATGGAATGTGGAGGAAAAATATTTGTTGACAGCCAAAAGAGAGAGAGAGATAAACATTACCTGATGGATCGTTGGTAATATTTCCGGAAGATGACCATGTCGCAGTTTAGCTAAATTAATTCACGCCTTCTCCTGAAGTGATGTATGATGCACCTTCGCCGTTTGCAATGCCGCTCTTAAAACATTGTTTTTCAGCCGCACTTCATTCTCAAACTCTATAGTTTGCCTAAGTGATGTATACAAACTATATAGTATACTATGAACAGGGATACAATCAGCCAGCGCAGTCGTAGCTCCATAGTCAAAAGCGACATTTGCCGGTTTGTTTATTTGTGGGAGTTCCATTGGCATTTTCCCGCACGTGAATTCTGACCAATCGAAAAGCAGTTTAGGAAATATGTTCAATAACATCTGGCCAATGAGTGATGTGGGTTTTGTCACATGACTGCATTTTGGTTCTTTTCAACTGGTTCGGACCAAAGCAATCAGTGTGGTGTGAAAACGACCCAACGACGGCAGAAAATGCTACAATCTATTATTTGTTGCCCTTGGTCCGGACCAAATGAATCGAACTACAGATGTGAAAGCACCCTAAAACAGACTCTACGAGGCGATATGACACCGCAGATGACTGCTGTTTCTTTTCTGCGCTACGATCTCACTGCTTACCTCCGTGTGGACGTCTTTCCCACTGTTAACTGTTTGTCCAGTGGCTCGTCGCATATGCCGGTAGACTTGAGACACAGAGTGGAGTTGACCACGATGACAGAGTTGGAGTTCGGCTAAGAACGGTTCCAGAAAGCAGGTAAAACAAAAGCAAAAGGCAAAAAATAAAACAAAAAAGTCAATAACGGTGAGAATGTGGTAAAATTTGAAAATGTGGTAAAAATCTGGCTTCTGCGAGGGCTTTTCTTTTTCTGGATTGCTCTTGAAAACACCGTCGGTTGGGTTTAGGAAAGGGGGTGGATGGGGACATCAGTCGGTCAGTCAACAGCGGCCTCTAATGGTATTACATGAGAACTGCAGCTGTGAATGGCAATCGTAAGAGAAATTTGACATCTGAAAAAACGTACACAGCGGCCTCTGGTGGATTTGCAAAAACAACAACTGCAAAAAAAACGTATCTCCTGGGACATATTTGGCGCTCTCCAGAAATGTAAACAGGGGTATGTATCAATAATGAGCTTGGGTTGAAAAATACACAAGAGGGTGAATAGTTCAACTGTATATGTATTTATCATTTTTTTTTTTTATTGTGTTAAATATCATCTTTCTTTGCGTGTGTAACAGGGAAAGCTCATCCAGCATGCGTTAGTGTAAGCTTCATTATCAGACAGTGAGTATTATTGGCCGTGTATGTGTGTGTCCAGCACATCGTAACCACTCCTCCTGTTATTCCAGGAATTTGAGTTTGGATGATTTAAGGTAAGTATGTTGTTAAGGTTCTAGTGAATGTTGTCCAGTGCTCTCACTGCATGCTGTATTTCAGCTGCCTGAACGCCACCGGAGACGTTTAAAGGGGCAGTTCACTGAAAAATGTACATTTACTCATCATTTACTCTCCTTCAAGTGGTCCAGACCTGTTTGAGTTTCTTTCTTCTGTTGAACACAAAAGAAGATATTTGCTGAAAACCTGTAACCATGGACTTCCATAGTAGACTGTAAAAAAAATCCGTAACTTTACTGGCTGGGGTGCCGAAAAAAAAAAGAGTAAAATAATGGCTGGTAAATTACAGAAATTTACTGTAAAATAACGTAAGGTTGAATTACAGAAATTTACCAGAAATTCTAATTTAAGTAAATTTCCGTAATTTAATGTCTGTTATTTTACAGTAAATTTCCGTAATTTAATGTCTGCTATTTTACAGTAAATTTCCGTAATTTAATGTCTGTTATTTTACAGTAAATTTCTGTAATTTAATGTCTGTTATTTTACAGTAAATTTCTGTAATGTCTGTTATTTTACAGTAAATTTCCGTAATTTAATGTCCGTTATTTTACAGTAAATTTCCGTAATTTAATGTCTGTTATTTTACAGTAAATTTCCGTAATTTAATGTCTGTTATTTTACAGTAAATTTCCGTAATTTAATGTCTGTTATTTTACAGTAAATTTCTGTAATGTCCGTTATTTTACAGTAAATTTCCGTAATTTAATGTCCGTTATTTTACAGTAAATTTCCGTAATTTAATGTCTGTTATTTTACAGTAAATTTCCGTAATTTAATGTCTGTTATTTTACAGTAAATTTCCGTAATTTAATGTCTGTTATTTTACAGTAAATTTCCGTAATTTAATGTCTGTTATTTTACAGTAAATTTCCGTAATTTAATGTCTGTTATTTTACAGTAAATTTCCGTAATTTAATGTCTGTTATTTTACAGTAAATTTCCGTAATTTAATGTCTGTTATTTTACAGTTAATTTCCGTTATTTTACAGTAAATTTCTTTTACAGTGTAGAAAACGAACACATTCTATGGAAGTCAATGGTTACAGGTTTTTTTGCATTTTTCAAAATATCATCTTTTGTGTTCAAGAGAAGAAAGAAACTCATGACGGTTTGGAACAAGTGAAGGGGAGAGTAAATGATGACGCAATTTTCATTTTTAGGTGAACTATCCCTTTAATAGGAATGCTGGGCAGTATATCAGATTAAAATACATTCAGTTGTATTATTATTATTAATATTATTATCAGCAGTGGCAGTAGTACTAGTTTCAAGCCATTTACTTTCCTGATTCCACAGAAGGAAAGTATGTTTATAACTTTTTGATATTTACTGTAACTGAAGGTTATAATAATCATAAACCACCAAGGTTTAAATGAAGAAAACACCAGACTTTCCTTGTGATTTTAAACTTTGGATCCAATTGTTTGAAATGTCAAATAAATGAATAGAATAAAATAAAATAAAAATAATTTTTTTTTTTCTTCAGATATATTGCCCAGCCCTATTTGTAGGCCTTAATTATTATTATTTTATTATTATTTATTCAAGAACGCATCAGAGTTTTGAATTGTTGTTGTTTTGGTTCCTTTGTCTACACATCAGCAGGATTCAAGAAGGTTATATGCACACACACACAGTGGATAAAGATTTGAACACATCACCATTTTCCTCAGAAAAGTATTTAAAACAATTTTATTTCATCAAATGTCGGTAACTATTAAAGTAATACATACATACAAAGAAAACAAAGCTAATTAGTTTAGAAATTGCATTGTGTAATAAAGTGAAGTGACACAGGGAAAAGGTATTGAACACATGAAGAAAGGGAGGTGTAGAAAGGCATGGAAGGCCCAGACAGCAGCTGAAATCTCTCAGTATTATTAACTTTTGACAACAGACGGCGCTCTAGACTAGTTTTTAACAGCAGACGGCGCTCTAGGCTAGTTTTTAACAGCAGACGGCGCTCCAGGCTTGTTTTTAACAGCAGATGACGCTCTAGGCTAGTGTTTAACAGAGAATCGTGGGAGAATATCGATGCATTTTGAAAGTCTCAGAATGGATAGAATAATTCTCTGATTTTATATTATTTTATAGCCAAAGATTTAGTTTTGAGCTCTTTAAACAGCGTCTAAGTGTTAATAACAACAAAAAAGTGTTAATGGTGCCAAAATTTATACAGTTTGATATCAATTCAATTTCATCTGTGATCGGCTGTATATAATATTGTTTTGAACTGAATGAGTTTGTTAATGCATTCACGTTGCAAATTGTCAGTTTAAAAAGTAACCTGGGTTCAACTATAAATAAAGCAGCTCTGCGGTAGAATAAAGTCTTGTCGTTCAGTTCAGTGTTTATTCAGGTGCTCAATAACACAGCCAATGTTGCGAAATTCATCAGCTGTGAAAAGCGTTGAGTTTCAGCTGCAGAGCAGGAAACACTCTCCTCCTCCAGCTTGGATCAGTTCAGTTTGATTCAGTTTGACAGGAAGAAAAAGATCTCCTGAAAATATGCCAGGAGTGTGAACTTTTAGCAAGTCATTGTCACACCTACTAGTTTTCAGATGAAAACTTATGTAATCCCTGGACTTGCAGAGGGAGTTGTTAGCTTTTCTTGGCGGTGAAGTTAATAGCTCAACTCCCTGCTGAGATGATGCTTTTTCCTGTGTTTTTATCTCTCTGAGCTTCCTGTGAGCAGAGATCAGTGTGGAAACCTTAGGCTGCATTTACACTACTGTTCTTTCATTTTAAAGCAGCATCTTACAGCACTCGAAGGCTACGTCTACACTAATACAGACACATCTGAAAACAGCATTTTCCTCCAAGTACGCTCCATGTCCACACTATCACTTTCAATTCTTTCAGAAAAAATTATCATCCACATTAAAACAACTGAAAATGCTTTCGTTCATGTACTGCACATGCGCATATACGATGCTTTTACTTGCATCATATACACTTACCGTTGTTAAAAAGTTTAAAAGCAAATTTTTGACATTTATTTATATATATATATTAGGGGTGTGACGAGATCTCGGGCTACAAGATCTTGCGAGATTAAATCGCGATGAGATTTCTCGTCGAGGTGAAAAGTTGTCTCATGAGTAGTGAGGTTATGATGGAGTATGAGGATGAATTTAGCACTAAAGATTGGAGGCAGGATTGAATTTGAACCAAATATCTAGTGCTTTGCACACATCTGGCAACCCTGTTTTCCTCAGTGTTGCGCATCACTCAATTTGCTTCAGTGGGTGTGACGTAACCGCTTTTTCACCGGAGTTCAAAGGTTGCTGCGTCCAGAAGCAAAGGCTGCTACAACTGCAGCCACACAAATTAACCATGCGATGGAAAAGCACTTTAGATATGCTGAAAACAGTAAGTAAACACGAATCGAATTAAGACATGAACTATTCCTATTTTAGTCACCTCATTGAAGTGCATGACAGACATGTAAACTCCATAATCTAACTGTTACCGTCGTGTAGGACTTTTAGCTGCATTTTGCCATAGGATAAGTCACACACTCGACTGTTTGACACTATTGTCTGCACCTACTGAGTCAGTAAAGCACCACAGACACACACATCTCCTCAGTGTGCGTGCACACAAAGCAAACTCCTGGAGACACACACAACCGTCATCATAGACATGATTTATGTCATCATTCATTCATTCATTTTCTTTTCGGCTTAGTCCCTTTATTATTCTATGGTCGCCACAGCGGAATGAACCGCCAATTTATCCAGCATATGTTTTACGCAGCGGATGCCCTTCCAGCTGCAACCCATCTTTGGGAAACACCCATACACACTAATTCACACTCATACACTACAGACAATTTAGCCTACCCAATTCACCTGTACTGCATGTCTTTGGACTGTGGGGGAAACCGGAGCACCCGGAGGAAACCCACGCGAACGCAGGGAGAACATGCAAACTCCACACAGAAATGCCAACTGACCCAGCTGAGGCTCGAACCAGCGACCTTCTTGCTGTGAGGCAACAGCACTACCTACTGCGCCACTGCGTCGCCATCATTTATGTCTTTCGGTAAAAAATAGTTTTCTTTTAATTTGGCGTGCGGTATCAAACTCCATTACAACAGCTCTTTCCTATTAGACCATACTCACATCCAGTAGCTCAGAGTTTGTCCAGTCAGTAGAGTTTATAGCAAAATAATTTGCAGTGTTTTGATGTCCTGTATGGCGTAATTCATTAAAATAGAAGTAAAATAACATTCATTACAAGTTGATTTAAAAAAAAGCACCTGAATACTTTTGCATTTTGTGAATTTATTTATTTATTTATTTATTTATTTTTTGTTAAAATGCAATTTTTCATTCAGTCATTGAGGATTCCAAAAAATAGTATAAAAATGTCTCGTCTCGTTTTATCGTCTCATGGAGTAAGCATCTCGTCACACCCCTAATATATATATATACAGTTGAAGTCAGAAATATTTGCCCCCCTGAATTACTGTATTCGCCCCCCTGTTTATTTTTCCCCCCAATTTCTGTTTAACGGAGAGATTTTTTCAGCACATTTCTAATCATAATAGTTTTAGTAACTCATCTCTAATAACTGATTTATTTTCTCTTTGTCATGATGACAGTAAATAATATTAGACTAGATATTCTTCAAGACACTTCTATACAGCTTAAAGTGACATTTAAAGGCTTAACTAGGTTAATTAGGTTAACTAGGCAGGTTAGGGGAATTAGGCAAGTTATTGTATAATGATGGTTTGTTCTGTAGACTTTTGAAAAAAATAAAGCTTAAAGGGGCTAATAATATTGACCTTAAAATGGTTCTTAAAAAAAATTATAACTGCTTTTATTCTAGCCGAAATAAAACAAATCAGACTTTCCCCAGAAGAAAAAATATTATCAGACATACTGTGAAAATTTCGTTGCTCTGTTAAACATAATTTGGGAAATATTTAAAAAAGAACAAAAACTCAAAGGGGGTGAATAATTCTGACTTCAACTGTATATAGTGATGTATTTCTTTTTTTATTTTTTTATTTTTCTTCAATACAATAATTTTTTTTTTATTTTTTAACTACTAAAATATCAATGAAGTCTCTTTGTTAAATTGCAGAGTTAAATTTTCAACAATTCAATTTTCAGCAGAGCAGAACTCATTGTTGCATAATGCAATTTATAACCTTATTCATATTGTAAACACTCGCGAATCACAAAATACAGAAACTGTTCATTAGCTGATATTTTTTAAAGTGGGCATGCATATATTTTGCCGCCATCCTTACATGTTTTTTTACTGGTTGTGTACTGGTCATATGATTAAGGCTTGACGAATCAGAAAACTGTATGCAATAGTCCACTCAGAGAGAGCTTGTGGATAGCCACGCCTCCATTTCAAACATAAAAAGTTAGGATTTTTGTCCATTTATATGCTGAAGCAGAGCACCAGTGTTTCCAAACTATAACAGGGGCGTTCAAAAGGTTCTGTTTTTGCAAGTTGAAGTAGTATGGACACCGTGTGTTTCAAAATGAAAATGCTCTAGTGTAACTAACGCAGTCGTACCATCTCTTGTTCATTCATTCATTCATTTTCCTTAGTCTCTTTATTTATCAGGGATCGCCACAGCAGAATGAACCACCAACTAATCCAGCATATGTTTTACACAGCGGATGTCCTTCTAGCCGCAACCCATTACTGCAAAAAACACACGTCTTCACACACACACTCATACACTACGGACAATTTAGTTCATCCATTTCCCCTATAGCGCATGTGTTTGGACTGTGGGGACACCGGAGCACCCGGAGGAAACCCACACCAACATGCAAACTCCACACAGAAATGCCCAGCTGGGACTCGAATCAGTGAGCTTCTTGCTGTGAGGCCACAGTGCTAATCAATGAGCCACCGTGTCGCCAATCTCTTGTTCAATGAGTGCAATAAATTCACTTCCTGATGTTTGACTCCTTCCTCCACATTTATGGGTATTTTGTGTCAGCTTGTGCACCTTTAGCAGTGAGTCAGAGGAGTCTGTTCACAGTCATGCCCTAGATAGTCTTGAATAAATCAGGTTTCCTGTGTTTTTGTAAAGTCTGGAACTTATAACAACTTCATTCTGGTCATGAACAGGCCAGTTTCTAACAAACTCTGGATTTGTTGGTTTAGAAAACACTAGCTAAAAATGCATGTAGATTATCTTATAGGAATAATTACTCTCTCTTAAAAGAACAGTTACCCCCAAAATTCAATTTGCGTACTATTTATTCACCCTCACCAAGTGGTTCCAAACCTTAATGAGTTTCTTTTTTTCTGTTAACACAAAAGAATATAGTTTGAAGAATGTTTGATATTGGTAACCATTGACTTCAATTGTAGGGAAATGAAATACTATGGAAGTCAATGGTTTCAGGCTTTCAGCATTTTTCAGATACACTTTGATTGACATTCTCCCTTTGTACGTGTCATCAGAGGAGGAAAGCCCCGCCCACTAGTGACTATCTCAACCCTCATTAGCATAAACAGCCCTGAGTGAGAAGCAGCCGTCTTGGGTATTTTCAGTTTTACACAGAGATCACGTTAGTCTTGTTTTTGAATCTGCCACTATGCTGACACACAAGCATTTTTAGCTCCGCCCTCTTTTGTAAAGAGCACAATCTCATTTGAATTTAAAGCAACAGTCACCAAAACACAATTAGGATCAAAGCCTGAAAGGGGCACTTTCAAAGAGTTATAAGAGATTATTTTGAGGTGAAACTTCATATACATACTTTAGCGACACCATCTTAGGGCATAATCTCCTTTAATAACCCCTGATTCTGACCTGTATTTATTTGGCAAACCCATCACCTCCTGTAGTTATTTCTCACAATCTCTCATACCATCAACAGGGTTTCTCTCTGGTGCACTGATATTCTGAGCAGTCGTGAATATTACCGTGCAGTCTGGGTCTTGTATTTTTCCAGCTTTTCCAGTATTTTCCATGTGCAAAATAAGGGGTGGTTTATGGGTGTGCCGTTTGAGGCTGGAAATACCCGCTGACATGGCTAAAAACACCACGTAACTGCTTACGTTTTGTTTCCCCCAAATGTTCATTTAAATGGAGCTCTTGTCAGTACACCTCATGTTTATCCATTTGCCCCATTACTTCTGCTGGGATTTGCTTCATTTAGACTTGACATCGTCCCTTTGAGCAGAAATAATGTCACTAGCAACAGGTCCCCTTTGGTCAATGCCCGGGCCACATCCACATCCAACACCACACGTCGGCCCACAGTTTTACCAGCTCTTCCCAGGAAGTAAGTCTAGGGTTGAAAGATCTTCCCAGCCTTCTGCTCATCTAAGACCAGTTTGTGCTTAAAACAGGAGGATGTTTATGGTGGTAAAACTGGTCTGAGTTCAGCACAGGCAGCAGGACTGATGCATGGGTTTACTGGACTGTCTTCATTGCCTTGCATTGTTTGAGCCTGTATCTGTTCTCTTCCTGTTCATTTGAAAGCATTTTGGTTCATCCATCATTTCCTGTGATTATGTTTTCATTGTATTTTTCACCCTGTCATTGGTTGTGTGACTATGATGCAGTGAAGAGTGTTGTTTGTATCTTTTTAAAGTGCCCTCGTTGTGCTTTTCTAAATGTTCAATGCTGATTGGCCATTGCATAATTAAACTTCTTAGAAACATGTGGGTTTGCTTGTTATTGATCAGTCAATCAACCAAGCAATCAACCAGTCAGTCAACCAACCAGCCAACCAATTAACGAACCAACGAACCAACCAATCAAATCAATCAATTAATCAATCAAGCAACAAATCAACCAACCAATCATTCAATAATCCAATCAAACAATCAACTAACCAACCAATCAATCACCCAATCAAACAACCAATCAATCAACCAATGAAACAACCAATTAATCAATAAAACAATCAAACAGTGATTCAATCCATCAAGATATTAATCACTCAAACAACCAATCAAACAACCAATCAAAACAACCAACCGATCAATCAATCAATCAATCAATCAATCAATCAATCAAACAAACAATAAAATCAAACAATCTAACATCCAATCAATTAATAATTCAAACAACCGACCAATCAAATAATCAGTCAATCACCAAATCAAACCACTGATCAATAAACAAATCGTCAATCAATCAACCAGTCAATCAAACAAACAAGCAGTCAACCAATCAATCAATCAACCAATCAATCAACCAATCGAACGTCCAATCAATCAATAAACCAATCAACCAATCAACCAACCAATCTAAAAACCAATGAAACAACTTTACCAATCAAAACTATCAAACAATAAATCAATCAATCAAGATATTAATCGCTCAAACAATTAACCAATCAATACAACCAAATGAACAAGCAGTCAATCAACCAACCAATCTATCAATCAATCGCCCAATCAACCAATGAAACAACCAATCAATCAATCAATCAATAAAACAATCAAACAATGAATCAATCAATGAATCAAGATATTAATCATTCAAACAATCAATCAATTAATTAACTAAACAAACAACCGATCAAGCCAACTCTATAATTTTTCTACCATCAATATATCATAACTTAATTTTCGATTAGTAATGTGCATTGCTAAGGACATAATTTGAATATTTCCATTTTTTTTAACCCCTCAGGTTGTAGATAGTTCCATCTTGGCCAAATATCGTCCTATACCAAACCATATGTCAATGGAAAGCTTATTTATTTCAGTCATAAATATTCAGTCATAATTATTTATAGATTACAGATCTATAAATAAGCTATAAATCTCAATGCATACATCAAAATCTACTTTTGTGATTGGTTTTTGGTCCAAGGTCATATAAAATGAAAACATGTACAAACCGCAGATCTGCATTTCATTATTTACCACAAACTAAACAACAGCATACCACTGAGAAAATGCCATAACTGGGGCACTGTAAGCAATATTTATGACTTTTTGTAAAACGACTACTGCTGTGTGTTTTTGCGAACAGGAACACGTCAAAGCGCGGCGAGTCATTTGGGATCAGCCGTATTGGCAGCAAGATTAAAGGTGTGTTTAAGAGCAGCACGATGGAGGGTGCGATGCTTCCACAGTACGCCATGATTGAAGGAGAAGACGACATGGTGAGGAAAAACACTCAGAAATGTGCTGAACTAACTATATGCTCAACTGGAATTAAAAATTCATAAATACAAACATTTCTGTGTTGCGTACTAGTGAGCAGTAACACTTCACAGGGCTGTGCTACCAATTTCAATACCGTACACTCTAAAAAAATTAATAATTTCTCACATTATATAGCGCTTTTCTGGACACTTGAAGCGCTTCACACATTGTGGGGGATCTCCTCATCCACCACCAGTGTGCAGCATCCACCTGGATGCCGTGACGGCAGCCATATTGCACCAGACCACACACCAGCTGAATGGTGGAGAGGAGACAGAGTGATGAAGCCAATTATGATATGGGGATGGTTAGGAGGCCATGATGGACAGAGGCCAGTGGGCAAATTTGGCCAAGATTCCAGGGTTAAACCCCTACTCCTGGGATATTCTGGGATATTCACAGAGAGTCAGAACCTCAGTTTAACTCTCTCATCCAAAAGACGGCACTCACTGAGCAGTATAAAGTCCCCATCAATATCCCGGGGCGTTAGGACCCACACAGATGGTTGAGCGCTCCCTACTGGTCTCACTAACACCACTTCCGGCAGCAACCTAGCTTTCCCATGTGGTCTCCCATGCAGGTACTGACCAGGCTCAGCTCTGCTTAACTTCAGTGGGTGACCATGTGAGAGTTGCAGAGAGCTAGCAGCCATCAATTATGGTTTGTATTAACCCAAATGCTGGGTCAAATATGGACAAACCCAACAGTTGGGTAAATTTTTTTTTATTTTGATTTAATGTAAAAACAAAATACCAAAATGGGTTTGTCCATACTTGCCCAAACTTTAGGTTAATGCTAGTGGTGGGCCGTTATCGGCGTTAACGCGAGACTCTTATCGCGCGATAAAAAAAATATCGCCGTTAACCTATTCTCAAAGTTGGGTTAGGAGCTGGGTCTTTTCTACGCAAGCTATGATGACTTCACCTTGATATTTTAGCGCGGATGTATACCTGACCGGTGAGCCGTCTGGGAAAGTAGTGCCCTTCTAAATCAAATCAGCAGGACTCATGAACTCATGAACATTTAATTCATGCCTTCGTGACAAACTGGGGTATTAGACGCAAATAAATGAGTAAGGAAAGATGAGAGTGTTATGGAATTTAATAACGCACGCCAAATGAGAAGAAAAAAAACTTCCGCATTTCGCGATGTGTGTGTGTGTGTGTGTGTGTGTGTGTGCGTCTGTGTGTCTGTGCGGTTCTTTACTGACAGCCGCCTGTGTGGATCTTGTTGAAAAATATGGCGAAAAGTCCTACATGACGGGAATAGTTTGTCAGTAACGCCACTAATATCTGCATACTCCACGTCTTAATTTCATTTCTGTTTAGTTCAGTTATGACTTTATTCGCATTAAGGTAATCAAAAATCGCTGTTTACATGGTGACTCTTAATCAGAGTATTGTTTTAATCATATTAAATCGTATTAAAGTCTTGTTGCCCATGTAAACGTTCTCAATGATTGACACACCGTCAGGGCTCTGTGAACTTGCCTTTGTGAAGCAGCATTTTCTGTATGTGCGTACATCAAAAGCAAGTATGAAATCACTGTTTAGAGCTTATGTAGGCCTACAGCTCAACATTGATGTTTAACTAAATAAACAGTTAGTAAACACAAGTACATCTTATTGAACATCATTTATTTCATCACCAATTATCATAGTAGAACAGTTTCTCAAGCAGTTTGTGATGCATTTTGGAAACAGGAGATGAGCCCCTGGTCTAATGCGTCACCTGGCTTGAGAAACCCGTTCTCAAAGACTTATTATTTGGGTAGCACACATATTCTGAATGCCTTCAGCAGAATTCAAATGAGCCATTTTAATCTAGATTAATCTAGATTAAAAAAAATAATCTATGCCCACCTATAGTTAATACACACCACGATTTTTTAGAGTGCACCAACAACTAATTATTAATTATAATTACATCTTTAATACATTAGCATGTAGCCTTCTGATTGGCAGTTGCATTCAGCTTCCCGTTGATTGGCTACAGTGCTCATCGCTCAGAAACCTGTTGTATATACACGCAAACAGATTTAAAAACGCAACACTATTGTTTTTGTCTTATTTTTCATGAGATTAATTCATAGATCTAAAACTTGTTCTATGTACACACAAGGCTAATTTCTCTTAAATATTGTTCACACATTTGTCTAAGTCTGTGTGATCACCATTTGCCTATTGGTTCTTGGTTTGACACTCGTCATAGATGAATCAATCATTCATTTTCCTTCGGCTTAGTATCTATTTCAGAGGTTGCCACAGAGGAATGGAGCGCCAAGTATTCCAGCTTATGTTTTACGCAGTGGATGCCCTTTTCAGCCGCAACTCAGTATTGGGAAACACCCATACGCTCTCACATGCACACACACACAGTCTTAAACTACGGCCAATTTAGTTAATCAATTCCCCTATAGCGCATGTGTGTGGACTGTGGGGGAAACCGGAGCACCCGGAGGAAACCCACACCAACACGAGGAGAACATGCAAACTCCACAGAGAAACACCAACTGACCCAGCCAGGACTCGAACCAGCAACGTTCTTGCTTTAAGGCTACAGTGCTAACCACTGAGCCACCGTGCCACCCCATGTGACATCATGATATGCAATAAAATGCGTCTTTTCCATGTAAAAATGAGTTTTGTCGTAACCATCTGCAACAGCGATGCGCAAAATTTGTGGCAGAACAACAGCATAAACTACAATGACAATGATCACCTCAGGTACTGATTATGTGCTTTATCCAGTGTTAACCACTGAGCCACCGTGCTGCCCACAGATTAATCGATCTGCAGGAAAAGTCTGAAATCTTCTGACACTTCCAGATTTTCATCAGAGGGAAAAGCTGTTTACAACGGCCCTTAAGTGGCTCTCAGAGAAAATGTCAAACCAACGATTTTAGCATAGGATTACAGAAATCTTTTAGGATTTCCCAAATTTGTATCAGACGACTAAATCATGGCTGAAATCACATAGAGTGTTCAGGGCTATAGAGTGGCCTTTTTTGTGGCCAACCTAAGGCACACCTGTGCAATAATCATGCCGTCTAATCAGCAAAGGTGGATGGATTATCTCTGCAAAGAAGTGCTCACTAACCTAGATTTAGACAAATGTGTGACTTATATTTAAAGAAAATATATCCTTTTGTATACATGGAAGATCTATAGATCTAAAAAAGTACATCTCATGAAAAAGAGGAGCAAAAACAAAAGTGTGTTTATGTTTCTGCTGAGTGTAGAACTTTAATGCACTCTACAGATTACATAGATGTTTTGAATCACTGTTCTGTCCATTTATTCTTCTGTCTGTTTAGGTGGAGGAGGCCGTCATGGTGTTTGAGGACGACTCTCCAGGGCCCATGGATGCGGTCGGCACTCCGGGAACACTGCGCAACCTCTCCGCTTGGACCATCTCTATCCCTTATGTGGATTTTTATGATGACGAGGTTAAGAAAGAGCGTATTCCAGTCTTCTGCATCGACGTGGAGCGTAACGATAGGAAAAACGGTGAGTTTCAAAACATACACTTACTCCAAACTCTATTTGATTATTAATGTCCTGTGAGATCAGAAGCACTTTGTGAAAGTGTGCATTGCTTTACAGTGGGACACGAGACTGAGAGCTGGTCTGTGTACAGAAAATATGTGGAGTTTTATGTGCTGGAATCTAAACTCACAGAGTTTCACGGTAAAGTTGATTATTGTCTCTCTTGTTTAGACAGAGCCTTCTTGTGTTTTTCCGTCTATTTATCTCTCTGGTTTGATTTTGTATTACAGGCCCATTCCAGGACACTCAGCTCCCCTCCAAAAGAATCATTGGACCAAAGAATTATGAGTTCCTGTCCTCTAAACGAGGAGAATTTGAGGATTATTTACAGGTAATTGATCTGACCGTGTACAAATCATATTAAAAGTGCTGTATGTACGTTTTTGACTTTTCTAAAGTATAAAAAGGCCGTAGTATGTTTGCAGATAGTTCAGAAACATGCTCAGTGAGTATTGTTCTTTTCTTCCTTCTTCATTCTTCATCTGATAAACAATGCTGTAGTCAGATATTCTGCTTTGAGGTTGTGCGTTCTGTGCCAGAATGTCTGGCTTTGTTTTGGTCTCTATAACCAGCCCACTGCCAATTTAGTCAATTATATTTCAGCACTCCAGTGTGCCTTGGTGTAAAACAGCATATTTCATTTCAGTCTGCCTCAATGTATGCTGACGCAGCAAAAACACTACCTCTGGGGGACAGCAGCAGCCTCCAAAATGAGATGCAGATTCAGAGTTATAAAAATTCACGAGGTGGTTTTTATTTTGCAAACAATTCAAATACACTGTAAGTAGGGGTGTAACGGATCACAACCCACGGTTCGGAACACACGTGACCCGCGGATTAATACATTTTTTTTACTTATAGATTAATTTAAAATTTGTACCGATCGCAGAGAGATGGCCTCCTGCGTCATTTAAATCACATGTATGAAAGCATTTAGGCTTTCTTGTAAAATATAATGATGACAGAAGACGTTTGGTTATTGGGGATGTGGTGGGTTTCTTAGGTTATTAAAGCTGTTTTCTGTCACTACTTGTTTAGTCTGCATTAATGCATTCAGTGTAAGCTGCACGATTAATCATTAAAAGATTGGGATTTCAACACACACACACAACTTAAATCATAAATGATGATGATTTGCATATGTTTATTAATCCTTCCAAACGCTGCATTCAAATCTGTGTTTGAGCAACACAAAAATCAAGAAAGAGATTGAGTCTTTAGTCTTTTGAGTTAGTTATGAAGTTACAAACAGTCAAATAACACAGCAGTACTGGGAGAACGGTTTATAGTTCAGATAAAACCACTGATGTTTATGGTAAAGATTAAAATCATCTTCATATGCATTCATATGCAGCAATTACATTATTTTACCAGTAGGTGGCAACAACCAGCAATCAAAAATACGCCACTGAATAATTCTTCAGAAATGATCATCTAGCCAGTGGCGGATTTAGGCATGGGCAATATGGGCGATCAATCGCCCAAAGCATCTTTCTGGGGGCGGCAGGGGTAGACGGTGCAAAAGTAAGAAATCAAAAATGTGCCCCTGTAAAAATCATACGTGCCCCAGTAAGCTTTGAGATACGATTTAGTTTATGTAAGTGTATAGACTTTAGAATAAAGACTTTAGGGGTTATTCACATTTGGCGTCTTTTATAAGCGCAAGTTTGTTTTTCTCTGAGTGCAACAGAAACAATGCTGCTGAAAGTAAACTGACGCATGCGCAGAGAACCATTCCTCACACTTGCTGCTCCTGATCCCGGTGTGAATCTCGGTTGTTTGCATGCATGCTGATAAAATATGCACCCTTTATGCGATATGAAACCGGAGTAACAGGCTTTTATGTCTTTATGACACGAGTTGTTGGCACATAGCGAGTTTTGTTTGTTGACAAAACTGAAGTTTATATAATATGATGATAATCTTCTTTTGAATAAGCAGCTATGAAGCAGAAACTAGGGATAAAGAGTCAGGGAGGTAAGACTTAATAACATTAATTCTCGGCCTTGAGTCGAGTCTAAGATGAACAGATAATTCCATAAAACATATATATTTTTTGTGTTTTATAGAATTGTCAAAATTATTATTCATGCAAAAGATTTCTCAAGTGATCTTAGCATATCACTTCAGTTTTGTCTTTACATTGCTTTCCAGTTACATTTAAGATTGATTTCTGTTATTTATTTAGAAAAATAAATGTATAATTCATTCATTCATTTTCTTTTCGGCTTAGTCCCTTTATTAATCCGGGCTCACCACAGCGGAATGAACCACCAACTTATCCAGCATATGTTTTACACAGTGGATGCCCTTCCAGCTGCAACCCATCTCTGGGAAACATCCATACACACTCATTCACACTCATACACTACGGACAATTTAGCCTACCCAAATCACCTGTACCGCATGTCTTTGGACTGTGGGGGAAACCGGAGCACCCGCAGGGAACCACGCGAACGCAGAGAGAACATGCAAACTCCACCCAGAAACGCCAACTGACCCAGCCGCGACTCGAACCAGCGACCTTCTTGCTGTGAGGCGACAGCACTACCTACTGTGCCACTGCGTCACCCATAAATGTATAATAATAATAATAATAATAATTTTATTTATAATAAATATAAATATTTTTAATAATTCCAATTCTGGTTTTGTCCATATTTTATCCAAAGTTGGGGTAAACATATCAGCTGAAGTAATGTAATGAAACATGAAGTTTTATGAGTGAAGAACTGAATTATTTATTGAAGATGAGATAAATTATAATATTAGATTTCTACATTAGCGTTATCAGCAACAGCAGTAGTAACAGTCAATTTCTCACAGTACTAAATATTTTACCATTTATTTTTATTCAGCTGATTATTTCTTCATATTATTTTTAATATTTTTTAAATGTTTTGTAATAAATTGAAAGCAAATGACATTTGTATCCTCCCTTTTTGGCTGATCGGAATGATCCGTGATTAAAAAAAACATAATCTGAGCCGAACTGAGATTTGTGATCTGTTACACCACTAATTGTAAGGCTCTATCATCAGGCGCACTCACTTCACGTCAATCTGGCAACCTGTGTTCACGTGAAGTCGTCATAGGAATGGCTGGATAAAAAAACCACTCCAGTATTTTGAATTTGGACTGCACTACCTATGTCAGCCACTAGGTGTCAATTCTACACACTGCACCTTTAATTACATACAAAAAAAAGTATCATGACTGAGAAATATATAATAAAGTGAACAATGTATTCATTTATAATATACAATAAACAATATGTCATATTGTATGCATGTTTTTAATGTGAAAACAAAATATAATCTACAGTATTAGACATAAATGACGGTTATTTTTTTAATTTTATTTTCTTATTTTTTCTAAAGAAACTTCTGCATCACCCTGAGCTGAGTAACAGCCAGCTGTTGGCCGACTTCCTGTCTCCATTCAGCATCGAGTCTCAATTCCGTGACAAAATGCTGCCAGATGTCAACCTGGGTATGTTGAACTTCCCTTTACCAACTGCACAAAACTAACCCATTACACACTTTACATTCACATTTCTTACACATCATGCACCATTTTAATAATCCTGATTCCTTATAGACTATGAGATTCTCACTCATGTTAATGGATTAGGTTTCTGATAGTGATGTGCAGATCGATACTAATGAATTGATTCCTCCATTAACGGACCTTTACGCTCTACGATCGATTCTCAAATCAAAACATTGATAATGTGAGGTGATTAATATTATTAACTGCAACACAGTGGAAAGCAACTAAACTACTGAGATCTTGTTTAAATAAGATGCGGTTGGTGGGAACTTCTTTTTCTGTCCGTCTGGAGAGAAGTGCGTAATGTGCAAGTGCAGCAGCACAGTGCAGCTCATCAGTCACACAGACACACACACACACACACACTTAGTCAGTCCAGTCACAACAGTGGCAGAGTGAGAGCGTAAACAAAGTCAGATGTGGAACTGATTCAGCTTCACCAACAGCCCAGATGCGGTTCTAAATGTTTTGCCATTTCATGATTTTTGGCTTTTCTGTTGTTTTCTTATCTCGACTATATTGTAAAAGATGCTGCTACCTCATAGGCATAGGACAATAACCGGTGTCAAGGTTTAGCATGCTAAAATTGTCTGTTATAGAGCTTATTCTTTAATGTGGAAGTGTGCTTGTTTTGGCGATTGTTTTAGACCCTCAGAATTAGTCATCTATGGGAGAAATGACTAGGAATAATAAACGCCAGAAAACAGGCAAACAACTCACTTTACAAACAAGTGTGTTCATGACTACACATTATGTGAAGTTTATTTATAAACTAATTTCGAGAGGATCACGTGCTTATGATTGCTAGCGGCTGGACCCACATTATCCAAATCACCTCGCACCAATCAGATGATCCCCAAGCTACTATAAATACCCCGGGTTTCATATCACCACTATCTTCGCTTTGAAGAATCCCCCCTTCCACCCCTACTCCTCCTCTCTTCTAGATGGGTGACACGGTGGCCCAGCGCTTAGCGCTGTTGCCTCACAGCAAGAATGTCAATGGTTCTAGGCTTTACCAAACCAGCGGGCATTTTCTGTGCGGAGTTTGCATGTTCTTCCCGTGCTCACGTGGGTTTTCCCCGGGTCCTCCGGTTTCCTCCCACCGATTAAAAACATGCAACCTAAGTTATTCATTAATCAACACAATAGACTTGCTCACTATCTAGTACCTTTCTCTTTAAAGAGAACTACTATCTGCACTTCAATCACTACGATGGGGGAGTTCTCGAGATCTACCTGAGCTCGATCTCCCCTCTCGCCTTGCAACGGGAGGGAGCCCCGGGCTCGAGGATCTCATGAGCTCAGGGCTCTCTCCCGGGACAGCATGCCAAACAAGCTTTATTATTAATCATCAGCTAAGTGTGAACTCTTGAAAAGCAGATTAATATAATAAGATTCAATTCAGTTCACCTTTATTTCTCTAGCGCTTTTACAATGTGGATTGTGTCAAAGCAGCTTCACATAGAAGATTATAGTGAATTGAAAGTGTCAGTTCAGTTTTCAGAGATTAAATTCAGTTCAGTTCAGTGTGGTTTAATAATCGCTGCTGAGAGTCCAAACACTGAAGAGTAATCCATCAATGCGTAGCTCTACAAGTCCCAAACCATGCAAGCCAGAGGCGACAGCGGCGAGGAAAAAACTTCACCAATTGGCAAAAGTGAAGGATAAAAACCTGGAGAGAAACCAGGCTCAGTTGGGCACGACCATTTCTCCTATGGCTAAACGTCTTATGCAGAGCTGCAGTCTAGGCGCCAGAAGCTGGAGAACGATGGATGTCAGCGAAGACTCGGCGGTCCCTGGAGGTCACAGGACTCAGACACTCCGCTCCTCCATGAGAGCTGCTGCTCAGGATACAGCCTGGTCCAGGATTGTGGAAACCTTGGGATCATCTCTTCACAGGTCTTGGATTGCATCAGTGGCGCTGCATAATCTCTGGGGGTCTCGGGATGAGTATTTACTAAAAAGATAGGTCTTTAATCTAGTTTTGAACTGTGAGAGTGTGTGTCGGACATTATCAGGAAGGCTATTCCAGAGTTTAGGAGCCATAAATGAGAAGGCTCGACCTCCTTTACTCAAGATTTATTCGAGGATCCTTTACTTATTCTAGGTACTACCAGAAGCCCTGAGTTTTGAGATTTTAAAGAGCGGGTTGGATTGTAGCGATACAGGAGGTTGGTTAGATAAATCACAATAATCTGAAACCGTGATGTTTTTATCCAAGGTTATCATACGGTCAAAAACTTATACCGGCCCATGCCTACTACCTCAATATACTTCCAAGTTTAAAATACATCAAATAAATTTTTTTTCAAAGAAATCTGTTTTGAAGCTATGATTTGAAATACACCACTCGATTACATTTATTATATATACACACATAAGGTGTATTTGCATCAGTATCGGCGATACCAGCTTGAATTTTACTCAGATCAGAATCAGATCGGAAAGGAAATCTGTGGTATCGAACATCACTAGTTTCTGATAATTAGGCCCACACGGAAGACACACGCTGAAATCTGCAGATTTTTAGCTCATCAATGTAAATGTGTGTAAATTTATATTTATTAAGTTTTTTTTAATTAATTTCAGTAATATCACTGACTAATATGAAAGAATTCATATGATTTATTTACAATACAGTTTGTAAAGTAATATTTTCTTTCTTTTAATAGATATATTATATGGGAGACTTACTTTTTTACCAAATAAAGTGGATCTAATTAGATTCGCATTGTAAACATTAAATAAAAGTTAAAAAGATATTACTTTTTATTTCAATTTATTTTTAGTTATGATACTCCCAAATTCATTACGCATAAATCCGCAGATTTTTAACAAATGTTTGCGCAGAAATAGCAAAAAATGTCCGCAGATTCTGTCTGGCCCTACTGATAATTTACTCACCCTCTGTGATCCAAGATGTTCATTTTTTTTTCCTTTAGTCATAAGGGGCTTTATTTTAATAATCTAAGCACAAAGTCTAAAGCGCATGGCGCAAAAGCATTAAGGCTGTGTCTAAATCCACTTTTGCTATTTAAAGGACAGATAATTCCACTCTGCGCTGCAGCACATGGTCTAACAGGGCTGTGCTTATTCTCTTAATGAGTTCTGGGTGTGTTTTGAGCATAACCTGCATTAAACCAATCAGAGTCTCGTCTCTCATTCCCTTTAAGAGTCAGCTGCGTCGCTCCATGGTGCATTTGTTATTTACATGGCGACTTTGTAAGTGTAAAAACTGAACACTTCACTAGTGAGAAAACAGATAAACAGAGCATCTGCAGCGCGAGGATAAAGAACGAGCCTCCTCCATTCAGCCTCTTTACTTTACTTTTACTCTTTACTCCTTTACTTTGGTGGAGTAAGGAAACGGTGGAAACTCACTCCACTGAACACATCCATTAGCCCAAATATTTAATTTCCTTTGTTAAGCTCAAAGATTTGTGTCTAAACTATTTCTAAATTCAGTTCTAATCTCCAGCAAAGGAATAAATGAACAATAATAATGAAGTGTGCTCAAACAACTGAGTTATATCCAAACACACGTCCTGTTCTTATGCCCCATATGGTGATGCAGACGTCTCCAAAACCCCACAGCTGGACAAATCTACACTTGTGTTTATTAAAACAGATATAAATCTGCAGATAATAAATAATCCTGCTAATAATAATCACATTATACAGATGCAGATCGTCATGAATAAACTGAAAAAGCCCCCCGAGGTGAAGAAGGCATGGAGGCAGTGGTGTTTATATTGATGCAGAAAATAATCATTTCTGTATTATTTTAATTGTGTTCATCTGTAAAGATATTTGTGTGTTGCTGTTCATCCTGTGTGTATTCAGCAGTGTGTAAGTGTTTGGACCTGCATAGGTGCATAACTAACACACTCTGCTGGACTTTAGAGCAGCTTTTAGTTGGTCAATGGCGCAGTCTATTTCAGTTCCTCTAAATAGCAACGCGCCAACAATGCGCCTTAACACACCTCCTTTATAGACCAGCACATCCATGAGTCCACAAAGTGGCACACATGGATTTACTATTTAAACAACCTGGCGCAAAACCTGAAAATTACTGTTTAAATTACTGTACAAATCGCGCCAAACACGCCTTGCGCCTTATTGTGCCAAGTGTATAATAGAGCCCAATTAATTATTTTGTCACTTTTTGACGAAAGTGCGAGTGTGTGTGCATGCTTAGTCGGAAAAGTCAGGTGATGCATATTGGCGATGCTTTCATCATCAAAAGTGAGTGGACTACAATCAGACTACATTCGCCCATGTGCTGATATCTGTTTGACCAGGCTGTGGATTAAAGCTAATAGTATTGTAAATAATGTTCAATTTCTTACACGGACCGATCAATACACTTCACAAGAGCTCAGTGTGTCATAAGGAGCCATGGCTATTGGATTTGGACTCTTTTGTATGTTTATTTTAATCTAATAAACCACGATTCACCAAACACCACAGATTCAGCTCAAAATCTGCTTTAATGTTCGACTTGAGGAAATAAAGTCACCATCTTGGATGACCTGTGGGTGAGTAAAAAAACAGGAAACGTTCATGTTCCAGTGAACTTTCCCTTTAAGTAAATCAAGGCATTGGCTCTTCCCCCATACAGTCATCTCTACCAGACTGGACATGATTTCGCTACCAAGTGCTGAGATTAATCAGAACTGGTTAGTTTATCCAGCTTTTGTAGCGTTGTCGAAACTCCGCTCTCTGTTCTTGGTTAAGCCTCAAACCCACACACCACTGGCTGAACATCTGCTACATAGTGCACATAAAGAAGAAATAATTAACTTTCAATGTCGTTGTTTTATTATTTGGGTTCTACAGGATTTCTGGGAGAGGTGTGTTGCGTTCGCTAGTAACTGGAAACTTGTGGTAATGCCAAACCCACTCACAGAAAGAGAAAAGTGTTGTTTTTACTACTGCGACAAAGTGTGCCAGAATCAGCTGCATGCTTTTTCAAAAGTACAGAGAGTTTGCTCAAGGCATTAAGAGATCAATCTGTTATTGTAGGAACACCTAGACCTAAATGTGACACTAATTAAAACTAACTGCCATTGGTGGCTTTACGAACCGGTCAGACGAGCTCAGGCTACATTTACATGACAGTGATTAAGCCAAAAACAAAAAAAGTTTCTCTTTCATTTGAAAAAAAGTGCACGTTTGCATGACATTTTCAAAACAATCTGTGTTTACACATGTTTAAACTGTATTAAACGCTCCAGGCCAGTATTTAGCACTGTTAAGGGGCATTCACACCGGATGCGACTTGCATAAATAAATTACGTGTAAATAGATGTGTGAACATTTTGAGTTAATTCACTTCATTCGCGCGTCAAATTCACCCCACAATCGACACAGATTTGCATCATGGGCAGGGCTTCTGTCTGCCCGGTGACTCTAGCTTCATTCCTAAATGGCTAACATAGATTTTATTGAGAGAGTAGCTGTGCTTTATGTGCTTTAGGAAGGCTGAAAAGCACTGTAGAGTTGTTCGGCGGCATGTCTGAGTCCACTAGATGCTGATTTCAGAGGTGCACCCAGCTCTGTGAGTTCAGCAACTCCTTCAGAAACTGTACCTGGATGATGGCAGCTTTCAGCGGTGCTTCAGACTTAGCCGAGCCCAGTTTGATGAGCTGTTGTCCAGTGTCGGCAGCAGGATTTCCCTTCGGTACACCAACAATAAGCGCTTCGTCATAATCACGCACCTACAAGTGCAAGCACCTGATTGGTTAACATGGCACGAATGTCTGATAAAATTGAGATTTTCCAACTCGAGCGAATCGCGTGTAAACGCTCAATTCGAACCGCTTAAAGGCCCGTGCACACCAGGATGCTTTTTGCCCGTGTTTTCTGTTGACGTTTAACGCCTCGTGACTAAATAAAAGATGCCAATGTGATGGTGCAAACCAACACATAAAACCCCAGGCGCAAACGCATAATTTTTTAAGAAACGCCTCATGCTCATTTTTTTGTTTTGACACGCCACGTAAAAATCTTCTCCACCAATCAGATTGGCACTTTTGTTCAGTTACAGTAAACAGCACTTGGATGCGCTCAAGCGCAAACCTGTCAATGCGAGCGTACATTGAAGAAGCCTTAATTTGCGCAAATCACAGAATTCGTGCCACCTCATTCGTGCAAATCGCCCCGCAGGATGTCTATTAGCGTCTTTGCATTGACTTTACATGTAAATCCCTCACGCTTGACTCTTCATCCGCGTCTGGTGTGAACGCAGCATTGCTGTTAGTAAAAGGTGACCATTAGATGTGATGACGTGCTTGAAACAAAACTTTTCAATGTATTTAAAACAGCACATACTTGTGAAACCATGTAAATGCAACAAAACATGCCTTTTTTCAAACATATCGCAAACGTTACATTATATGGAAGCATATCAGTAGCAAAACTCATTTATGGAATGTAATCTCGCAACACCACAATGCAATATGTAAAATGGCAATCTAATCATTTAATTGAATTTGCATTCTCTTTGACGTGTGAAACGTTTGGTGCAGAATGAAAACGAAAAATTTGATTATACAGCCACAGTTTTAATATGTAAATTACATACTAATTTTTATAAGTTGCAAAATTTAATTAATCAAGTATTACATGTTACATGTAGTAATATATAAGCAGAAATGGGAGCAAAAGGGTCATTTAAATGTTATTTGCCATAAATAGCATTTAGACTCAGTTTTAGGAAAAATGGCTTTGCATTTTTATGACAACAATTCCACAAATAGCAAAACAATAGCAAAATTCAGTTGCAGCGTCTCAAATTTGCATACTATTTATCCTAAATAGTATTCGAAAATAGGATGCTAAAGTGAATTCCATTAGAACTACAAAAATGTGAGAAAAATGTGTAAACAAACTTAAAAAATTTTAGTTTTTTTCCAAGCGGCAACCTCCCGCTCTTTCTCGGGAAGCCAATATGGAAGTAACTAAAACTGCAATTCATCGACTAGCCTTTGGGGGCTGGCTCAAGGAAATCCAGATGATTTCTGAATGCATAATAAATTGGCCAATTTTACAGCTGATAAAAACATGTTTACAGCCTGGTATAAAAGCCTTTGGTGCATATAGCTAATATTCCCCTTCATGACAACTGTGAGCGGGTGATTTTTTTTATAACTATAATTATTATTATTATTATTATTTTCATTTTTATTTTATTTTTTTTTATTATTATTTTTTTTTTTTATAAGGTACTTTGTATGGGTATATGTGGGTATGTATATGTGTGATTTAATTGTCTGTATCAAATGCCAAACTTTGCTGCAAAAAGAATCTACCTACTGGTACTAATAAAGTCAACTACTACTACTACTACTAATAACTCATTTATTTAGTTTTTATTAAGTTATATTAAGTCTGCATAATTAAGGGCGTGGCCACTTGAGTGACAGCTAGGTCTCGCTGGCTGCCGTCACGTCACCTCAGCTGATTCCTGCTGATTAGCCGCTGAACTCAGCATATTTATCGTATTTTTGTTTTGTTTAATGTTTCTTTACACAGTCATTTGCCTTTGGGAATTATTTCCTGCAATTATTAGATGATATGGCATGCTGTGTGCACTTAATTGTGCTCACAAACCATTCAAGTTGCCTCCATTTCCCAGGTGAGAGAAATTATATACTTATATGCATCTCTATAAATATATTTGTTTTATTTAAGATCATTTATCATTTATAATTTTCTTCAGAGCTGTAAAGCACAGAATCTGACAGATTGATTAGCTGTAGGCTCTAGAACAGTCATCTGAAGCGTTGTCGTACAGCGTTATGCCTGGAGTTCATCAATAGTCTTGCATTCACTAACACAGACTATATCTGAAGTGTTTGGACGTAATTCACATTTTCCTCCTGTAGAAAAACATCATAAGAACAATGTTTAGTGGCTCAATGTGTTACAGCAGTGCTTTTAAAAGACTAAATACTTTATTGATATAGTAAACAACCAAGCACATGTGGTCAGAACACAAACAAGTCTCAGGTAATGAAATATTAAACGTTTCTCCCAAACAAAAGCCTGTCTAATCAAAATGCCAGCATGCGTCTGCTCACGCTCCGCCTCTTTGCCCTTGTTTGGTATCCCGCGGTCGGTGCAATGTCGCACGAACAAAATGCCGACAGTTGGCTGCGCCTACTTGTAGCTTCTTTTGCGTTGTTCAGAAACCTATGCGTGACGTTACAGATACTACATCCATATCTTTTGCAGTCTAAAATAAAGATTCAAATGCCTAAAATTATCAAATAATAAATCCAACTCAAAACAACTGCCCATATGATGAATCAAATGCTCAAACTATCAAATATTAAATGGAAATGCATCCTCAAATGAGAAATAAAATGCTCCAATGTGTTTGATATTTCATTTCCACCATCAACTCAATAATAATTAAATGATAAATCGAATGTGGGTGCAAACGGCTGTTGCAAAATTAGGTTTTTCAGGCAGTGATGCAGTTGGTTTAAACTCGATTCTGCAGTTTACTTACAAAGATAGTGTGTCTTTGATGATGTGCTTCAGTGTATGTGGACTCTAGAGCCCCACTTTCTTGTTCCTCCACTGTCTGCACTGGCTTGCTTGGTTTGGGAGCTGCGCATGGATGGATTTGCTCCTCAGTGTTTGCACTTTCAGCAGTGAAAATGAAACCACACTGACCTGAACTGAACTGAACTTTAACTCTGAAAACAACTGACACAGTTTCAGTTTACTAGAACTTCTGTGTTCAGACACAATCTACATTGGAAAAGAGCTAGAGAAGTAAAGATCAATTGAATTGAATTTTAATTTTGTTAGGAAGAAACTTCCACGTGCACCTACCACAATTGTGAGTGCTTATTTGAGGTATTTTAGTCTGGTTAATCTCCATAGCTCTCTATAATCTATATAGTTTTTTGGTACCATGTGCTTGGAGTACCAGATGTTGTTTTGTGTGTGTGTGTGTGTGTGTGTGTGTACTGTATGTGTGTGGTTTTGGTGTTTATATATATATCATGTTAAGTATAGCGATGTCAACTTTGACCTTGTCGGGGCATTTCTGGGTCTGCATGAGGAAAATGGTTTGTAAATCAAGCAGAATGACGTGTTGTGAAAGTGTAAGAAGGATATGAAGGATGTTTTCTTTGAGGGAGGGTATAAGGGAAGGAGGAGACTATATACAGTACAGGAGAAACAGGACATGAAACACACCCATAAAACATGAAACTTCTGTCTGTGTGTGTATGTGTGTGTATGTGTGTGTGTGTGTGTGTGTGTGTGTGTGAGAGAGAGAGAGAGAGAGAGAGAGAGAGAGAGGCTGGTCTGGTCTTCTCATTAGCCTGAGCTCTGAGTAACACAGAGCTGAATAAGCTGTGTAGAGGTCTGCTGTGCTAATGTTCATTGTGACTCTGTTAAAGTCTGCCATGCTTTTTTCCGGCTCCACTTTAGGTGTGATTTCTTGTTTAGATCCTGTCTGGACATTTAGGGAACATTAAACTGCCAGAAAAGTGTTCATTGCTGTGAAATTGAAGCTTTTGTGGGGTATTTAAAGTGAACTGAGAAACAGCACAGAGAAGCATCTTTGTGTTGAAGACTGTGTGTTAACTGATGATTAGTCACTAACGGCCCATTCACACGGGGCGTCAGCTTCAACGCTTCCCATTCACTTTGAATGGGTGACATCAGGCGTTGCCGAACTGCATTGTGGATCCGTCGCCGTTGCTTCAGAGGCGTTGCTCGCTGCATGCAGAAGTTGGGACATGCTTAACTTTTCAAGCGCAGACGGAAGCGTCAGCCAATCAGATCGCTGAATGCAAATACACCAGCTCCAACAGCGGCCTATTGCTGACTAATTTCATTGGCTGACGCTGCTATGATGATCGCGTCAGCCCCAACTTCATACACGCCCCCTGTCAAGCGTTGAAGCTGAAGCCTCGTGTGAATGGGGCGTAACCTGATTTCAACTAATCATTCATTCATTTTCTTTTCGGCTTAGTCCCTTTATTAATCTAAGGTCGCCACAGTGGAATGAACCACCAACCCATCCAGCACATGTTTTACGCAACGGATGCCCTTCCAGCTGCAACCCATCACTGGAAAACACCCATACATTCCCATTCACACACATACACTTCAGACAATTTAGCTTACCCAATTCAACTGTACCACATGCCTTTGGACTTGTGGGGGAAATCGGAGCTCCCGGAGGAAACCCACGCCAACACGGGGAGAACATGCAAACCACACAGAAACGGCAACTGACCCAGCTGAGGCTCGAACCTGCGACCTTCTTGCTGTGAGGCGAGAGCGATACCCACTGCGCCACCCTAGTTTTAGTCAATTTAATTTTAAATATTTCCCAAATGATGTTGAACAGATTCAGGATTTTCTCACAGTATTTCCTCTAATATTTTTTCTTCTGGAGAAAGTCTTATTTGTTTTATTTCGGCAAGAATAAAAGCAGTTTTTAATTGTTTTGAAGCCGATATTATTAGCCCCCTTAAGAAATATTTGTTTTAGGTTGTCTCCAGAACAAACCACTGTTATAACTTTACCTTAATTAACCTAGTTGCACCTTTAAATGTCACTTTAAGAATACTAGTGTCTTGAAGAATATCTAGTCTAATATTATTTACTGTCATCATGACAAAAAGAAATCAGTTATTAGAGATGAGTTATTAAAACTATTATGATTAGAAATGTGTTGATGAAAATCTCTCTGTTAAGCAGAAATTTGGGGAAAAGTACAGGGGGGCGAATATTTCAGGCGGGCTAATAATTCTGACTTCAACTCTACTCTAAATAATGTGATAGTGTGGTACTGTAAATATATCCAACAGCATTTACTGTAGCTCTAGATGTCTGTATGTTTATCTCAGCATAATCAGTGGGACTCTTGCTTCATTTCATTCAGGCTAGAATAGCTCCAACATAATAACACACGGTAACCCCTAAAAACTATGGTTCAGAGCGAACCAAGAATTTTACATACCAGACTGAACACAAAACTAGTGCTTGAAGCACACTTCATGCTGCAGTGGGTGTAGGGAGGATGGACAAACATGCTGTTTAAGAGGAGTTTCTGCCCTGCTCGACACTAACAAAACACACAGATGGCCTCTCTAGTTGTCTGTGAGAAACCTGTTACACAACCTTAATGACAATCCCACATGTTTTCTCTATCTAGAACATCTGCTAGGATTGAAGAAAATCCCAGATACTTAACACTTTGAAGACTTTATTTATTATATATTTATTAGATTATATTTATTATTGTGTATTCAGAAAAAGGGAAGCCCCAAAACCTCTTCAGTCCATTTTGAAATGTCTGTAACAAAGCCAAGCAGCAGACTTTGATTACGTTGATGTACTTGACTGATTTTATTTGTTGCTTTTCTCTACAGGAAAAATATTCAAATCAGTGCCAGGAAAACTAATCAAAGAGGTAAGAATTGGCATTGTATTTTTTGTATGTATTTCTACTCTGTGGCACATTGAAGAAGTTTTGATTTGGCTTTTAAGACTTTTTAAAGGTGCTATATCATGAAAATCTGCCATTTTGAGGGATGTAAACAAAAACAATGGCCCCAACGTATTTCCTGTTTTACATTCTTAATGTCTGCAGCTTCCGAGAATCCAAAAAGAGCCACATATTGATAAATAATGTTATGAAAGCTGTTTTAACATTAAGATATGATTGAATTGCCTCTTGTTACAGTTATGAAATAAGGAAATGTTCATGGGCCAATGACATGACCACATTGAAATAGTCTATATCTAGGCAGAGCTAAAGACTGCAGTACATGAT
Organism: Danio kyathit; assembly: GCA_903798195.1. NCBI lineage: Eukaryota > Metazoa > Chordata > Actinopteri > Cypriniformes > Danionidae > Danio > Danio kyathit. Next base: position 1,174,471 of record LR812538.1, on the reverse strand, counting down.
AATGACCTACCGTGACACAAATACAATTGTTGCAACATTTTTATGTAAATTCTCTGAGTTTAAAATCCTGGTAAAAAACAGGCCAATCAGAACAAAACATCAACGACATTAACATTAATATGCACTCCAAAGGATGCGTTTGATTGGCCACAATGTTTCTAGTGAGATTACAGCAATTATGTTCCCCTTGTTTTAAAGTTTATTTAAGCTTACTGTATATTAAACTTTCATATTAGGAATGGGTGATATTCACAATATTTTCAGCTTGGTATATATGAGTATAGTATATCAAAACCAAGAACCAAGCCTCCTCTTTTGAACAAAAAAACCCCAAACATTTTATCTCCCCTTCATGTGTTCTTGATTTATTTTCACATGAATGCATTTTCAAGATATATAGTATATAACACACACACTGAATATGCAGACGTTCATACACACATGCTGTACACACATGTATGCACATGCACATATACACACACATACTCACACTAACACACACATACAGTGGGGGAAATAACTATTGAACATGTCATGTTTCCTGGGAATAATATTTCTAAAGAATCTGTTGACATGGAATTGAACCAGATTTTGGTAAAAACCCAAACAGTCTATCTTCATTTTGTATTTTCTATTGGATTGGGGTCAGGTGATTGGCTGGGCCATTCTACAGCTTTATTTTCTTTCTCTGAAAGCAAGTCTCCTTGGCTGTGTTTTGCATCATTGTCTTGCTGAAATGTCCACTCTGGGTTCATCTTCATCTGCTGATGTAGATGTTGGACTGAAGGAGCTGATCTTCATTTACACTGAGGAAGGGCAGAGGGTTGCTGAAGAACTACTGAGAGATTTCAGCTGCTGTCTGGGCGTTCACTGCCGAACTACACCTCCCTTTCTTCATCTGTCCAATACTTTCTCCCTGTGTCATTTACTTTTATTACCCAAAACTTCATTTGTAAACTAGTTAGATTTGTTTTCTTTGCATTTATGGATTTCTTTAGTTGTTATCAACATCTTGGGGAAATTTTAAGTCAACAGCACCTTTAAAAATATGTTTTCTGAGGAAAATGGTGACGTGTTCAATACTTATTTCACCCACTGTAATGTGCGTTTTTCTGTATGTGTGTATATATACCTGTACACATTTCTAACCTCGTACTGATCAACGGGGGTGGATCATTTCGATTTGACGGGCTCTGGTATAGTAGGTAGTAAGCCAAATGAAGGTTATATAACTCTCATTTTTACCATGATCTTAATTTCACTTCCTCGGATCATCTTATATTTCAATCCCAGGACACATAGATGCATGATAGACACATTCAGCACCTGTGTTGGGGCTTCTCTTACCTTAATACTGCCGTGAAATCTTGTCAATGGCGGTGAAGCATTTTCTCTTAATTGACAAGTTCTCTCATTGGGGAACGGCGAGGAAAGAGTTAGCAGTAGTTTGTCAGGATGAAATGGTTTTTAATTAGCGTTTTCTTTCTGTTTATTCTAGAAAGGGCAAAACCTGGAGCCGTTCATCCAGTCATTCTTCAGCTCGTGTGAATCCCCCAAACCCAAACCCAGCCGGCCGGAGCTCACCATCCTCAGCCCCACTGCTGAAAACAACAAGAAGGTACAGATACCTACTAGAAAATGACTTGGGTAAAAGGTAAAGCCACTGTTTAGAATATCACTTAAAGTAAAAGTTTAAAAGTATCTGATATTTATTGTACTTCTGTATTTTTTCACTATATAATGTACTTAATGTACAGCATTTTAATGTAAATTTTGTGAGTTTAAAACAGGCCAATCAGAACAAAACACCAACTACATTAGCATTAATATGCAAGCCAAAGGATGCGTTTAATAGTTCACAATGTTTTCTAAGTGAGATTACAACAATTATGTTACCCTTGTTTTAAAGGGCACCTATTTTACCCCTTTTTTAAGATGTAATATTAATATTATGGCCAGTTTGGGTTCAGTTCAAAACACAATTCAGATTTTTTTATTATGATGTGTTAAAAAGTGCCATTTTGGGGGCGTGTACACAGTTCGCTGTTTTAAGGGCGTGTTGCTTTGCATGAAAATTAGTTTCGACCTCCCGCCCAACTTAACAAGGAGGCGGAGCCTTTTTGTGTATGGCAACAGACAGGCAGACAGAGAGAAGCAACATGAGTGAGAGGACCAGCATTCAGCTGTACATGTACGACTCGGACACAGACCAAGCAGAGACTACAAAATCATTGGTGTCTTTGTATAGTTTTACAGCCAACTGTGTGCTAGTTTAAAGCTCCGAGCTTGTAGCCTACACCGAGACTAATAACCAAGCACACTGAATTAACTTTTACTGAAGGGCATCACACACCGGATGTACCGCGACACAGCGCGCACATGACAGTTGAAAGTATCGCACACTTGCGGCGCCGGTGTGTGTCACCTGATAGAAACTTATGTTTATAATTCAGAAATGCATGTCGCTGCGTGGCGCGACGCTGCTTGTCGCCGAGCGGCGCTTCTGGTGTACGACCTGCTTGAGGCTATAACTAAAGGGCGTCATACACTGGATGCGCCGCTCAGAGCCACGACACGGCTCACCTTGGGATCATCTCTTCACAGGACTTGGATTGCATCAGTGGCGCTGCATAATATGTAGGGGTCTCGGGATGAGTATCCCCAGGTGGAAATAGAGAATAAAGAGAATAGTTAGCGTAGCTGCTGTTCATAGTGTATATAAACAAGATGTGTAGAACACACTCATGCGTCACACCGCTATGTGCTGCATTGAGTGCATGCTTTACTAAAAAGATCGGTCTTGAGCCTCGGACATTATCAGGAAGGCTATTCCAGAGTTTAGGAGCCATAAATGAGAAGGCTCGAATGAGTCTTACCTCTCTGATTTATATTTGGTGATGGTGTCTGTGGTTGTCACCACTCAAAATTAAAGCACAGCTTTTCGCTTATATTGTCTCATTTCTCATCATCATAAATTAAAATAACCTGTAGGACAACTGAGCGGGACTCAATGTGACCAATGTGAGGAGAGTTTACTCACACGTCACTTGTTTTAGCTATTTTGGTCCGTTTAGAAACTTTGCCATGTGAAAGCGAAAATGAACATTGTAACAGTTTTAATCCGTTTCTGAACAAAACAATCGATCTACAGGTGTGAAACACCCCAAGTCTCAGTTTGATTTAGTCATCCAATCCAGTTTGATTTAGAGGTCCTGTCTTACGATGAACTATGCCACATTTAAAAACAAATCTAATTAGCATTCAGGCCATCTGTGTTTGTTCAGTTTTGCACATTTTTTAACCCTGATGTCATTTCAGCTGTTCAATGAGGTGTACAGAAACAATGCCAACCTGCCGGAGGGTCAGGAGAAAAAACACAACCAGAACTACTTCATGGAGCTGATGGAGGTGGACGGAGCCTACGACTACATGATGTACATAGGCAAGTGCATACAAAGACACAACTATTAGCCCTCTAATTGCAATTCTGTTCCCAAGTGTTGTTTAACAGAGAGATTATATTCCAACACATTTTTAATAACTCAGTTGTTTATCTGAAAAACAATGCTGAAGTCAGATATTTTGCTTTGTCTTTGTTTTGGTCTCTATAACCAGCCCACTGCCAGTTTAACCAATTCTATTTCAGCACTCTGGGTTGCATTGATGGAAAACACTGTGCATTTTATTTCAGTCTTGAAGGATGCCTCAATGTTTGCAGGATCAGCTGAAAATATGACTTCTGGAGGACAGCAGCAGCCTCCCAAATGAGACGCAGATTCAGATAAAAATCCACATGAGATGGCTTTTAATTAGCAAATAATATACACATTCAGTGCTGGGCAAGCTACTCGGAAAATTCAGTGAACCAAGCTAAAGCTACATGGCAAAAGTATATATATATATATATATATAAACAGTAGAAAACATAGTACAATATAGAGTTATATTATATATACAGTTAAAGTCTGAATTATTAGCCCCCGTTTATTTATTTTTTTCCCCAATTTCTGTTTAACAGAGAGATTTCTTCAGCACATTTCTAATCATAATAGTTTTAATAACTCATCTCTAATAACTGATTTATTTTCTCTTTGTCATGATGACAGTAAATAATATTAGACTAGATATTCTTCAAGACACTTCTATACAGCTTAAAGTGACATTTAAAGACTTCACTAGGTTAATTAGGGTAACTAGGCAGGTTAGGGGAATTAGGCAAGTTATTGTATAATGATGGTTTGTTCTGGAGACTATCGAAAACAAAATTAGCTTAAAGGGGCTAATAATATTGACCATAAAATGGTTTTTAAAAAATGTAAAACTGCTTTTATTCTAGCCGAAATAAAACAAATAAGACTTTCTCCAGAAGAAAAAATATTATCAGACATGCTGTGAAAATTTCCTGAATCTGTTAAACATCATTTGGGAAATATTAAAAAAGAAAAGAAAATTCAAAGGGGGGCGAATAATTCTGACTTCAACTGTATATACTATATAGATGTTGTATTTCCAAAGCAGCTATGAAAGTACCACAGTCCTCTTCCTCAGTCATCCTTCTACCATTAAGTTTCTTGTGTTAACCCAATGATTGAGCGAGAGGCCACTGTAAAACACAAAGGAAAAAGTAATCGCAATTCTTGCCATCATATGAATTAATTTCATCAGGCAGGCGCTGGCCTCACAGCTCTGTGAATAGCGATTACGCCACTTACTGATCTGTGATCGGTTAAAGCTGATTGATTTAGAAAGTAGCGACTCTACCGCAACGGAAGCAATCCAAATGGAAGCCCAGCACTGTATATGTTACAAATGTAAACATTAGCTGAGCAGCTTACAGTGTAAGGCTTAATCATCAGGCATGCTCGCTCCTGTTTGTGTCGTCAATCTGGCAACCTGCATTTGAGTGTCATCATTGGAGGTGTTGATTAAAAAAAACCCTCTCCAATATTTAGAATTTGCACCGCAATATATAGTTCAGCCGCTTGGTGTCAATTCCACATAAAGTAGTCCAAACTGAAGTAAATTATGATCCATGCTCTTCTTAGGGGAGCTGCGCATTGATGGATTTGCTCTTCAGTGTTTGGACTATAAGCAGTGAAAATGAAACCACACTGAACTGAACTGAACTGAACAGCTGCTGAGACACTATCTACATTGTAAAATAGCTCGAGAAATAAAGATCAATTGAATTAAAAAAAATACTACCCTCCTGAAGTCACATGTCAGCTCACTCTCTCTCACGGTCAGCGGAAAATGAGACGTTCTGCTGATTTCTCCACAGACTGAAGAGTGGTTTTGTTAATAGTGTTGTTCTGTGGTGCAGGTCGTGTGGTGTTCCGGATGCCAGACTGGCTGCATCACCTACTGAGTGGCGTCCGTATTCTGTTGAAGAGGACACTAGAGGCCTATGTAGGGCACTACTTCCAGTATAAACTAGAGCAGATCATGCAGGAGCACCGGCTTGTTTCCCTAGTCACCCTGCTGAGAGGTTTGTGTCCTTTATTAACCCGTTTCATCAATACTTTTGCAGTTTTGTGAAGTGTGTTGTGTGTCTGCAGAAACAGACGCACATAATGGCCAGCGCCAGAGAGATTTTGCTGTCTTTTTTGTATGAATTCTGTACAGAATTTTGCAAGTAAATGAATAAATTAATTTACAGATTTATGTGGATATAGTTTGAGAGTTTAGTTACTAAAAATGATAAACAAATGATAACTCTTTATTTAAGGTTTACATCTAATTAGGACCACTTGTTTGGTAGACAAAGTCTCTCATATAATATATTTACGAAGACTTTAAGAACCGAGTCGTACATAAATCATCCAAACATTTGCATATTATTCAAAAACATTACTGAAATTAATATAGAAACTGATTCAATATAGGGTGACATGGTGGCGCAGTAGGTAGTGATGTTGCCTCACAGCATGAAGGTCACTGGTTCGAGCCTCAGTTGGGTCAGTTGGCGTTTCTGTGTGGAGTTTGCATGTTCTCCTGGTGTTCGTGTGGGTTTCCTCCGGGTGCTCCGGGTTACCCCACATTCCAAAGACATGCGGTACAGGTGAATTGGGTAAGCTAAATTGTCTGTAGTGAATGAGTGTGTATGGATGTTTCCCAGAGTTGGGTTGCAGCTGGAAGGGCATCCGCTGTGTAAAACATATGCTGGATAAGTTGGGGGTTCATTCTGCTGTGGCGACCTTAGATTAATAAAGGGACTAAGCCGAAAAGAAAATGAATGAATGATTCAATATATATTTACACGCATTTACATAAATGAACTGTAAGTCTGTGGAAGTCTGCGGTTGCAGATAATGCATTCAAGGCCTAATAATGGCTTCAGTTTGTTCCTGGAGGTACACTGTAAATACATTATCTGACTTTAAACATCTCTCTAATGTCCCTAATGCTGTCCTTCAGGAAATGTCTATCAGATTGTCTTGATTGTAAACCAGTGAAGGAAGTTTCTGCTTCCAGATTCTCATGGTGTGAGTTTAAGCCGTTCAGATGCTCCTGAAGAAAGAAGTGGATTTACTTTTAAATCGGGACTTAGACATCAGTCATCAGCAAATACAGAAATTAACTTGTTAATTTAGCTCTAAAGGGGCGGCACGGTGGCTCAGTGGTTAGCACTGTGGCCTCACAGCAAGAAGGTTGCTGGTTTGAGCCCCAGCTTTTCCCCGTGTTGGCGTGGGTTTCCTCCGGGTGCTCCAGTTTCCCCCACAGTCCAAAGACATCCGCTATAGGGGAATTGATGAGCTAAATTGGCCGTAGTGTATGAGTGTGTGTGTGTGTGAATGAGTGTGTATGAGTGTTTCCCAATACTTGCTGGAAGGGCATCTGCTGTGTAAAACATATGCCAAAATAGTTGGCGGTTCATTCCTCTGTGGTGACCTCTGATAAATCAGAGACCTGGCCGAAGGAAAATGTATGAATTTAGCACTAAGAAAGAGAAAGAGTAAGTTGGTCTCCGACCTGGGCTGAGCAAAACATATAAATGATATTTGACACATTTCATGTTGCTAAATAAGTGAAATCTCAATGTTTCCTAGTGAAAATACAACACTTTATTTTTACTCATTTTTTAAGTTTATCCAAGCTTCTATTAAACATACAATGTATGTGAGATTTTTGAAAATGGGAGACACAGTGATACTAAAAATCATGACTACAGAGCTGGTCAGAAAGCAAAGTGCAGGATATACGGATTAAAAATGTATTAAACGCCACCCGAAGAGGCATAAGGTCTGTTTAATCGTATCTTTTATTAGTTTAACGTGTATATGTATATATGTGCGACACGGTGGAGCAGTGGGTAGCGCTGTCGCCTCACAACAAGAAGGTCGCTGGTTCGAGTCCCGGCTGGGCCTGTTGGCATTACCGGTGGAGTTTGCATGTTCTCCCCGTGTTGGATTTGGGTTTCCTCCGGGTGCTCCGGTTTCCCCCACAAATCCAAACACATGCGCTATAGATGAATTGGGTAAGCTAAATTGTCTGTAGTGTATGTGTGTATGTCCTGGTCCTCCAGGTTGGGGGTTGAGCATTGGGCTAACTGTTATGAAACACCAACATGGTGCGACTAAATATCAACTTCGATATAAATGGCCATAGGAGTAAGTATATATATATATATTTGTAATACACTCTCCTTGTATACACTCTACAAACACATGTAGAGTGCAGAGTATAAGGGTTTAATAGATGTTTATGCACTGTGTCAGATCACTCAGCTCTTACTGTCTGTTCTCTGCAGTGAAAGAACAGGCATACACCTTAATAAACATCATCTGTTCATGTAGAGGTTGATATTAATTCATGGCTGTGTTTTCGTATATGTTAAAGCTTCAAAATGCAACTCTAAATACATCTTTGTCTGCTCCTTTAGTTAGTATATTTTAATTTACCCTATATTCATCCACAACACAACTAGGGAGAAACAAATAGGTTATTCTGGTGTCTTGAAGATATCTCTCTCACTCCTTCTAGCTAAAATAAACCTGAAAAACAAGGCATCTGCTCAATATTTAATCCATGTGAATGTATGTAATATATATATATATATATACATACAGTTAAAGTCTGAATTTATTAGCCCCACTGTATATTTTTTCTATTTCTGTTTAACAGAGAGCAGATATCTTCAACACATTTCTAATCATAATAGTTTTAATAACTCATCTCTAATAGCTGATTTGTTTTCTCTTTGTCATGATGACAGTAAATAATATTAGACTAATTATTCTTCAAGACACTTCTATATAAAATAAGACTTTCTCCAGAAGAAAAAATATTATCAGACATGCTGTGAAAATTTCCTTGCTCTGTTAAACATAATTTGGGAAATATTTAAAAATGAAAATAAAATTCAAAGGGGGCGAATAATTCTGACTTCAGCTGTACATTCTACAGTACAGCTTTTAATGAAAGTGAGGGTGCACAGCTACTACATGGACATTTCAAGCAGAACCACATTAATCACACTACTGCCTTCAAAAATAGTCTGACTTTGTGCTTTTATTTTAAATAACATCTGTAGCTTGTACTCTGTCTAAAAACATGACGTGCCCAAAAACCCTTCACTACAAAAATGTAAAGACTTGTAAATGTGCCTTGATGAGCAGTCGATTCACACAGCTTTCTAGTCTGTTTAGCAGTGATGGGCAGGGTTGTGTTCAATAATCATTAATTCTCGGTGTCTGTAGATGCGGTTTTCTGCGAGAGCACAGAGGAAAGATCTCCTGAGGACAAACAGAGACGAGCCAAGCAGACCTTTGAGGAGATGATGAACTACCTGCCAGGTACATCATCATAAACACCTCTTCACTGTTTGTGATGGACTGATGTCTGATTAATCTGAGATGCAGCAGCTTATAGTTTGTGTGTAGTCGTCTAAATGCTCATTTATTTACAATAGCATACCTTTGGAGTGTAACCAAGACTTAATTTGTGCCGGAACATCCAGCACCTCATTTTACCGATCCCCCCCCTCAACCGCCCTTTTCCCCCACCCCGCTCTCTTTCATCGCGACACCTCTCTATCCTCGGGTAACATGCCAGATCCGTTACCCCGATCTGTTCTGGGACCGCGCAATTCACAAATTAAGTGTGACCTCTGACCAATCAGAATCAACTCTACCAGACAGCTATGTAATAAATAACAATAATAATGATAATAATAATAATTCCTTACATTTATATAGCACTTTTCTGGACACTCGAAGCTTTACACATTTTTAGGGGGAATCTCCTCATCAGTATCCACCTGGATGACACGACGGCAGCCATATTGCGCCAGACCGTACCCTACACACCAGCTGATTGGTGGAGAGGAGACAGAGTGATGAAGCCAGTTACGATATGGGGATGGTTAGGAGGGCATGATGGACAGAGGCCAGTGGGGAAGTTAGGCCAGGATGCTGGGGTTAAACCCCTACTCTTTATCGGAAGACATCCTGGGATTTTTAACGACCACAGAGAGTCAGGATCTCAGTTTAACGTCTCATACAAAAGACGGCGCTCACTGAGAAGTATAGAGTCCCTTTCACTAAACTGGGGTGTTAGGACTTACACAGACCGCATGGTAAGCTGGGCTCACTAACACCACTTCCGGCAGCAACCTAGCTTTCCCATGTGGTCTCCCATCCAGGTACTGACCGGGCGCAGCCCTGCTTAGCTTCAGTGGGCGACCATGTGAGAGTTGCAGAGAGCTAGCAGCCAGCAAATAGGCATAATATCTGTAATCAAGCCATGCTGACTAAAAGATGACACCCTCATTGATGAAAGTGTTGTGTGTTCTCAGATATAATGGGGAAGTGTATCGGCGAGGAAGCAAAGTACGAGGGCGTCAAGATGCTTTTCAACGCTATCCAGCAGCCGCTGCTCAACAAACAGGTTCAAACCCTCATCCTTTCATACTGACCTCCAAAAACACTGTCTCTCGGCTCATTTTTCCTCTCGTTTGCTGACAGATGACGTACGTGCTGCTTGACATCGCCATCCAGGAGCTTTTCCCAGAGCTCAGTAAGGTAACGATTGGCTTTACCGCAGTAACGGTGTACACCCTGACGCTCACTAATGGAGCTTTTGCTGTTTTTTGTGTTGCAGAATCAGAAGCAAGGTCTTTCCGTCTCCACTAGATGGATGTGAAACATTATTGGAGCAGCATTATTAAGAGCTTCTAAGATTACATTTATTTATTGACTTTATTGGGGTGGTATGGCATGATTGAATCATTGGAACTCAGCCTTATTTTTACACTTGTGCTTAAACTGGATTCAAAATGTCATCAACTGTTTATCAGACATAAACTGTTCTACACTCTAAAAAATTCTAAATACATAGACCAAAACATAGAGTAATTGAGACATTTCATCTTGTCATACAGTCTAGACTTGAGTGCAGAATTAAAGTCTTTTGTTTTAGTGTGTAAATGTTCTGGCTTTTCATTTGGTAATAAATTTTTAATATATCAAAAGTGTTTTGTCTCTGATCATACGTGTATATTATTACAAAAATAGTACAAAAATATATAGAATCTACTTTAAAGTGCCGTTCAGATTACACAATTTTCTCTCAATTTCGACATGGCTGTCGTGGGGATTCGTGGGGATTTACATGTTTATTTTTTTCCCATCATCCACCAGTTCTGTTACATGGGAAATGTTGACCAATGGGAGCACAGAATCTCCTCCACACATACCTTTTGATCAGTGTCACTGTGCGAGTTAGCCGTTTCTTTTTGTGCATTATTCCCTCATAGCAAACTTAAGATAAGAGGGGCGTGGCTAACAATATCTTGGTTGGTTGGATTGTTGGTTCATGGGTTGGATGATTGGATAGTTGGTTGGTTAGTTGATGGGTTGGTTGGTTGGTTGGATCATTGATTCGTTGGTTGGACAATTGGTTGGATGATTGGCTAATTGTTGGCTGATTGGTTGATTGATTGGTTAAATTATTGGATGGATGATTTATTGATTGGCTGATTGGTTGGATGATTGGTTGGTTGGTTGATTGGCTGGTTGGTTGGTTGAATGATTGGTTGGATGATTGATTGATTGATTGATTGATTGGTTGGATGATTGATTGGCTGATTGGTTAGACGATTGGTTGGTTGATTAGCTGATTGGTTGGTTGGTTGATTGATTGGCTGATTGGTTGGTTGGTTGGTTGGTTGAATGATTGGTTGGATGATTGATTGATTGATTGGCTGATTGGTTGGATGATTGATTGGTTGGATGATTGATTGATTGATTGATTGATTGATTGATTGATTGATTGATTGATTGATTGGTTGGATGATTGGTTGGTTGGTTGATTGGCTGGTTGGTTGAATGATTTGTTGGATGATTGATTGAATGATTGGCTGATTGGTTGGATGATTGATTGGCTGATTAGTTAGATGATTGGTTGGTTGATTAGCTGATTAGTTGGTTGGTTGATTGGTTGAATGATTTGTTGATTGGTTAGATGATTGGATGGATGATGGTTTGGTTGGTTAGTTGATTGGCTGGTTAGTGGATTGGTTGGTTGATTGGTTGGATGATTGGATGAATTATTGGTTGGTTGGTTGAATGATTGGTTGATTGGCTGATTAGTTAGTTGGTTCATTGTTGGTTGGTTGGTAGGAAGGAAGGGAGGGAGCTAGCTTGCTAGTGACATTGGAAAACACTCCATAGACAATTATAATACAGTTGCAATCAGAATTATTCAACCCCCTGATTTATTAGCCCCCCTGTTTATTTTTTCCCAATTTCTGTTTAACAGAGAGAAAAAATTTTCAACACATTTCTAATCATAATAGTTTTAATAACTCATCTCTAATAACTGATTTATTTTCTCTTTGTCATGATGACAGTAAATAATATTAGACTAGATATTCTTCAAGACACTTCTATACAGCTTAAAGGGACATTTAAAGGCTTAACTAGGTTAATTAGGGTAACTAGGCAGGTTAGGGGAATTAGGCAATAATATAATATAATGATGGTTTGTTCTGTAGAATAATGAAAAAATATATAGCTTAAAGGGGCTAATAATATTGACCTTAAAATGGGTTTTAAAAAATTAAAAACTGCTTTTATTCTAGCCGAAATAAAACAAATAAGACTTTCTCCAGAAGAAAAAATATTATCAGACATACTGTGAAAATTTCCTTGCTCTGTTAAACATCATTTGGAAAATATTTAAAAAATAAAATAAAATTCAAAGGGGGTTCAAGAATTCTGACTTCAACTGTATATGCAGCTTTGCAGAAATCATGCGACAAAAGAAATCAACCTGTATTCTGGCATATTCGGTATCGATGACATGTCAAGATTTTATCTAGTCAAAATTGCAATTGTGTAGGCTGAACAGGGCTTAAGTAAGTGCACTATAAGAACATGTGTGGCTACTAAGAGAAAAGAGGGTGGTGGTTAACATTATATATGATCTAGTTGTGCTGTTTAATTGACCATAATCATCATCAAGAAACATGACTAAATAAATAATTGTACAATTGTTATTGGGATCTCACAAAACATGTACAGGTCGTTATTGAGAAAAGAACATAATATTTTGAATAAAGGGTCTGTTACTGTCCTGAGAGCACAGATGGAGGACACAGAGTTGCTGGATAAGCAGGAAGTTCACATTCCTGATTGCGGATGTGCTCAAGACTGTTTGCCAATTCTGTTTGGTCTTTTTATGTGTGGGTTTTTTTTTACTCTAAAAGTACTGATAATCATAGAAATACAGTATTGTTCAAAATAATAGCAGTACGCAGTGTCTAACCAGAATAATACAGGTTTTTAATATATTTTATATTGCTACATGGCAAACAGTAGGTGCAGTAGATTCTCAGAAAATAACCAAGACCCAGCATTCATGATATGCACGCTCTTAAGGCTGTGCAATTGGGCAGTTAGTTGAAAGGGGTGTGTTAATACAATAGCAATGTGGGATTCAATCAGTGAGGTCATCAATTTTGTGAAAAAACTGGTGTGAATCAGATGGCCCCTGTTTAAGGATAAAGCCTGCACTTGCATCAAAAGGTTGATTGGAGAGGGGAAAACCTATAAAGAGGTGCAAAAAATATATAGACTGTTCAGCTAATATGATATTCAGTGCCTTAAAATGGAGGGCAAAACCAGAGACACATGGAAGGAAACGGAAGACAACCGTCAAATTATTATTATGCACATTTTTACGCAGCGGATGCCCTTCCAGCCGCAACCCATCCCTGGGAAACATCCATACACTCATTCACTACAGACAATTTAGCCTACCCAATTCACCTGCACCGCACGTATTTGGACTGTGGGGGAAACCGGAGCACCCGGAGGAAACCCACGCGAACGCACGGAGAACGTGCAAACTCCACAGAGAAACACCAACTGACCCAGCCAAGGTTCGAACCTGACCCAGCTGAGGTTCGAACCATGTACCTATGTACCTGCGTACCTATGTACTATGTACCTGCGACCCAGCGACGTTCTTGCTGTGAGGCGACAGCACTACCTACTGCGCCACTGTGTCGCCTAACTCAGTTCTCAACTGTATTATTCAGACACCTCACCCCCGAACACCAACCCCACACACCCACACACACCCCGGTCTCCTGGATGTTCAGAGACAAATACTGGCAGGTATGGTAAACAGAACATCGGGTCAAAGCTGATAAACTGATCACAGCAAAAATCCTAATGAGATAAAAGGATAAAGATCTGGGGTTTCTTTAATAAACGTGGCATACGCACAACATGGGCAGAAATATGCGTACGGCACTTTCAACAGAAATTGTGATTTATTAAAAACAAACTTGATGGGAGAATGTGCACAGCTGTAAGTAAACTCTGAGTAAACATTTAACTTAAATATTGACTTCAGTGAACCACTTTAAATCATCATACAGTATGAGCCATCATCATTAACAAAATAAATACAAATATATTGTGGCATACGCTCACTTCTAGGAATGTTTCTATGCAGAGTTTTATAAATCAGGTCCCTCAATTATTCCTTGTGAAATTCATCACAGCTCATAGATGGAGTGTTACATGTATAAAGAGGTATAATGGAAATGTCTCTGTGTTGCTCTAATGATAAGATTCATCAGTGATTTTTGGTCCTGTCCTACATCACAGTGTTAATTAGCAGTCGACTTCTATGAAGGCAACTCATCTTTGAGCTAAAGGTTTCTTTTTTCCTTATCTGACTGTACAGTCACACACAAAATGGCTACATGTTGTACAAGTACATTAGGAATGATGTTTACTGACTAAACAAACATGAGCCAGACGGCCCACAGCAGCAGAACGGTGGACGTGTATCCTCGAAGACCAGCACAGGAGCTGCTGAACTGGATGCGTCCCTCCACAGACGGATGAACTCTCTTCCTCTCGGAGATGTAGCCAGCAACAACCGATATATCCAGATCACCTGTGGAATAAAGCACAGCACAACGTGTAATGCTAACAAGAGTATGCAGTTAAAGGTCCATATACTGTAGGGGAGATCAAAAGCAGACAACAATGAAGAAGTGTTTGATTTATGATGTAATCTTAGTCTCTGACAGACATCTCTATTCTCACTGACATCGATAGTCTATCAAAGACAACTCTAGTCTCTAGCTAGTCTCTGACAAATCACTAATCTCTGACAGACATTGATAGTCTCTCGAAAACATCGCTATTCTCTCGCAGACATCGCTAATTTCTGAAAGACATTGCTTTTTTTTCTCAGACATCACTAGTCTCTCGAAAACATCACTAGTCTCTCGCAGACATCGCTATTGGTTGCAGGACATCAATAGTCTTTTAAAAGCATCGATAGTCTCTCGCTAGTCTTTGACAGACATCTCTAGTCTCTTGCTAGTCTCAGACAGAGACTCTCACTAGTCTCTCAGAGGACATTGCTAGTCTCTCGAAGACATCACTAATCTCTCACTAGTCTCTCACAGATATCACTAGTCTCTCATTGACAACTCTAGTCTCTTGCTAGTCTCTGACAGACATCGTTAGTCTCTCACAGACATCCCTAGTCCCTCGCTAGTATCTGACAGACATCCCTAGTCTCTGGCTAATCTCTGACAGACATCCCTAGTCTCTGGCTAGTCTCTGACAGACATCCCTAGTCTCTGACAGACATCCCTAGTCTCTGGCTAGTCTCTGACAGACATCCCTAGTCTCTGACAGACATCCCTAGTCTCTGGCTAGTCTCTGACAGACATCCCTAGTCTCTGACAGACATCCCTAGTCTCTGGCTAGTCTCTGACAGACATCCCTAGTCTCTGGCTAATCTCTGACAGACATCCCTAGTCTCTGGCTAATCTCTGACAGACATGCCTAGTCTCTGACAGACATCCCTAGTCTCTGGCTAGTCTCTGACAGACATCCCTAGTCTCTGACAGACATCCCTAGTCTCTGGCTAGTCTCTGACAGACATCCCTGGTCTCCAGCTAGTCTCTGACAGACATCCCTAGTCTCTGACAGACATCCCTTGTGTCTGGCTAGTCTTTGACAGACATCACTAGTCTCTGACAGACATCCCTAGTCTCTGACAGATATGCCTAGTCTCTGACAGACATCCCTAGTCTCTGGCTAGTCTCTGACAGACATCCCTAGTCTCTGGCTAGTCTCTGACAGACATCCCTAGTCTCTGGCTAGTCTCTGACAGACATCCCTAGTCTCTGGCTAGTCTCTGACAGACATCCCTAGTCTCTGGCTACTCTCTGACAGACATACCTAGTCTCTGACAGACATGCCTAGTCTCTGACAGACATCCCTGGTCTCCGGCTAGTCTCTGACAGACATCCCTAGTCTCTGGCTAGTCTTTGACAAACATCCCTAGTCTCTGGCTAGTCCTTGACAGACATCCCTAGTCTCCGGCTAGTCTCTGACAGACATCCCTAGTCTCTGGCTAGTCTCTGACAGACATCCCTTGTCTCTGGCTAGTCTTTGACAGACATCCCTAGTCTCTGGCAGACATCCCTAGTCTCTGGCTAGTCCTTGACAGACATCCCTGGTCTCCGGCTAGTCTCTGACAGACATCCCTAGTCTCCGGCTAGTCTCTGACAGACATCCCTAGTCTCCGGCTAGTCTCTGACAGACATCCCTAGTCTCTGGCTAGTCTTTGACAGAAATCCCTAGTCTCTGGCTAGTCCTTGACAGACATCCCTAGTCTCCGACTAGTCTCTGACAGACATCCCTAGTCTCTGGCTAGTCTCTGACAGACATCCTTTGTCTCTGGCTAGTCTTTGACAGACATCCCTAGTCTCTGGCAGACATCCCTGGTCTCCGGCTAGTCTCTGACAGACATCCCTAGTCTCTGGCTAGTCTCTGACAGACATCCTTTGTCTCTGGCTAGTCTTTGACAGACATCCCTAGTCTCTGACAGATATGCCTAGTCTCTGACAGACATCCCTAGTCTCTGGCTAGTCTCTGACAGACATACCTAGTCTCTGACAGACATCCCTAGTCTCTGACAGACATCCCTGGTCTCCAGCTAGTCTCTGACAGACATCCCTAGTCTCTGGCTAGTCTTTGACAAACATCCCTAGTCTCTGGCTAGTCCTTGACAGACACCCCTAGTCTCCGGCTAGTCTCTGACAGACATCCCTAGTCTCTGGCTAGTCTCTGACAGACATCCCTTGTCTCTGGCTAGTCTTTGACAGACATCCCTAGTCTCTGGCAGACATCCCTAGTCTCTGGCTAGTCCTTGACAGACATCCCTGGTCTCCGGCTAGTCTCTGACAGACATCCCTAGTCTCCGGCTAGTCTCTGACAGACATCCCTAGTCTCTGGCTAGTCTTTGACAGAAATCCCTAGTCTCTGGCTAGTCCTTGACAGACATCCCTAGTCTCCGACTAGTCTCTGACAGACATCCCTAGTCTCTGGCTAGTCTCTGACAGACATCCTTTGTCTCTGGCTAGTTTTTGACAGACATCCCTAGTCTCTGGCAGACATCCCTGGTCTCCGGCTAGTCTCTGACAGACATCCCTAGTCTCTGGCTAGTCTCTGACAGACATCCCTAGTCTCTGGCTAGTCTCTGACAGACATCCCTAGTCTCCGGCTAGTCTCTGACAGACATCCCTAGTCTCTGACAGCACATTACATCAAAGATTCTTTAAAGGTAGCTCTTCCACTTCTGTTCACCTTCAAACAGGAGTAAGCAGTGACCTTGAACATTGGGAAACTTTGATTTGCTTTGACCTCCACTTACCGCTGTCATGTTTGAGTTTCTGCTCTTTGATCATGGCGAATCCGTCGCCTCCGTCCACTAGATAAGATGGCAGCACTACTTTATACACCTTGCTGGGGCTCAGCGGTTCATAATGGGGCACTCGACACTGGGTGCAGAGCACGTTCACACTTTTAACACGGCTACCAGGCGCTTTCGATAAATCGTACACCACCTGGAATCCTGCAGAGGGATTAAAACAATATAAGATTAACACTGCTTTATCTGAATTAGCATAATAGTAGCATGGACTAATCTTGTTTGTCCTTTTGATCACTTGCCCCTGATAATCATATACTGAGGTTAACTATATGTGACGCAGTTCCTAGAGAAACAGAATATTAAATGAGAAACAGTAGGCGTGGCTTGTTTTTTCTGCTGTAAGCTGATTGGATGTAGTAAAGTAGGTGTTTCATTAAGAAAGATGTGGAAAAGGGTTTGGGGAGAGTTATTACAACCTAACAGACTCCTCCTGCTCACCATAAAGCACACATTAAAGATATAAAATTGATGCAAATAGTATGAAAAAAAGAGAAAGAAACTCAAACAGTTTTAAAACAAATGAGGGATGAGTAAATGATGGCAGAATTTTCAGTTTTGTGTGAACTATCCCTTTTTAAAGGTACCTGACACCTGTAGAAATTCTCCAGTGTTTCCTCTATCCCTAGTCTCTGGCTAGTCTCTGACAGACATCCCTAGTCTCTGGCTAGTCTCTGACAGACATCACTAGTCTCTGACAGACATCCCTAGTCTCTGGCTAGTCTCTGACAGACATGCCTAGTCTCTGGCTAGTCTCTGACAGACATCCCTAGTCTCCGGCTAGTCCCTGACAGACATCCCTGGTCTTTGACGGACATCCCTAGTCTCTGACTAGTCCCTGACAGACATCCCTGGTCTCCGGCTAGTCTCTGACAGACATCCCTAGTCTCTGACTAGTCTCTGACAGACATCCCTAGTCTCTGACAGACATCCCTAGTCTCTGGCTAGTCTCTGACAGTCATGCCTAGTCTCTGACAGACATCCCTAGTCTCTGACAGGCATCCCTAGTCTCTGGCTAGTCTCTGACAGACATGCCTAGTCTCTGGCTAGTCTCTGACAGACATCCCTAGTCTCTGGCTAGTCTTTGGCAGACATCCCTAGTCTCCGGCTAGTCCCTGACAGACATCCCTGGTCTTTGACAGACATCCCTAGTCTCTGACTAGTCCCTGACAGACATCCCTGGTCTCCTGCTAGTCTCTGACAGACATCCCTTGTCTCTGGCTAGTCTTTGAGTAAATGATGGCAGAATTTTCAGTTTTGTGTGAACTATCCCTTTTTAAAGGTACCTGACACCTGTAGAAATTCTCCAGTGTTTCCTCCATGTCTGCGAACTGAGTGCTCAAAAGCCTCTCGTAGAGTCGATCCGTTCAGCTGGACCAGGTCGAATGTTCCTCCAAACGGCAGCACGGCGATCAGGTCCTCCATTGTGATGGAACCTTCAGTCAGAGGGAGTGGGATGGTTTGAGGATTGTTTCCAATATACACTAGAGCTGGTTTGAGATCAGTAAATCTGTACCGTTCCTGTTTCTCTCATCAATAGGTGCTCGAATGCCTCCACCGTTCAGAATACAAGAGCTGACATGGTTCCACTGGAGCTCGTCGGCGTATTTAATATTATGATGGACCTGAAATACAAGTGTCCCGTGAGATATTTAGGCCACAATATTTTTTTTTTTGACCAATTATGTGATTTAGAACATATAAAAGCATTTGCAAATGTATACAATATTGTGGCAAGGTGGCCTTGGTCAACCCTTGATCCATTCATCCTCACAAACGTGCGATGGGTGGCTTCTTGGTGAGTGATGTATTTAAAGATATTATTCCAGCTAAGTTTTTATTATTTTATTTTATTGAGCGTAATTATTATCAGGAGACCGCGGTTACTGCGGTTATCCATTAAAGACGTGGCTGTTAACACCCCTCAACAACCCACAAAACTAACCAGGTGCAGAGCAGGTGCAAGAGCAGGTGATTACCGCCCTAACAAAGTGTTCCTCTAATACATCTGTGTCACCCACAGACACGGATACTACTCCAGACAGTAAAGTGTCGCCCACAATTGAGGCAACTCTCTCCTCAAAGGGTGTTAGTTCAGCATCCCCTGTTCCCCCGCCTGTTTGGTCCACATTTTGACGGTGCGCCGCTGTTCTCCTCTTAACCTGCACCTTTACATCGGATCATTTCTCTTTTAATTCACTCACAGTGTGATGTCCACACCCCACTGCATTAACCGCGTCAGCTAAACTCTCCTACTCTATTTTTTTTTCTTTTGTTATTCATTCTGGAGGACAAACTTGCAAATACCACAGTTTTCCGGTCTACCTCTGATAGGAGCACCTCCAATTCACATTCTGTGTGGTTCCTTTTCTTGCTTGCTTTGCCATTGATTATTCGTTTGGCTTTGCCAAAGTGGAGTCATTACCATATTCATACAGGGGAGGAGGCAGGGAGGGTTTTGCGCTTGTGGACGTGCGCTCAGTTTCACGTTAATACGAATGTACAAAGAGAATATGCGTAAGATTTCCGCGTAGGCAGTGTTTCATACATCTGATTTGTTTACTGCGTACACACATTTACAGCTTTGTCCGTACGCAATGTTTTAGTATTAATTCAACGCAAGTCTTTGTCCATGAGGCCCCTGGTAAACAATGAAGGATTATTTTCTCTTTCTTATAGCATTGTAGTTATGACTTGTTAGTGTGATCAACATTTGGTGTAGTTGTAGATGGCTCTGAAAGGAACTTGTAACATTTCAATAATATTTTGGCAAACTGAACGAAATGACCTGAAATAGATTCGTTCATCTCACTAAGCGAGACTCAAAGGTCCGAGTCAGTAAAATGATTCAAACTTCCCATCACTATTTGGGATGTTTGTCCCATGTAGAGTAATTCTCAGCATGCGAAATACTGGCATCAGAAGGGCAGCGCATTTTAACAGCAAGTCTTTCTTTAAAAGCGTAGATGTTTTTACTCACCATGGCATCACAGATTAAATTCCCCAAATTGCATTCACGAAAGCGACACTCCTCAAAGGTGCCGTTGAGGTAGACTAGAGTCTGTCCCACTTGCTGAGCGGAGTAGTTGGCCAGATTCATCCTCCAGCTGTCCACTTTAGCCTGGATGTCAGGATCTAGAGAGAGCCAGGTTACAGGTTAACCTTTTACATTTAGTCATTTAGCACAGTGTTTCTCAACCACGTTTCTGGAGGAGCACCAGCACTGCATTGTTTGAATGTCTCCTCTGTCTGTCACACCCATTACAGGTCTTTCGGTCTCTGCTAATGAGCTGATGATCTGGTGTGTTTGGTTAAGGAGACATGGAAAATGTGTAGAGCTGGTGCTCCTCCAGAAACACTGATTAGCAGATGCTTTTGTCCAAAACGACTTACAAATATGAAGGCAAAATGCAACTCATCATAAAAATGAAATATGCACAATGAGTGCTTTTCAAAAATCTTTGTATGTGTTTGATTTTAAACTCGCTTCTAGAGGATTTGTGTGTTTGCTGTGATCAGATGTTGATATCAGGTGCAAATACACATGTGTCTGGTTTGCTATCCCAATGGGGACTCTCTATAATGATGCTTCTTCTGTACAGACTTTATATTCTCTCCCCCTTACGCCAACCCAACACAACACATATTGAACCTTGAAGCTATAAATCATTACACCATATAGGATTACATACAAAATTAAAAGTAACGCAAATTCCCTAACTTGCATGTTGTTTCCTTACCGGGTTCTACTGAACTATCCAGAAGAATGGGGTTTCCTGTCGAATCCAGCACATTTCCGTCTGCATCAAATGTCACTTTCAGGAATCCCAGATATTTTCCAAAGGCATAAGCCTGGACCACAGGCACCTGCCGGCCGTCATCTGACTTGACCATGAGCGGATACGGTCCTGCGGGAACTTCTGTGGACGGTGGAGTTCCTGCAGAGACAAGCCCACAAAATCAACAAACTGAATAATAAAAACATCTACTGTGCAAACGTCTTCATTTAAGCATGTTAGACATATTTCACAGCATTTGCTTTATTTGTTAACTTCATATAACATCTTTCTATTGACCTTTCTCTACAATGCTGAAGTGCGCTCACTTTGCGATTGTTTTAGAGCTTCCGATTCAGCTGGGAGAAATGACTAGGAATAATAAACGGCAGAAAACAGTTAAACTACTCGCTCTACAAACAAGTGTTTGCATGATTATACAGACAAAGCAGAATAATTTAATATGAAAATATCAGTTTGTAACATCAAGCAGCAGAACGAGCTGTTTTTAACGTCTGATAATGAATGGAAGTGAATGAGGCGGAAGTCTCGAGCCAAAAAGTTTCAAATGGCTGCGCCCGCTCATACGCGGAGAATAAGGTGAATAAGGCACATGTTTGTTCTCCCTCCAGAATGTTCCTTGAATGTGTGTTCATGCTGATGGGAAAGCAGTGCTTATCTCAACATCATCAGAAACATTGACATTAACCATTAAAGCTGAGGAAACCTGAGGACGGTGGGATACGTCCCTCACTTTTAGAGACAGACCATTTAGAAACAGGGGATTAATAATTATATGAACGTAAACTTTTGGATCTCATTCTGCTGTCCCATCGACTTTTAAATTGTCCGCTACTGCAGCTGACTCTCGTTATTATTGGTTATCCAGACTATTCACCCTCCACACATCAGTCTGGAGTGAGTCTTTGGCTGTTTCTCAATTCCAAAAACGCAGAGAATGGACTTGCGGTCTTGCCAGGTGTTCTCGGAAGAACGAACTCGGGAGACTGCGAGAACAGAGAACGCGTCCTGTGAGGAATGAGATGCTGCGTTATTCCTGATGGTCACGTGACCTTCATGCGTTTTAAATGGAAAATTATTTAAACATTACAGCATTCATACAATGATTTCATGTTTTTCCCCTTTTCAAAATATATAGTCTGCATAAAAACATTATAATTCCGTTGCACAATATAAATAAAACAGATTTTAATATGAATTTCAGCAAATAAACATCCTTAATGTGTTTATTCCTTTATTAGGATGTTCATGGTGCTGTTTATATTCACCGTTTGATTTAGGGAAACTCCTGAGGTAAATGAGTTATGTCTCTGAACTTTAATAATAAATCTAAATAAAGTGCTGCGCTTCCCACCTCCAGTCGCAATGACTTCTGGGACTTCTATAGCGAGATCGGTGCTCAAGTCTGCATTGGTGCGTCCTCGATATCAAGAACGCATCCGGGAAGTTTCACGCGTCCTCTGTTCTTGCAGTCTTGAGTATTGGAACTGAAGTTTGGCAGCTGATGATGACGTTACAGGAGAACACGAGGACGCAAGACCGCTGAAGAACACATATTGAGAAACAGTGTTTTTCCATCATGTATATTTCCTGTCACTGTGGATGCCTTAGTCTAAGTTTATTGTTAGTTTTGTTTGTACTTTTAGATCAATGCCTTATGACCTTATGACTGTTTTCACTATTTTTCGTCCACAATTACCTGCACAAATACTTTCTTCAATAAGTTGTTATTAAGCTGCACTTGGATCCTACCTCTCTTGTCTTTGCCATGCCGAGACCCAAATGTGACAGTCTGTGTTGGTGTTGTGTCTTACACTACAGAAACCTTGTCATAAACTGCAGCACATGTTCTGTTATTTTACAGACTCAGTTCTTATTTCTTATTTATTAAATAATTTTCTTCTGAAATGTCAATTAAAGTCTCTTTGTTAAACTGTAGAGTAGAATTTTTTAAATCAAAAGTGGGCAGAGCAGAAATCAACATCCCATAATGCAAATCACCACCACAAATAAACACTTTACAGTGTGGTAAATACACACTTTTCACAGAGGAATTACAGTCATCCTTAGTTTTGCTTCATCTAAACTGGACTCTATTGGACCATCGCTGTCATAAGCTGTCAATGGTGGCTTTACCAAGCTGACAATCTGTCAAACAGACTGCTGTAGACTATATAAAAATAGGGAAGGAGCTGTTGATGTTCCTTTTCCAGAGCAAAATATGTCTATACGCTGAATAACACTGTGCTTCAAGGCATGTCTGAGGACCTTTAAGGTTTGGAGTCTGTCTCTTGATATGTTAAATGATGCTCACTACTTTTCAAGCCACAGTGGCACTCGTGATTAGAAAAAGAACCAAATCTTGTATTTCTGCAGCGCTCCTAAACATGCTTGATCTCATGAATACTGAAGAGCTGAAATGAAGCAGCAAGAGATCAGCAACATGTAAATCCAATTACAACACCCAGTCATTCCAATGCAATACTAAAAGTGTGTATAGTATATTTATAAACACACACATGAAGTTGGAGAAAACTATTATCCCTTCTGTCAAATTGTAATTATTTTCAAATATTTCCCAAGTGCTGAGTAAGGACATTTTTTACAGTATTAAATTATTATTAAATTCAATTAGTCTTATTTCTTTTAGTTTGGCAGGAATAATTTTATATATATATATATGGCGCAGTAGGTAGTGCTGTTGCCTCACAGCAAGAAGGTCGCAGGTTTGAGCCTCGGCTGGGTCAGTTAAATTGTCAGCTAAATTGTCCGTAGTGTATGAGTGTGAGTGAGAGTTTATGGGTGTTTCCCAGTGATGGGTTGTGGCTGGAAGGGCATCCGCTGTGTAAAACATATGCTGGATAAGTTGAAGATAAGATTAATAAAGGGACTAAGCCGGAAAGAAAATGAATGAATGAATGAATGAATGAATATACAGTATATACATTCACACACAGCCAATCACATGGCAGCAGCTCAATGCATTTAGGCATGTAGACATGGTCAAGACGATCTGCTGCAGTTCAGAGTGAGCATCAGAATGGGGAAGAAAGGGGATTTAAGTGACTTTGAATGTGGCATGGTTGTTGCTGCCAGACGGGCTGCTCTGAGTATTTCAGAAACTGCTGATCTACTGGGATTTTCACGCACAACCATCTCTAGGGTTAACAGAGAATGGTCTGACAAAGAGGAAATATCCAGTGAGCGGCAGTTCTGTGGGCGCAAATGCCTTGTTGATGCCAGAGGTCAGAGGAGAATGGCCAGACTGGTTCCAGCTGATAGAAAGGCAACAGTAACTCAAATAAGCACTCGCTACAACCGAGGTCTGCAGAAGAGCATCTCTGAACACACAACACGTCCAACCTTGAGGCGGATGGGCTACAGCAGCAGAAGACCACACCGGGTGCCACTCCTGTCAGCTAAGAACAGGAAACTGAGGCTACAATTCACACAGGCTCACCAAAACTGGACAAGAGAAGATTGGAGAAACGTTGCCTGGTCTGATGAGTCTCCATTTCTGCTGCCACATTCGGATGCTCGGCTCAGAATTTGGCCTCAACAACATGAAAGCATGGATCATCCTGCCTTGTATCAGCGGTTCAGGCTGGTGGTGGTGGTGTAATGGTGTGGGGGAGATTTTCTTGGCACACTTTGGATTCATTAGTACCAATTGAGCATGGTGTCAACGCCACAGCCTACCTGAGTATTGTTGCTGACCATGTCCATCCCTTTATGACCACAGTGTCTCCATCTTCTGATGGCTACTTCCAGCAGGATAACGCACCATGTCATAAAGCGCCAATCATCTCAGACTGGTTTCTTGAACATGACAATGAGTTCACTGTACTCAAATGGCCTCCACAGTCACCAGAGCTCAATCCAATAGAGCACCTTTGGGATGTGGTGGAACGGGAGATTGCCATCATGGATGTGCAGCCGACAAATCTGCAGCAACTGTGTGATGCTATCATGTCAAGGTGTACCTAACAAAGTGGCCGGTGAGTAATACATATATATTAAACGGCACCTATTTTAGACAGAAATATTACAAATTTCACAGCAGGGCTGATACGTTTGTCTTTAACTGTACACATACAGTATATACACAACACAATAGAAATAGAAACAACAGAAACTATTCAAATCTTCAATGAAGCAATAATATGTCATTGCCATGACAGAGCTAGTAGACAGAGCAGTGTTAAAAGGTCAAAGGAAAATTTATCTTGAAACTAAAAATAAAAGCTTGAAATTATTCATACCCCTGGTAAATTCTGACTTAAAGTTTTTGTTCAAATGTAAATACAGTAAAAGCTGAGAAATACTTTTTTCCACAGTGATGCCTCTTGTACATCGACATCATCTTCTGAGAGAAGTCTGCGTCATTTCTAGTAAATAAACTTGAATGGTTGAAAAAAAGTAACTTTAAGTCAGAATTTGCCAGGGGTAAGAATAATTTCGGGCTTATATGTATATATATACACATTTATATAAGTTTTTATGCATCTAATATATTTGTGTCATCATTCATGCTCAGAGCAGAATCATGAACAGACGAGTGGTGTAGTTGTCAGCAGTTGTGAATGTATTCAGTCTGTTCACAGCACAGACTCCATTATAAACAGCAGCAAGTGTCAGGTCTTCAGCCTGCAAACAACAGCAGAACTGAATGCAGATGAGCTGTGCTTAACAGTCAAACCACAGCTGCTGGAGGAAGAGCTCGAAGCGCTTCAACAGAGGCAAAGAACACTAAAATTAACACTCATTATAGTCACCAAAGCTCATGTCTTTTATTAGTACATACGTAATGACAGTGGAAATATAGATTGAGACTTTGAGCACTTTATGACCACACTTGTGTTGATGCTAACTAGTTGTTTTGCTTCTTGTGATAGGAAGATCAATTGCCAATCATGGTCGGATCACTTTTAATCAACAGCTAAACACACTCAGAAACAAAGCTACAAAATCTGTCACTGGGGCAGATCCTTTTTTAAAGGTACATTTTTGTCCCAAACAAGTCGTTAAAGGTACATATGAACACATGTACAAATGTGTACCTCATAGCACTTTAAAGGTACAAAAGTAAAGCTTAAAATTACAAAAGTGTACCGTACAGGCAGGGCTTAATTTGTACCGGAACATGCCGGATCCGGCACCTCTGAAATCTGATCCAGCACCTCATTTTACTAATACCCCTCCTCCGCTGTTCACTTTCACTTTCTTCTGCGACTCCCCAACCCTCTTCACTTTCATCTGGGACAAATCCCCTTACTCTTCACTTTCGTCCGCGACACCCCTCCGCCATACAACGCCCCGATATCTCTACCCCCGTGCGCGGCACCTCTACATCCTCAGGTACCGTGCCGGATCCGTTAATCAGTGAATCATTTACCAGAGATTAACTCTAATTAGATCATTAGAATCAGTGAATCATTTACCGGAGATTAACTCTAATTAGATCATTAGAATCAGTGAATCATTTACCGGAGATTAACTCTGAATAGATCATTAGAATCAGTGAATCATTTACCAGAGATTAACTCTGAATAGATCATTAGAATCAGTGAATCATTTACCGGAGATTAACTCTGAACAGATCATTAGAATCAGTGAATCATTTACCAGAGATTAACTCTAATTAGATCATTAGAATCAGTGAATCATTTACCGGAGATTAACTCTAATTAGATCATTAGAATCAGTGAATCATTTACCGGAGATTAACTCTAATTAGATCATTAGAATCAGTGAATCATTTACCGGAGATTAACTCTGAATAGATCATTAGAATCAGTGAATCATTTACCGGAGATTAACTCTGAATAGATTATTAGAATCAGTGAATCATTTCCCGGAGATCAACTCGGAATAGATTATTAGAATCAGTGAATCATTTCCCGGAGATCAACTCTGAATAGATCATTAGAATCAGTGAATCATTTACCGGAGATTAACTCTGAATAGATCATTAGAATCAGTGAATCATTTACCAGAGATTAACTCTGAATAGATCATTAGAATCAGTGAATCATTTACTGGAGATTAACTCTAATTAGATCATTAGAATCAGTGAATCATTTATCTGAGATCAACTCTGAATAGATCATTAGAATCAGTGAATCATTTACTGGAGATCAACTCTAATTAGATCATTAGAATCAGTGAATCATTTACCAGAGATTAACTCTAATTAGATCATTAGAATCAGTGAATCATTTACCGGAGATTAACTCTAATTAGATCATTAGAATCAGTGAATCATTTACCGGAGATTAACTCTAATTAGATCATTAGAATCAGTGAATCATTTACAGGAGATTAACTCTGAATAGATCATTAGAATCAGTGAATCATTTACTGTAGACTCACTCTGAACAAGTCATTCATTCATTCATTTTCTTTTTGGCTTAGTCTCTTTATTAATCTGAACTCACTGATTAAATTGATCTGTTCAGAGTGAGTCTACACTAAATGACTCACTGATTAAATTGATCTGTTCAGAGTGAGTCTACACTAAATGACTCACTGATTAAATTGATCTGTTCAGAGTGAGTCTACACTAAATGACTCACTGATTAAATTGATCTGTTCAGAGTGAGTCTACTCTAAATGACTCACTGATTAAATTGATCTGTTCAGAGTGAGTCTACACTAAATGACTCACTGATTAAATTGATCTGTTCAGAGTGAGTCTACACTAAATGACCCACTGATTGACTCTCTGAACAGATCAATTTAATCAGTGAGTCATTTAGTGTAGACTCACTCTGAACAGATAAGTTCATTGTAATTTCATTCCAGAAACTTGTAAACAGATCATTTGAATCAGTGAGTTGTTGATTCGTGAGCAGATATCAGTCCATTTCAAGAATGAATGTGCAGTGAAAATAACGTAGTGAAGTAAAAGTAAGTTTCCTCAAATAACAGTACAGATACCTAAAATGCGTTCACTTTATTATGATGGTCCCGTACACACATTTTGTTGATTTTAAGTCACATTGCAACTACATGCCAACTAATTCTCATTGGTATAATAGCTTAATTGTTATCTCATTCATACCTGTGTACAAGAATGTATTGGTGTGTCCTCCAATCACAACATCCACTCCTCGGACCTTCTTTGCAATCATTTGATCCATTAGGAACCCAGAATGTCCAAGAGCGATGATCTTATTCACACCCAAAGCCAAGAGTTTCTCCACTTGAGGCTGTAGAGCAGTGATTTCATCCTCAAACTTCAGATGTGGACCTGCAAAAATAAACAAATACATAGAAAACACAGTCACACTGCTGCTGAGTGTAAAATAACCTGTTTCATTCAATATAATGCTGGAAGCTGACAGTTTTCACAATGTTACAGGTCAGTAGAATCAGTGAATCGTTTACTGAAGACTCACTCAGAACAAATCATTTGAATCAGTGAATCGTTTACTGAAGACTCACTCAGAACAGATCATTTGAATCAGTGAATCGTTTACTGAAGACTCACTCAGAACAAATCATTTGAATCAGTGAATCGTTTACTGAAGACTCACTCAGAACAGATCATTTGAATTAGTGAATCGTTTACTGAAGACTCACTCAGAACAAATCATTTGAATCAGTGAATCGTTCACTGAAGACTCACTCAGAACAGATCATTTGAATCAGTGAATCATTTACCAGAGACTCTGTCTGAACAGATCATTTGAATCAGCGAATGATTTATCGGAGACTCTGTCTGAACAGATCATTTGATTCAGTGAATCATTTACCGGAGACTTTGTCTTAACAGATTATTTGAATCAGTTAATCATTTACCGGAGACTCTGTCTGAACAGATCATTTGAATCAGTGAATCATTCACCGGAGACTCTGTCTGAACAGATCATTTGAATCAGCGAATCATTTACCGGAGACTCTGTCTGAACAGATTGTTTGAATCAGCGAATCATTTACCGGAGACTCTGTCTGAACAGATCATTTGAATCAGCGAATCATTTACCGGAGACTCTGTCTGAACAGATAATTTGAATCAGTGAATCATTTACCGGAGACTCTGTCTGAACAGATCATTTGAATCAGTGAATCATTTACCGGAGACTCTGTCTGAACAGATCATTTGAATCAGTGAATCATTTACCGGAGACTCTGTCTGAACAGATCATTTGAATCAGTTAATCATTTACCGGAGACTCTGTCTGAACAGATCATTTGAATCAGTGAATCATTCACCGGAGACTCTGTCTGAACAGATCATTTGAATCAGCGAATCATTTACCGGAGACTCTGTCTGAACAGATTGTTTGAATCAGCGAATCATTTACCGGAGACTCTGTCTGAACAGATCATTTGAATCAGCGAATCATTTACCGGAGACTCTGTCTGAACAGATAATTTGAATCAGTGAATCATTTACCGGAGACTCTGTCTGAACAGATAATTTGAATCAGTGAATCATTCACCGGAGACTCTGTCTCAACAGATCATTTGAATCAGTGAATCATTAACTGCAAGCTATATTACAATTACTCTATAAATAGTACACAGGAAATAAACAGTGTGAGGGGTAAAGGTTAATGTGGTGTTCCTGCAATGTGCTAGCAATCTCTGCACTGATAAAGAAAGATAAAGCAGCTCAGTGTCTCTGTTTGTGTAAATGCCTTGTTTTGCTTTTCTTTTTGCTCAGTGGTTTAGTGTGTCGACATTACACTGAGGTGCTCATGGAGACCCGAGTTCGAGTCCCGGCTCAAGGTCTTTTACTGTTCCCGTTCCCCTCTCTCTGCTCTACACAGTATATCACTGTATTGTATTATTATCGCCCAGCTCTATGCTGAAGTATATATTTAAGTACCCTTTATGTAATAACAGGGTCTCCACGGGGTCTTAAAAAGTATTAAAAGTTGATCAATCGATTATGAGAAAATTAAGGTGCTTAAAAGGTGTTTTAAAAGTCTTAATCTCGTTTTTTACGAGGTCTTAAATTTTGTTCAAGCCTTGTCCAAAGTGTTTGACTCCAAAAAAAGCATAAATATATTTATTTTCCTCGATTGATTCGGGCTGGGTGCGTCCTGCCAAGCTCCTCTGTCCTGGTGATGTCAAGTAATTTGCGACAAACACGGGAAGATGATGTGCAGCGAAACCATAGAGCAGGGCTATTCAATTGGCCTGCGAGGCAACTTGTTCCGGCCCTCCAAATAGTGACCAAGACATCAAAAATAAAATTAGTTCAGTCGAAAAACAGCCGCTTTAGTTATGAAGTGACGTGCGTCTATTCATTCAACGCAATCTCACTGCAATTCGTAGTTTTTTGATTTAGTGGCTAATTCGTATAAATTCGTACGATCTAATTCGTACAAATTAGTACGATTTGCTCATCACCCAATGACGGTTGGGGTTAGGTGCCACGCAGTGGTGTAGTCCTAAACAAAAAGGTGGTGTACTATTACACCTGACCCAAATTTTAAATGAAAGTAGGCAAAGAAACGACGAAAGTCAATGCTGCTTTGATTCATTAGCTCTATATATATATATATATATATATATATATATATATATATATATATATATATATATATATATATATATATATATATATATATATATATATATATATATAAATATATATATATTTATTTATTATTTTTTTTTTTACATAACCATTAACTTCCACAAAAGGAAAAACAAATACTATGTCAATGTAAGTCAATGGTTACAGGTTTCCAGCTTTCTTCAAAATATCTTCTTTTGTGTTCAACAGAAGGAAAAAAGACAAACCGGTTTGGAACAAGTAAAGGTTGAGTAAATGAGGACAATTTTCATTTTTTGCGTAAACTATCCATTTAAAAAGAAAAAAATTCAAACTAATTTGTTTGTTTTAAAGGGAGATGCTAATAGTCTAATCCTATTTAATGATTTATGTTTAGCTAATAGTGCCCCCCCCCCCCAGCAGACTCAGAGATTGGCTGTATTTATACAGTATGTAGCTTATTTCATCATTTTAATATTGAAAAACAGTCAATCAAGATAGTTACAACAGTTTAGTTGACATGAAAAGACAGCTTTTTAATTTACTTTCTTTACTGGCTTATTACTTTACATTTAATAGGCTCCTTTAAACATTAATCAGCCATTATTTTTAAATGTCACATTCGTGCATGCTTGTTTTAAACCAAACTCTTAGGAGTCTGTCTTCTGTTGTCGCTTTTATATACTAGTAGTTACTCTTTTAAATCGCATATTGTTACGCGATTTATGAGTCGTCTTTGCCTCATTGTTTTTAGTGTTTTATATATAGTGTCGTTCCCTGTAGCGGTAGGCACAATTAAGACATGTGAAATACTGTTTAACAGGGGTGATTTTAGGATTTCTCTCGCCCTGAACACGTGGTTTGCTGATTAAATAAAAAACGAGCTGAAACGGAGCGGCGGAAGTCTGCCACTGTTTTCATATCAAAATTAAAGGGGACTGAGGCGATCATTTAGTAGTGTACAGTTCATGAGCTAATCGCAAAACTTTTAAGGGTGCTGAATAGAAATATAGGAGGGCTAAAGCGACACCCATGCTGTTTCATAAATTTACCTGAACGTTTCAGCGAGACATCATTTAGTTGACCTGTCTTTGTCTTCGAAAAACTCTCACGAAATTTTCTCACAGCTGCTGCGGTCGTCAGGGGCGGGGAATAGCGCAAGTTAAACA
Organism: Danio kyathit; assembly: GCA_903798195.1. Lineage (NCBI taxonomy): Eukaryota > Metazoa > Chordata > Actinopteri > Cypriniformes > Danionidae > Danio > Danio kyathit. Next base: position 1,142,741 of record LR812538.1, on the reverse strand, counting down.
AAAATGCCCCAGTTGCAACAAATTAAGATGCGAGTTTAAAAAAACCTTTGGTATACAGTTAAAGGGGACATGAATACACATAAATTAAGGAAGTTGTTAATCAGAAAAACAAGTGAGTATACCGAGGGTATACGCAATTATTGATCCTCAGAAGTGGTAATACCCAAACAGCTCATGGAAAAAAGTAAGCATGCTGAGTATACGTGCGTATAGCCCCGACTACACCACTGGTGCCACGCCTTCTTTTTAAAATCGTACATTTTCATAAGACTGAACTCATACGAATTAACCACTAAACTGACAAAATGTAAAATACTTACGTTTCCTCGTGAGATCAGGCTGGTTCATTACAGCACGAGCTGCAGTTGAAGGCTGCGCAGAAGGCTGCCAAGGATTAACTATAGCAGCTGGTCATTCACATATCGCGTCTTTTCCGTGCGCGCAAGTTCGTTATTTCCAATGTAAGAATATATGCCAGTATGCGTATGCACTCGCGCCTTCCAGACGCAACGAGTAGTAAACATCTGTAGTGGTGAGTTGTGCGTGTCTTTCAGTGCAATGTAAACAAAAGATATGTTACGTGAATTATTACAAATAATTAAAATGATTATGTATGTATGAAAGCAGATGATAACAACAGTTCGTTTAAATACTGACCTAATATAAAGCTTAAATTAACAATAGACGTGATAACCGTGAAACCATGATTATTCTTCAGACTATATAATCGCACCACCAAAATCTAGAATCGTTGCATCCATAATTGTTATGCAAAAAACCTGTCGCTGAAAACAACCACGTAATTTATTCTTTCAAGGTTTGTTTCTTCCGAGCTTATCTGAGTTCTGTTGCATGGTTGTGCTCTATAGATTTATTTAACTACGACTGTTTATTAGCAACTGTTTATTAAGTTAAAGGTTTGATGCTGATTAGGACTTAAAGTGGCGATGAGGTCTTCAAATATTCTGAGAAGGTCTTTAAAAAGTCTTAAAAAAGTATTGAAATTCCCTTTAGGATTCCTGCATATACCCTGAATAAGTATACATTTGAGTAATTCAGGAAATTAAGTAGAGTTTAAAAGTACAATATTTTGGGGTTTAGTCAAATAAAAGTGAAAGTTTCCTAAAATACAAAATACTCAGAAAAAGTACAGATTCTTAAAATAATGTACTTGAGTTAGGGTTGGGCGATGTTGACCAATATGGCATTGTACGATGTCTAATGTGAACATCGGCGATGGACGATGGTATCGTCGTCATAGGCGATGACGGTGGTTGTTGTTAAATATCAATAATTCATAACGAATTTAATAATTGTAGCCTATCGTTTTCACTACCTGCCCCACATGGTCTTTGCTTTACCCATAACCAAACCATAAATAAATTACCACCTGTCAATCACTTTTTTTCCGCGGGACTCTGGCATGAATAAGCGGAGTGATCTGTGTCTTAGTGGCTTGTTCCCCACAGCTGGTGGCGGTGACCAGACGAGAGTTCGTTTGGAGTTCGCTGTAATTTGTATTATGCTTAATGATAACTTCCTTATTTTACTACTATTATTATGAGAAAATAATAACAAGTAAAGATGCTAGGGCTCGACCGTTTCTACGTATGCGCCCGAAATTTTATGCGACCTAAAATATATATTTAAAAGCATTTGTGCTAGTGCATGTGCGACCTGTTTTCACTGCAAAATCCTCACCGCGTGCGCAGATTTAGGAGACATTTATGCAGGATGCATCTTTGCACCTGAAGACGCCAAACGCAGCGCTCAGGAACAGATTAAAACAGTTGTTATGCGATTGTGAACTTTCTGAAGTAAAAAAAGCCCGGACTGCTTGCCCCCAGTGTTGCCAGATGTAGCTGACTTTTTCCAGCCCAAAAGCGCTCCAAAATGTATGAGGGGTTGTTGGATCGTCCTATATTTCACGAAAAGTGGGGGGAATGGTCTCAAATTACACGAATAGTGGGGGGGTTACGGGAGATCGCGGGCAAGCGGGCGTACCTTTACAATACCGCCCAAATAGCCACTATCCGCCTATGTTATTTTTTACCCGCAAACTTGGAAACTTGGATTCAAAACCGCCCAATCTGGCAACACTGCTTGCCTCGCCTTTGTGCTCTTCTTATTGGCCCACTGCGCTAGAACTAAACACGAATGGATTGGTTAATATCAGCTGTCAATCACTCAGTCAGTGCCTTCACATGACAGGAGCTACAACCGCGGAAATGTGAAGCGCTGAAGAAGAGAGAATGAGAATAACACTGACAGATTTAGTTTTAGAAACTCTAACGTTACTAATAATGGCACATCTTATTAGTGATCATGAGCTGAATGTTAATCCACCATTTGCACTTTTTCAAGAGTGGATAAAAGACTTCCTGTGGCTTCAAGTCCGCTATGAAGATAACTAAAGACATTCACTGTAAAGTCTGTGGGACGGGGTTTACAGGTAACAGCGTTTGCCACTGAATCTACACATTTTAAGCGCGAGAGGTGCTGTTTAATCCTCACAATGTATTTAATCCTCACCATGCTGTCAGCCGTGCAAACGAGAGCTATAAGTATAACACAGCTCATGAAAAGACCGTTATTGCTATTAAGATGACATGCAAATAATAAGTTATATATCAATATACATGTGAAGTTTATTGGCCATCGGCGATGGACGATGAAATCGTCTATCGGCCCAACCCTAACTTTAGTACAATGGTCAAATAGCAATACATAGACCACTGAACTCTAAGCATATTTCTGCAAAATACATAAAAAGTAGACACTTATAATGATAATAATGAAGCATTCTTATTTTATTGGTTTAAAAGTTTACTTACAGCACAACAGGATAAACCTTAATGGGCTGACTTACCAGGTAGAGACAAAGCAGGCGTCTCCGCTGATGTGTAGCCGACAACACCCACTTTCTCAGAGCCCAAATTGAAGATTTTATATGGGAAATAGTATCCGCTGATCTGAGGAGCAAGTGTCTCATCGGCTTTAATGTTGGCGCTGAGAACAGTGCAGTTCACCTCCTGAAGGAAAGGTTTCAGCAGGCCGTCCACTCCGTTGTCAAACTCATGGTTTCCTATGGCCTAAAGCATCACAAACACATGCAAAAACACAAACTTTCATACAAGGAAATTAGCATGTTTACATCCACCTATTTTTATGTGCATTTTGGAATACTGCAGACAAAAAATGCTTCAAGATGCCCTATAATGAAAATCTGGGAATACCAAGGCATCCACTTGTGATGCGGCTTCCGAGTCCAAGCGCTATATCAAACTGTATGGGGAGACTCAAGAAATGGTAATAATAAACGTTTACAAAGAGATGTAATACTTTCGAAAATTATGATCGCAATATATATATATATATGAGCAATTCCAGCGTTATGGACGTGACATTTGCAGTAAAATCTGAAAACATAAATTCACATAAAAAGTTTACATTAACATTATATTGAACCATCTGTTTATATTTTACAAAACTACTGACCACAGAGTTATAAGATCAGAAAAATATCAGTCTGTAAACATGTTTTGTACTTTAAATGAGGAAAATAAACATGCGTTATAGATGTGACGAAAAAAGTCTGTGAGTTTACAGTATACAACATACTTAGTAGATATTCTGTCAAATAAACTGCACAACCCCCCAAAATTATGCTAATCAACAGGATAAGAGTTGGCTCTCTATAAAACAAACATCATTGATTTTATTTTATGTACTATTTTTGCATTTATGAGGAAAAAGCTTCGTTATGGAAGTGACACCTCTGCGTTATGGATGTGACCGATGAGAAATTGCCATTCGTGTGACTTTGGTAAAGCAAATTAAATTGTTCAAAAACAATGACAGAGACATATTTGAGTATGTTTAAAGTACTGTAAAATACTTACTTACACAAAAAACATAGAAACTGTTTCGGTATGTTGTTGAAAACGTAATTTTTTTCATGGCAAGGTTGACATTTGCATGGAATTGCCCATATATATATATATTCATGCCTAATATCCGATGGCCATAAGTGATCATTTTTTTATAAATTGTTCAAATATTGGTGTCTGTGATGCAGCAAGTCCAGAGACTGTCGTCTACACCATGATTTTATATAAAATTCACTTTAATGTGTGATATGACGAAAAAGTAGTCATAAATGAATATTTTCTCAATTCAAATGAGCAGCGGCTTGGACCCGGAAACAGTATTTCATACGTCAAAACAAGTGGATCGTAAAATAATAAGAGATCAGTGTATGGAAATGGGCATTCCGTGAGCCTCAGACACCAGTTTCCTTGTTCTTGTTTAAAGTCCATGACTGTTAAACCCCAAGCCAATCAGAGCACAAAGCAGACTGTTGCGTGACTCACAGGCCACACCCTCATCATTTGCATGTATGACTACTTTAGGTCATTCATCCGGACCAGCAGCCGCGTCATCAAGAGAAAACAGCCTCATTTAGCTCTGAGATCATTAATAAGCACGCCTCACACTGTTTGATAAGCCTAGCCTTGCCACTCTCCCCATCGACAGCACACAATAGCATGAGAACAGACTGCTTTCACTGGAGCGTCTGTGAATGTTCATTGACAGTGGCTGACTGGAGGATCTACATTTGGGAAACACCTCTTCTGTTTGTGCTCCAGCAGTCTGAGTCCCGCTGCACCCGAGCGGCTGCTCTGTCCACTGTAATGAAGACTCCAGTGGCTCACGCTCACCTGTCCTGTCCTGTCCAGCACCTTCTGTCCACATACTCTACGTCAATGATCAAACGAGGAACACATCCCTATGAAACCTCTAATGACGGAAAAACTGACCACAACTGGAGGAAGCTGAGAGATCCCATAGACGTCTGATATATGGTAATATATGAATGTACATAAACAACATCTAATATAACTGAACTGTAATAAATATAGAAATCAACACCAGAAGAACATAGCTACAACCTAGCAACTATTTAGAAGACGCATCTCATTGAAAGCTCTAATGATGGAAACACTGAGCACACCAGGATGAAGCTGACAGATCTTTAGATGAGTCTCTGTGATGAGCAGAGTCCTTCATCACGTGTTCATTCTTCCACTCTCTCTCTCTTATAATGTGTATAATGTGCGCAAAACCCTCAAGTAATGTTGCATGAATACTTGCTTTCAGAAGTTGTGGCATCTTCTCAGAAATAGACAGGACTGATTTGCATTACACCTCACACATTCTGATGTCTTTTATTTTTCCGTGTTTATATTTAGTCAGTCTCGAGATTATTCATACTCCGGTCAGACTTTATAATGATGGTCTGTTTGATGAATTTAAGGTGCATGCCAACTAATTCTCATTAGATTATAAGTAAACTGTTAGTTTAGGGATAGTGTGAGTTGACATGTAGTTGGAAAGCTTCTTATAGCGAGTTAAATGTCTGTTGAAGGAGCAGTATCAGCAGATATTAAGCAGACAGTCTACTAATACTCAAATGGACCATCAGAATAAAGTGTTACCCATACTCCTGGCAAATTCTGGCTTAAAGTTATTTTTATTTAACCAGCAAGTTTTTTGACCAGCAATGACACAGGCTTCTCTCAAAAGATAGAAGGTGATGTACAAGAGGCATCATTGTGGTAAACAACATTTCTCTTATATATATGTACAGTTGAAGTCAGAATTATTCGCCCCCCTTGAAATTTTTTTTCTTTTTTAAATATTTCCCAAATGATGTTTAACAGAGCAAAGAAATTTTCACAGCATGTATGATAATATTTTTTCTTCTGGAGAAAGTCGTATTTGTTTTATTTCGGCTAGAATAAAAGCAGATTTTAATTTTTTAAACACCATTTTAAGGTCAATATTATTAGCCCCTTTAAGCTATATTTTTTTTCAGTAGTCTACAGAACAAACCATCATTATACAATAACTTGCCTAATTCCCCTAACCTGCCTAGTTACCCTAATTACCCTAGTTAAGCCTTTAAATGTCACTTTAAGCTGTATAGAAGTGTCTTGAAGAATATCTAGTCTAATATTATTTACTGTCATCATGACAAAGAGAAAATAAATCAGTTATTAGAGATGAGTTATTAAACTATTATGATCAGAAATGTGTTGAAGAAATCTGCTCTCTGTTAAACAGAAAACCGGGGAAAAAAATAAACAGGGGGCTAATAATTCTGACTTCAACTGTTTATTGTCATTGGATGCATTTCCTTCTTTCGCTTCATCAACAGGAAGTGAAGAATAACCCTGCGTTTTTGATAACGGAGGACAACGTCAAACAATCGTCTGTTTTGTTGGAGACTTCGGCCTCTTCGAAGAGATGAACGCCGGAAGAAAGCTGCGAGTGAGGAGATAATAAATGAATAAACACTGGACTGACAGTTTTGGTTTACTAGAACTTCTATGTTCGGCTGCTGCCACACAATCTACATTGTAGAAGCGCTGGAACAGAATTGCTCTGATAAACCTATCAGGCTTAATTCTGCGATAACCTCCTGGATGTACTTTATCCCTAACATAAGCACAGCATTTGAAATTAATAATGCATGAACTCATTCATTCATTCATTTTCTTGTCGGCTTAGTCCCTTTATTAATCAGGGGTGGCCACAGCGGAATGAACTGCCAACTTATCCAGCATATGTTTTACGCAGCGGATGCCCTTCCAGCTGCAACCCATCACTGGGAAATAATGCATGAACTGTGATTAATAAATGCTGTGCAAGCATTGCTCGTTGTTTGTTCAGTACATTAACTACATGTCCTGTATCGTAAAGTGTGAAGTCACCATGAGTTTTATAGCAGACTTTTCATTTCACTGCTGGTGCTCTTCTGTTTTTCAGAGGGTGGTGGAAGTGTGAAAAGTGGAGGAGGAGGAAACGCCAGAGAGATCCGAATCCGCAAAACAAAGAAGAAGGGCAGGAAGGAGGAGGACAGCGATGAGGAGACGACGCACAGCTCTCAGGGTAGGACAAACCGGAGATTACCACTAGAACTACACAGGCGGGCATTTATAATTTTTGTAATTGAATAACTTATAAAATATGAATTATAATATACAGTTGACGAATTATTCGCCTGTATATTTTCCCCCCATTTTCTGTTTAACAGAGAGACGATTTTTTCAACACATTTCTGATCATAACAGATTTAACTCATTTCTAATATCTGATCTCTTTTCTCTTTGTCATGATGACAGTAAATAATATTAGATATTCTTCAAGACACTAGTATTCAGCTTAAAGTGACATTTAAAGGCTTCACTAGGGTAATTAGGGTAAAGTTAGGGTAATTAAGCAAGTCATTGTATAACAGTGGTTTGTTCTGGAGACAATCCAAAACTAATATTGCTAAAGGGGGCTAATAATATTGACCTTAAAATGGCTTTAAAACAATTAAAAACTGCTTTTATTCTAGCCAAAATAAAACAAATAAGACTTTCTCCAGAAGAAAAAATATTATCAGACATACTGTGAAAATTTCCTGAATCTGTTCAACATCATTTGGGGAATACTTGAGAAAAAAAAAATTCAAGGAGGAGCTAATAATTCTGACTTCAACCGTATATTTGCTATTTTTTTTAATAATAGCCATGTCAATAAAGGCTTTTTAACTTGTTCTAAACTCTTTAACTCATTTCTCGCGTGCCTTGGACTAATTATTATTTTTTGTATACCTTTAGGTACACCTTATCCAGTAAGGACTGACGTGTTAATTATGTTGGCTTGAGAAAGCCAACATACTGTTATCCTACTTAAACTTATTATTATTATTATTATGCCAAAACAAACGCATCTCCTCCTAGGCCATTCATGCTACAAGGCCCAAAGTTTCCCAAAACGTGCTTTCTGTAGTCCAGATTGTTGCTATATCTCCTCATGCCGATTAGATTTATAGTTTTTTTATTAGAAATTATTAAAAAATTGTATATATTAAAAAAAAAATTATTTCGGGCATATAAAAAAATTATACAAGGCCCAAATTTGCCCAAAAGATGTGTCAGAAGATGCAGATTATTACTATATTTATTTGAAGTAATAATAAATTACTGTTTTTGCAACAAATATTTTTTTTATATTAAATTTGCATTAAATCTGACAGTCTGAGAGTGTCTGGTATGAGAGTGTCCACAAGAGGGCACTACAGGATAAGAAATAAGACACTCTCACGTTGGGTTTGCTCAGCTCTGTCTTTCAGAGAGGAGGAGTGTATATGCATACAGTTTTGAAGCATAATTCAAGCTATTTTGAAACTTTCAAAGCTATTTTAAAAGTTCTAGTTAGTGATAAGATGTGAAATCTGACGTTATGAATAATATGATGTTTCTGTCTGAAGAAAATTCATCCAATATTCATCCGTGGCTGCTGTCGCGTTTATGAGCTGGCTGTCAGCGGATACACAGACGCGTTAGTCAAAGAGCCCAAAATAGAAAGCTCTTTACATTGAAATGCTCCAGCGATTGTACCCATATCCAACCATTGTAATACACAAAGTCATCTGTTACACTGAACACTGCGTATATGGAACAAAAAGGACAATCGCTTTCAGTTTGGCAGCTGCGTCAGCTGTTGTTATTCTCTATACAATATCCGAGCATGTGAAAGCAATAATTTCATCTAAAACACTGATGCTTACATGGAGAAGTTCGGAAAAAATGTTTACTTCATCATACAGATCGCCTTTCGTGATTTTAGAGAGATGCAGTGTTTTCATCTGATATCGCGACTCACGCAGAGGCGCGCTCTCTCTCTGCAGGAGAAATACTGTGTCTCGATGACACGTTTCGACTACTCTTGTGAGGTTAATCAAACTACTGTAAAACTAAAAGACTGAATTGAATGTTTGCAAATGTCATGACATGGAGTGATTGTCTGTGAAAGATCCTTTATTCTTTCATGCCTGAGACAGTCTCACTGATCGCACTTACTGAAGTTCAATGGCGCAAATATTCGAGCATGTGAAAGCAATAATTTAATCTAAAACACTTATGCTTACATGGAGAAGTTCGGTAAAATGTTTACTTCATCATACAGATCGCCTTTCGTGATTTTAGAGAGATGCAGTGTTTTCATCTGATATCGCGACTCACGCAGAGGCGCGCTCTCTCTCTGCAGGAGGAATGTCTCTCGATGACACGTTTCGACTAGTCTTGTGAGGTTAATTAAACTACTGTAAAACTAAAAGACTGAATTGAATGTTTGCAAATGTCATGACATGGAGTGATAGGCATGAAAGAATAAAGGATCTTTCACAGACAGAGACAAAAATGCGCAAAGGGCCGTTCTATGGGCTGTGTTAACAGAGGCGGATCAAACGAAAAATATTGTTTTTCTCGGATGTCAGATCGCGTTTTGACTCAGGTTAATCTTATACATCCTAAATATTCAGTGATTTCACCATTCAAATGAGCTGTTAGCGGAGAATCAAACAGGGCTTTATTTCCTTTATAGATCGGAGATTTCAGATATCTGTTTGATTCTGATTAGAGAAAAAGATCTACTGATTTAGTTATTACAGGACAGATGCTTTAGTAAGGATTAATTTGCTAAATTAGACTTATACAAGTAATTATGTCTCCTTGAAAGATTAATAGATTCCATGGCAAATCTCCTGCTGTTGATATGGCAAGCCAATTTTACATTAATTCCAAGTTCAGTCTATGGCAAGCCGTTTATGCATGTATCAGTTTACAATGATTTCTCAGATATCATACACTTTTTTATGTTTGACTCATGCTAGCAAATGGGACTTGTATGCTACACATGCTAGCATTGTTTAGCAATGCTAATAACAATTAGCTAAGTGCAATAACATGCTGGAAATGATTGCTAAGTATTAGGATTTGATCAAATATGAGGCTTGCCAGTAGGGGAGAGTGGGGCACAAAGTAACACTTTTTGGTTTTGGTCAAATAATGAACAAAGTATTGGGGTTAGACAAACCATTTTTTTTACCAACAAAACACAAGCCTCTCCTACAAATAAGCACTGGAATTATGATCGCCGGACCTGTGGTTTCTGTGCAGTACTGTCAAAAATGCCAGGAGTACAAATTTTACTATTTACCCCACCAAGTTGTAACCGATAGTTGTAACAGACAGAGGGTTAGTTGTAACACACGCTTATAAAGGCAGATTTCACACAGTTCATTTATATTTAGTTCTATATTTCCTCAGTATTTGGCTCATTTCTTTTTTTATTCTACAGAGCACAGTATGTTTATTTTATTTATTTGTTTATTGGATAAACACATTTGAATCTATTTGCATTATTATTCATTTATCCATTATTATACAATGCATTTATTTGCATAATTAGCAATAAAATATTTTTTCTATTAAAGCCATATTTTCTATTCAAAACATTTTTATTTAAAAAGTTCTCAACATTACACTCAAAATTCAAACATTTTTGTGTTGGTTTAGTTGGTGTCCAACAGTGTGTGCCTAACTAACCCCGCTGTGTCATGTTTTCCTCAAAACTGGCTAGCAGTCTCTCTGTGTTTTACATCTTTCAAAATGGTTTCATCTTTTAGCCCAGAAGACGGTGAACACAACAATAAGATTTTACTTACGTACTTTCACTGATTTTTATGCAGCAAAAATGTTTTTTTCTAGTTTCTCATCCAAATTTCGCCAAACTTTTTCAATAATTGTCAGGAAGACGTCTGCCGACACTGTGGTGAAAACCCCGGAAGCATGCCATGGTTAACCCTGAGCAAATACCTTAAAACTCTGTGTTACATTGAACCCTGCTTTACTTTGTGCCCCGCGCTCCCCTAAACAACCCAGTGGACCCTAGCGACTGCCTACAGTAGGAAACCCTCAAAACACCCTAGCAACCAGCTAGCAATGCCTTGCCAACTGCCTAGCAACCACTTTGCAACCGCTGGGCATCCTGCCAACTGCCTTTGAATCCTAGCGCAGTCACGTTGGCTTTCTCAAGCCAACATCAAAGTTCGTCAACGAACTTTAGGTTCTAGTTACCATTGAAGCACTTTTTGTTTGTTTTTGGATTTCAGGATCTCATTCATTCATTCATTTTCTTTTCGGCTTAGTCCCTTTATTAATCAGGGGTCGCCACAGCAGAATGAACCACCAACTTATCCAGCATAAGTTTTATGCAGCGGATGCCCTTTCAGCTGCAACCCATCACTGGGAAATACCCATACAAACTCATTCACACACCCAGGTGAAAAAAGTACAGTACACTAAAAATATACTGAAAAACAATGAAGTGCATTGTAAGTACAATTTTATTTTTTATACTAAATATAGTTTAAAAAAATAGACACTATAAATATACTAATTAAAAGTATACTTTTACTTAAGTAATAGTTAAGTAAAACTGAAAGTATACTAAATATAACTGATATTTAAATAGATTTTTAGTATATAGCATCAAAGTATACTACTTGAAAAATATGTTATAAATGTATTTCTTAAAAGTATAATCTGAATGCATTTGAAAAATAGTTCAAAGTTAGTACATTTTTACATGGTTATTGTAAGTATAAATTAAATTGAACTTTTAAAAAATATATTTCAATAGAATTTTTAGTATTGGAAATAAAGTGCACTGCCTCAAAAATATGTTATAAGTGTATTGATTAAAAGTATAATTTGAATGCTATAAAAATAGTTCAAAGTTAGTACACTTTTGCATAGTTATTGTAAGTATAAATTAAATTGAACTTTTTAAAACTATATTTAAACAGAATTTTTAGTATTGGAAATAAAGTGCACTCCCAGATAAAAAAAAAAAAGTGCACTAAAATACACTTTATTTAAGTATACTTAGTACACTTTTCATTAATGTACTTAAAGTGCTCTATTTTCAACACACTAATCTTGCACATAATGAACAAAAAATAGTATTAAGTATATGTTAAGATGAACTTAATTCCATCTAAGTGCACTCAACTGTGCTATTTTGAGACACCATGAAATTGAAGTAAAATGTGCTTTTAACATACTATATCTGTGTTTAAAAATATATATTTAGTTACAACTACAGATACACTTGAACCCTAACTTTAAACATTTATAAATATATTTAAGAATAGTTTAAAGTATAATAGTAATATAGTAAAAAAAATATACAAATTGTGAAAGAAGTGAAAATAGAGCATTTTTAATACAGAATTTAGCACATTTCTAACAATTTGTATATTTTTTTATATATTACTATTATACTTTAGATTGATCATAAATATATTTATCAATGTTTAAAATTAGTGTATTTTTTAAACACAGATATAGTATGTTAAACGCACATTTTAGTTTAATTTCAGGGTGTCTCAAAATAGCACAGTTGAGTGCACTTAGATGGTATTAAGTTCATTTTAACATATACTTAATACTATTTGTTAGTACAAAATTAGTGTGTTGAAAATAGAGCACTTTAAGTACATTAATGAAAAGTGTACTAAGTATACTTAAACCTATCACTTGTTTACCTGGGCACATACACTATACAGACAACTTAGCTTACCCAATTCCCCTATAGCGCATGTCTTTGGACTTGTGGGGGAAACCGGAGCACCCAGAGAAAACCCAGCAAACACGGGGAGAACATGCAAACTCCACACAGAAAAGCCAACTGACCCAGCCGAGGCTCGAACCAGTGACCTTCCTGCTGTGAGGCGATTGTGCTACCCACTGCGCCACCGTGTCGCCAATATCAGGATCTATTTTTCTTTATTCTTAATATAATGGCATCAAAAACAAATGCATAAAATAAATAAACACATGGGTACTCTCAAGACCTTAAGTGAAAAAAGTCCCTAATGAAACCCATTACAACGGCAATGTTTAATTATACTGTACTGTAATTTAAGCATAAAAATCATGAAATCAACGTTAATATGCTTTAATTCTGCTGGCAAGACTTAAAAAAGACTTTTTTCATTTCTGTTGTGTCGCTACAGGACAACTGAATTAAAACTAATTGCATGTATAATTATAAGGGTGTTCTGGAATCATATCTGAGCGTATAATCATGTGTAAATGGAAAAATTTGTATCCAAGCACTTTATTTTCTTTCTTTATACATATATATATCTCGGCCACTTACCGGCCACTTTATTAGGTACAAATCCTTGTTAACGCTAATCAGCCAATCACATGGCAGCAGCTCAATGCATTTAGGCATGTAGACATGGTCAAGACAATCTGCTGCAGTTCAAATCGAGCATCAGAATGGGGAAGAAAGGGGATTTAAGTGACTTTGAACGTGGCATGGTTGTTGCTGCCAGACGGGCTGCTCTGAGTATTTCAGAAACTGCTGATCTACTGGGATTTTCACGCACAACCATCTCTAGGGTTTACAGAGAATGGTCTGACAAAGAGGAAATATCCAGTGAGCGGCAGTTCTGTGGGCGCAAATGCCTTGTTGATGCCAGAGGTCAGAGGAGAATGGCCAGACTGGTTCCAGCTGATAGAAAGGCAACAGTAACTCAAATAAGCACTCGTTACAACCGAGGTCTGCAGAAGAGCATCTCTGAACACACAACACGTCCAACCTTGAGGCGGATGGGCTACAGCAGCAGAAGACCACACCGGGTGCCACTCCTGTCAGCTAAGAACAGGAAACTGAGGCTACAATTCACACAGGCTCACCAAAACTGGACAAGAGAAGATTGGAGAAACGTTGCCTGGTCTGATGAGTCTCCATTTCTGCTGCCACATTCGGATGGTCGGCTCAGAATTTGGCCTCAACAACATGAAAGCATGGATCCATCCAGCCTTGTATTAATGGTTCAGGCTGGTGGTGGTGGTGTAATGGTGTGGGGGAGATTTTCTTGGCACACTTTGGGTCCATTAGTACCAATTGAGCATGGTGTCAACGCCACAGCCTACCTGAGTATTGTTGCTGACCATGTCCATCCCTTTATGACCACAGTGTCTCCATCTTCTGATGGCTACTTCCAGCAGGATAACGCACCATGTCATAAAGCACCAATCATCTCAGACTGTTTTCTAGAACGTGACAATGAGTTCACTGTACTCAAATGGCCTCCACAGTCACCAGAGCTCAATACAATAGAGCACCTTTGGGATGTGGTGGAACTGGAGATTGGCATCATGGATGTGCAGCACACAAATCTGCAGCAACTACGTGATGCTATCATGTCAATATGGAGCAAAATCTCTCAGAAATATTTTTGTGAAGGCAAAAGGAGGTCTAACCCGGTACTAGGTGTACCTAATAAAGTGGCCGGTAAATATATACTGATACTGCACCAAAATAATGAACCAAAATTAATTTTGTCACTGATTTATCCAGGACTATAATACTAATAGTAATAATAATAATCTCCTTACCATTTATTTATATGCAAAATATTTTTGTGGCGTTTAGTATAAAAATATAATTTACAGATTAAAAGGATTAATAAAGCAACATGCAATGGGTCTCGTTCTGTCAACCTGGCTAAAAAAACAAACATTTAAACTCTGAAAAACACCTCTTCTATTACAACTATATTCCACTGCTTTTACTAATGTTGGTGTAAATAATGTGAGCATAGTCTTATCTCAGCCATTTAGTTTTATTTTCAGTTATTAATCCTGTTATTGTTATTTAAAGCATTCCAATCCGCTCAGAAAAGCAGTTTACAGTCTAATAAACCCCTATTAAATGTGTTTGCTGGAAATAATGTGATACATGCAAATCAAAACCGAAAGTTTGGTGACTTGGATGAATAACAAGGCCGTAATTTTCAATTAGCAAGACCCTAGTAAACATATTATCCAGAACCTATTATCCACTGTAAGCACATAAACATCAACCTACATTAGCAACACCTTAACCACTTTAGATTATCCTTGTAACCATTTAGCAGCTACTCAGAACACCATAGTAAACATGTTAGCAATGTTCTAGCAACCCCTCAGAACATCTTAGCAACAAAAGATTGGTGACCTGAATGAATAAGGGTGATGTGTTCTTCTTACTATTTGTATTTGTGTTGACTCATGAAATAAGCCGCTTCAGCACTTTTGTGAGAGCTAAATAGATATAAACTCTGAAAAACACCAAACTTCTATTCCGCTGTTGCTGTTATTAATATGGATGTAAAAATTGTGAAAGTACATTCAATCTTATCTCAGGCTTTTAGTGTTATTTTCAGTTCCTGTTGCTGAAAGCTTTCTACATTTACAGTAAATGAACAACCCTTATTAAAAGTGAAATAATAATACACGCCAATCAATCAAATACCGAAAGTTTAGTGACTTGGATGAATAACAAGGATGCAATCTTCAATTAGCAAGACACTATAAACATATTATCCAGAACAGGAGCATCACTAGACCCAATTTACTGTGGCACGTGCCCAAGTAAAACGTACTGCTCCTGCTCCTAGTGTGAATCCCGGTTGTGAACATGCATGCCAAAAAATTACACGTCACTCATACATTGTGAATCCGGCGTAACAGCCTTTCATGCAGAGGTGTCACCATGCAGTAAGTTTTGCAAGTTGACAAAACTAATGTTTAAGTAATATGATGATGATGATGATGATGATGATGATCTTATTTTGACTAAACATGGTTCCTGTAAGAGAATCTTAGCATATCACTTCAATTGTCTTTTACACTGGGTTGATATTTGTAATTTATTTAGAATAATAATTGAATTATAATAATACTTTTATTTAAATATATATATACACATTTGAAGTCAAAATTATTAGCCCCCCTGTTTATTTTTTCCCCCAATTTCTGTTTAACAGAGAGCAGATTTGTTCAACACATTTCTAATCATAATAGTGTTAATAACTCATCTCTAATAACTGATTTATTTTCTCTTTGTCATGATGACAGTAAATAATCTTAGACTAGATATTCTTCAAGACACTTCTATACAGCTTAAAGTGACATTTAAAGGCTTAACTAGGTTAATTAGGGTAACTAGGCAGGTTAGGGGAATTAGGCAAGTTATTGTATAATGATGGTTTGTTCTGTAGACTATCAGAAAAAAATAGCTTAAAGGGGCTAATAATATTGACCTTAAAATGGTTCTTAAAAAATTAAAAACTGCGTTAATTCTAGGCGAAATAAAACAAATAAGACTTTATCCAGAAGAAAAAATATTATCAGACATACTGTGAAAATTTCCTTGCTCTGTTAAACATCATTTGGGAAATATTTAAAAAAGAAAAAAAAAATCAAAGGGGGCGAATAATTCTGACTTAAACTATATATATATATATATAATTCAGTATAGCTATTTATAACAGTGCAGTATATAAGTGCATGCCCCTGTAGAGCTTTATGTCTCAACACCCCTAATCCAGAACATATCCAAACACGTTAGCAACCAATATATGGTTTCTGCATCGATACCGCAATGAGCGTATCTGCAATAGTCACATCACAGGATATGCAATGTTGAGTCTGAATTTAGTTAAGCCGCAGAGTCGCTGCCAAGTTTAACCATAAGTGAGTAAAAGTTTATCATTCACATGTGTTTTAAGGCCTGCGACTGAGCATTTTAAGCCAGGTTTAAACATTTGGGCACTGAAAATAATGATGTTTGGAGGTGTAACAAAGATTAATTGTATAATTATTTATACGAAAAAAAAAATGTCTTGTTTCTAGTCCAAACATCTACATTTCAAAGTGAAAAACAATATTATTTTACTTCCCCATTGGCAGATTCATTTACTTGTTATAAGAAAAACTCCTTAATTTTGAGTTAAGATAAAACAAAACAATATTTTTACTAGATCTAAGAATATTTCCACTTGAAATGAGAAAGCAAAGTAAGAAAATCATTTCTTTTTGCATTGTGATTATTAAGTTCTGCACCTAAATACAGTTTGACTCCCAAGAAAAAATGCCAAATAGAGCTATTCAAACCATCTTGTGAAACTGTATTCATATCGCAATATTTATCGAAGAAAAAATAAATATTGCAATGTCAGATTTTTCCAATATCGTGCCTTAACCGGAAGTTTGGTGACTTAGATGAATAACAAGGACGTCACGTTCAATTAGCGTCATGTTCAGGGTCATTATCACTATAAAGTGCCTTTGATGATGTCAGAATTTTCTAAAAAGTTATACATAAAAAGTTGCAACACATAGTTATTGAATTAATTAGACCTTAGACTGTAAGAAATGAAAGTTGGTCAAGCTCCTGCACTTTTTATAAATAATCTGCAAGCAGACAAACAGTAAACACACCTCAAATTGTGTCAACCCTGTCATGGACAAATTCAAAGTAGTATAAGTGTGTTTTCATTGCAGTGTGATTATAAAATGTATATTTTCAGAAAGGTCATGTGTCCCTTTAGCAACCCAACTTTATAGATTATGGAAAAAGTCTGTTTATAATAATGAAATAACGGACAAAACATTTATTTCCCAATAAAATATGCAATCATTGCACGTTTTTTTTTTCAAAATAAAACCCAAAATCTAAGATATTTTGTCAAACTTTCAAACAATATTTACTGGCCTTTATTGGTTAATTAAGAAATCACACAAGATGTTTTGCTGAGGTTATAAATAATTTGTTTATTTTAATTAAAGTTGAACATGATGGTGGAAAACAAGATGACAGGGTGGACATTGGCATGTTTTTTTTTTATTTTAAACAGTCAATGAGCTCCATTACATGGACTTTAAAAGAATATCCTTTATGTAGACTGATACAGACATTCCCAAAAGGTTTATATTGTGACATAAAAACATTACCTAATTAACAATAAAATATTCAATAAATAAATAAATGTTTTCCTATTTAAGCTCTTTGTACACAGTTTAAAAGCTATATTTTTGATTTCTGAATTTGTTTTATATTAATTAATATTTCACTATGACAAGGTGGACGAGTTAAGCTTGACAACATTCAGTTTCAAACACAATATGAGGAAAATTAGACTGAAAAAATAATTGATCTAATTTACCTACTTTTCAGACTCACTGAAGTTAGCTGTGCAGTGTGTGGGACATGGCAAAATCACGTCCATTCAATGAAAGAATATGGCAAAAATTGACAAAAACAAATTTCAAAACACTTACAATTCTACCTGCATGTGTGTAAAGGTTTAACCAATCATATTAAAACATTAGAATTTCATTATTACGCATTATGTTCATATAGGACTGACTCAATGTTGTGGGACATCAAAGGCACTTTATAGAGATAATGACCCTTCAATTAGTTAACATATCAGAACACCACAGTGAACATGTGTGTCTGCTGGGAAGGACATCATGTTCAATTTGTGTCATGTTCACTTGGTCAACATATCACAACACTATAGTAAACATGTTAGCAACGCCCTAGCGACCGCTCAGAACATCTTAGCAACACAAGTTTGGTGACTTGGATGAACGTAATGTTCAATTAGCAACACCCTAGTAAACATATCCAGAACATGCATCCAGAACACCATAAAAAACATGTTAGCAACGCCCTAGCAACCACTTAGAACATCTTAGCAACAAAGGTTTGGTGACTTGGATGAACGTAATGTTCAATTAGCAACACCCTAGTAAACATATCCAGAACATACATCCAGAACACCATAAAAAAAATGTTAGCAACGCCCTAGCAACCACTTAGAACATCTTAGCAACAAAGGTTTGGTGACTTGGATGAATAACAACCCAGCAGGCACAGGAGGTCAACATGAAGTCAGATTGACGTTGCACCACACTGTCGTAGAACGTTGCATTTTGGTTGGAAATGAGAATTGGGTTGACGTCAGAACCCAACGTCAGTATTCCAACGTCAGACAGATGTTGCATTTTGGTCACTTTCCAACACAACCTAAAATCAACTAAATATCAACGTCTAATGGTGTTACACCTTGACATTGTGTGGACGTTACCACTATGACGTCTATCAGACGTTGGATTTTGGTTGCCATACCTGACGAATAAATGTCAGTATCTGACGTCAATTGGCTTAAGATGTAGGCTCGACCTTGGATTTTGGACACTTAGCAACGCAACCTAAAAACAACCAAATATCAACATCATTTGACGTCGTTATTGGACGTCAAAACAACATACATATAATTTTGGTCACCTGACATCACGACCTAAATCTAACCTAATATTAGCATCTTATGAGGTTGTGTGTCTGCTGGGAAGGACGTCATGTTCAATTGGTAAACATATCACAACACTATAGTAAACATGTTAGCAACACCCTAGCAACCACTCAGAACATCTTAGCAACAAAAGTTTGGTAACTTGGATGAATATCTGCTGTGTTCTTCTTATCATCACATTGTATTTGAGTTGATTCTTAAAATAAACTGCTTCAGCACCTTTCTAATGGTTAAATAGAAATGTTAACTCTGATAATGTAATAATGTAATGTAATGCTAATTATTAATATTGTGAATGTACATTTTACTGTCTTTTAATGTTATTTTTTAGTTATTAATCATGTCATTGTTATTAAAAACATTCTATTCCGCTCAGTTTAGTAGAAACATTAAAAGTGTTTGGTGAAAATAATGTCAAGTAAACGTAAATGTAGTGTAAAGTAAACCAAGAACCGAAACTTGATGAACGTAATGTTCAATTAGCAACACCCTACATAGGCTACTGCACTGAACATACATACACAATAGTAAACACATTCGCAACCACTCAGAGCATCTAAGCAACAAAGGTTTGGTGACTTAGAAGAACAACAACCCAGCAGGCACAGGACGTCAACATGAAGTCAGATTGACGTTGCATTTTGGTTGGAAATGAAAATTGTGTTGACGTCAGAACCCAACGTCAGGCCGAGGTCAGTATCCAACGTCGGACAGATGTTGCATTTTGGTCACTTTCCAACACAACCTAAAATCAACCAAATATCAACGTCTAATGGTGTTACAGCTTGACGTTGTGTGGACGTTACCACTATGATGTCTATCATACGTTGGATTGTGGTTGTTATACCTGACAAATAAATGTCAGTATTTGATCTCAATTGGCTTAAGATGTTAGCTCGACGTTGAATTTTGGTCACTTAGCAACGCAACCTAAAAACAACCAAATATCAACATCACTTGACATCGTTATTGGACGTCAAAACAACATATATTTAATTTTGGTCACCTAAATCTAACCTAATATAAGCATCTTATGACGTTGTGTGTCTGCTGGGAAGGACGTCATGTTCAATTAGTAAACATATCAGAACACCATAGTAAACACCCTAGCAACCACTCAGAACATCTTAGCAACAAAGTTTGGTGACTTGGATGAATATCGGCTGTGTTCTTCTTATCATCGCATTGTATTTGAGTTGATTTATAAAATAAACTACTTCAGCACCTTTCTAATAGTTAAATAGAAATGTTAACTCTAATAATTTATTAATGTAATGCTAATTATTAATGTAAATATTGTGAATGTACATTTTACTGTCTTTTATTGTTATTTATTAGCTATTAATCATGTCATTGTTATTAAAAACACGCTATTCCGCTCAGTTTAAACATTAAAAGTGTTAAAAGTGTAAAATACGAGTAAATCAAACACCGAAACTTTGGTGACTTGGATGAACGTATAGTGTTAAATTAACTACATAGCCTATTACACAGAACATACATCCACCATACTCGTTAGCAACCACTCAGAACATCTTAGCTACACAAGTTTGGTGACTTGTATGAATAACGGCTGTGTTCTTCTTACCATCGCGTCGTATTTGAGCTGGTTCATGAAATACGCCGCCTCAGCGCCCTTGTAATAGTTAAACCAGACGGTGCCCTGGAACTGGTCTCCGGCGTCCAGCAGCAGCACGTTTTTCTCCTTGCTGCGAATTTCCTTGATTTTGGTGGATCTCCGCGAAACTCCGGCGAAACACGGCGGCTTGCTGCATTTTCCCGAGTCCTTGTTGGTCTCCTCCACTCGCGCGTGCACGTCATTGGTGTGCAGCAAAGTGAGCTGGAAGTTTGCAGACCTGCACAGCTGACAGTGAATGCAGAGCAGCAGCAACACAGAGAGGAGATTCATCATCATCATCATCCTCTCCTACTGTAAAATGAGAAGCTCATAGTGGAGTTCAGAGGACTTTAGACTGGAGGAGGAGCCGTCAGCCAGAAGCCTTCATCCTCTACAGACTGAGGAAAATATGCTCATGCAGAGAGTCAGCATGAGTAACCAGACCAAGGTTATTTATTGAGGTAAAGTTGGTTTTATATTCACACATTCGTTCAGTGACAACTTACGGGTCCTATATTGTTTACCATGCTACTTTGAATATTCTGTCATAATCGACTTTAAAACATTCATTGACTGAGCAATGTTCTTTGATAGTCTTTGGCTGCTTATATTATTTCCCCATTTAGAATTTCAAATAGGCTGCACGGTGGCGCAGTGGGTAGCACAATTGCCTCACAACAAGAAGGTCGCTGCTTCGAGGCCTGGCTAGGCCAGTTTGATAGAGGTAAAGTTGGTTTTATATTCGCACATTCGTTCATTTAGAAGTCTCTATATTGTTTACCATGTTACTTTGAATATTTGGTCGAAATTAGCATGCAAGTAAGACTTCAAAACAACATTACCACTGTTTATTTGACTGTGAACAATGTTGGACTTTGATAGTCATTGGCTGCTAATATGATTTTGCTATTTAGAGTTTGCAAATAATACTTTTATGAAATTATATTATTAAGGGGAAAGTCCGAATGTGCGAATATAAAACCAACTTTACCTCTATGTCAGTTTGCATGTTCTCCCTGTGTTGGTGTGGGTTTCCCCCACAGTCCAAAGACATGCGGTACAGGTGAATTGAATAAGCTAAATTGGCCATAGTGTATGTGAGTGTGTGGGTGTTTCCCAGTGTTGGGTTGTGGCTGGAAGGGCATCCGCTGTGTAAAACATATGCTGGATAAGTTGGCAGTTCATTCCGCTGTGGCGACCCCTGATTAATAAAGTGGCTAAGCCAAAAATAAAATGAATGCATTTGCAACACTTTTCTGAATATATAATGTTAAGCAGAACGTCTGAATGTGTGAATATAAAACCAACTTTGCCTCAATGGGTTATTTTATTAAATGCAAACTAACACTAAAAGCCTGTTCACACCAAGCACCAACTAGAGAACCGCAAAGACACTTAAAATCGTTCACAGTGTTAGAAAGGATGTCGAATCAAAAGCATAATGTAAAAATAAACTTTTAGGCTTAATACAAACATCTTATTTCAGCTTTTTCGGTCTTGTTAGTCTGTGTAATTGTGTAATGTTGCAGTGAGTCCAATTAATGTATTTATTTCAGTTAGGCTACATCTTATTTATTAAAGCTGCTGTATGTAAGTTTCTGACTCTTCTAAAGCATAAAAACACCATAATATGCTTGCAGATATTCAGAAACATGCTCAGTGAACATTCTTGTTTATCTGAAAAAACAATGCTGAAGTCACATATTCTGCTGTGAACATGTGCATTACGTGCTGGAGCGTCTGTCTTAGTTTTGGTCCCTTTAAACCGCCCAATGCCAGTTTAGCCAATTATATTTCAGCACCCGGGTTCCCTTGGTGGAAAACAGCGTATTTTAACTCGTTCATTTAGAAAGGCTATGAAAGCATGTGTCCGTGATCGAAATGCGACCTCTGGTGGACAATAGCAGACTCTGAAATGAGACTCAGATTCAGAGTTCCACATGAGGTTATTAATTAGCAAGTAATATAAATATTAGGAGTGTAAACATTAGGTGAGCAGGTTAAATTGTAACCGCGTGTCCTAACAACACGCTACAAGACGAGATACGATGAGCAATTTGGCTGTTTGCACCAGACGAAACCTGACAGAAATGTAAACACAGCCATTCAGTAGCACAGAATAGTGCACTCACTGCACTCCAGCACAATGGTAAGGTTTATAATCTAATGAATACATATTAAAGCTCTTTAACGTGATTAAATGTAGATGCTGAATCACTGATATGTGTTGGTTTGCACTGAGTCTCAGTTCTGAAGTTCAATCTCAGACGGTTTATTTGATTCTCCAGATCTGAGCTGAACTATCTGCTGCTGCTTTCAGTAGTATGGCAATAAATGTCATGTCAAACTCACATTATTAGCATTTAACACTGAATAAAGCACATGAGCTGCACCTGAGCTGATCATTGTCAGTGTTCTGTTGTTCAGCGATGAGAAACAGAAGCCGATTCTAATATATAAATTTCAGCTGTTGGTTAGGACAAAAATAAATATTCCTTCTATGTGGTGCTGATGTTTTATTTAGAACACGGTTTAAATCACTCGCTCCTGTCGTCAATCTGGCAACCTGCGCTTGCGTTTGTTTTGATCCAGGAGTGCAACACCTAGTTCAACCACAGGGTGTCAGGGTGTCACCTTTAATAAAAGAGACGAAGCCTATTTAGGTTTTTAGCGTTTTGAGGTATATATAATTATTCACATCGCAGAATATAATTTATCATTTGCATATGTTTTTGAGGCCTATGATTGTATGATTTCAAAGGATTATTATCGTTCGTCTGTGGACACACACACGCACACATTTTTATGATGAATTTTCAGCTTCATTACTCCAATCTTCAGAAATCACTCTAATATTATAGTTATTATTATTATGGTAATAGTAATAAAAGCAATAATGACTTGAGTAATCATTTCATTTCTAACTTCTAACGTGGCTCTTTATAGTGAGTTAGGAATCGTCTGATTGGTGGATCATACATAGTTAATGCGGAGCCAGCAGTGTTCAATCATAATCACGTCATCCTCTCGAAATTAGTTTATAAATAAACTTCACGTGGTGAAAGCGGACTTCACTTACGTCAGATTGTATGTTTTCTTGCACAGGATGTTGGAGTCATATAAAAATAGTTTGCATTGATCAAAACTGCTGAGATGCAGCTATTATCTAGACCAGGGGTCACCAATCCCAGTCCTGGAGGGCCGGTGTCCCTACAGGGTTTAGCTCCAACTTGCCTCAACACACCTGCCTGGATGTTTCAAGTATACCTAGTAAGACCTTGATTAGCTTGTTCAGGTGTGTTTGATTAGAGTTGGGGCAAAAATCTGCAGGACACCGGCCCTCCAGGAACAAGTTTGGTGACCCCTGATCTAGACAAATAGCGTTTTGACACAACATGCAAATTACCACAATACGTAAAAAAAAAAAAAACAACTGTGTACTTTAGTGGGAAGCCTCCACCTCCGAGTCATTGGATACCTGCATGTTGGCAGATGTTGAGGGATTCATTTTGCGATACAAATTGGATGCCGTCATGAACTGCAACATAGTTCTGGTTGGCTTGATAGCAGTGCAGCCTCCTGAATATTTAACACACTCTGAGGTGTGCACGAGCCCATTCAGAGTATCTGTAATGAGGCGATTTCATGGCTTTCTTTTGATTAGATTAACTTTGGGGAAAAACATGTTCACATGACGCATTTGAATGGGGAAAAACGAGAACATCAAGGGCAAACTTTCCCAATTCACCGAACCCCGTTTGACCCTCGAAATCCTCTAAAGTAGAAATATGGTGCCAGAATTCATCAACATCCATTGCCTTTGTATCTTTGCTTAAGGCCACTAGCGGCAATCGCCTTCACTGGTCATTGATGATTTGGAGACGGTCTGCGTCTGTCTTCTCAACCATGGCACTTGTTGCATGAGGGGAAGCAAAGACGGATACTCTACACGTGCCTTGGCATCAGTCGCAGTGGCAGGGGAGAGGCCATGAAGGTGAGGAGTCACCGAGTTTCGAATCTTTAAATGTCTTTCAAGACACCAACCAAATGATCTGAGGTACAGTATGTAATGCTATGTTGTGCTCTGCCATGAACCCTGTCAGCTTCATCTCTGCATTTTTCACAGCTGTATCCATCTCACTCTCCGAAGGTTTCTGCAGCAAGTGGGCTATGGACCTTTGAGCTGGGGCAAGATTTTTCCATTGTCCTGATGTTTCTTTGACTTTTCACGATGTTTACTGTGATCTCAGCCACCATGTGCACTTTACAACATCGGCAGAAGACCTTAGCTATTCTGCGAAACTTGGATCCTTTTCCCACTCAGTTCTGTAAGTTTGCTGTTGGTGCTTACTTTTAGGCTGCTCCATAGACTCTGCCTTCCTCTTCGCCTCTCACCTGTCCTACTCATCTTCCTCGTCAGCGCTCATTATTTAAACTTTAATGCTTAAACGATCAATGTCAACCTGAAAACTACTGACCTAAACACGGCCGCACGTGGCAGGTATGTTAACTCTTAAGACAGAGCCATTCCGGCGCCTAGACTGCAGCTCTGCACAAGACGTTTGGCCATAGGGGAAATGGTCGTGCCCAACTGAGCCTGGTTTCTCTCGAGGTTTTTTAAAATCTTCGCTTTCGCCAATTGGTGAAGTTTTTTTCCTCGCTGCTGTCGCCACTGGCTTGCATGGTTCGGGATCTGTAGAGCTGCGCATCGATGGATTTGCTCTTCAGTGTTTGGACTCTCAGTAGTGATTATTAACCCACACTGAACTGAGCTAAACTGAACTGAACTTAATCTCTGAAAACTGAACTGACTCTGTTTCAGTTCACTATAATCTTCTATGTGAAGCTGCTTTGACACAATCTACATTGTATAAGCGCTACACAAATAAAGATGAATTGAATTGAATTCCGCATGTTGATTGGCTGAGAAGATGTACTGTAAGATGAAATAGAAAACGTGCGTAACTTCATGTTCTCCTCACAGACAGTAGACAAAAGTTGCAGCTAGATCAATAAATATTAGATAATAAAATTCTGAAGTTATCGTACATGATACAGTAGGATTTTTTTTTATTGATCGTACATCATGCAGAGGTCGAAATTATTGTACAAATACAATAATTATTGCATGTTTGGCAACTCTGATGATTATGAACCACAAAAGTTAAAAAACTTAAATTCATTACTTTACCAGAAAACTAACCTTTTTTTTTGCATGTCCTTGAACTTTACTAGATGTGTATGCTGAGGCTACCAGATGCTCCATATGTTGAAGAACTACAGAGTATTGATCTGGGTCACTGGCAAGGTCCTTGCCCTGTCCATGTCACAGAAACACCTTTAAAGCTCTGTGTATGTGGGGGATCCATCGAGTTATCTTGTTCCCAAGTTCTTGTCCAAGAGTGTAGAGCTCTCGTTTTGACTTGCCAATAACGTGATAACTCATCCAAATTAGATGCACGAGATCCTAGTCTACTGCCACCTTAGGTTCTGTCTTCTGCAGGGTTAGCATCGCAAGTTCCAAGCTGTCCAAGAAGCAGACATTTTCCAGGTTGCGTAGATTCTCTGTCATTTACAATTGTGTTATGTTCACACCCTGTGTTTGTTTAGTTCTGTTTCTTTTGTCATGCCCTGTCTCCTTAGTTACCCAGTTTGTAGCTATTGGTATTTATTGCACTATATTTACCAGTTTTTCCCCCTCTTATTGTTTTTGTTGCTCTCAAGATGCCCTTGTGTTACCTGTTTTGTTCTGCTTTAGTTTAGTTAAGTAACGAATGTTAAATGCTGAGTTTGGATCCTCACCTTGTTTTTTCTTCTCTGCATTACACAACAGACCATGACAAATTGCATGATTAATCAGATATAAAGATTACAGTCTTGATGGAAACACCCATGCATGTTTTATATGTATGATTCACCTTTTTGTTAAACCTTTGCAAAGTATGATCACAGCGTTTTAAATCTGTGCTGGTACTGCTGCTGATATATAGACAACAGTTCTGTCATCTATAGGCATAAACCTTTATCTGTCTTTTTGACAGTGTCATTAATTCTGCCTCATTATCATTCAAATGCAAAAGCTTATAGTTTGCAAATAAACATTGAAGCCTACAGTAGCAATTTAAATTGAAACTTTTGAAGCTAATATTTTGCTTCAAATTAAGCTTGTGTCAATTACATTCTTGTAATTCGTTGCCTACAATGGAGAAAAGGTGGGAAACGGAGACATTTATGTCGAGTTGATCGACTAGGGGATTTGCTTAGAAGCACCAATCACACTGATTTGTATAAAAGACAGGACAAAGGAATGCATATGAAGTGCAGTGCAGCTCTCACCGGTGTAGCCACTCCGCAATAAGGAGTATAAAGACTGCTTTAGGAAAAAGCTTCTTAGGCCCCGTTTACACTAGTGCGTTTTCGTTTTGAAACGGCGAGTTAGATCAAAAACGATCCTCGTCCACACTAGCGTTTCATCTAGCGTTTTTAAACTTATCTCCGTCCACACCACTCCACCAAAAACGTATATCATGTGACCATTCGCGCACTCTGGGCATGCGCGTTCAAGTATAAACAGGAAGCATGTGTCTCGCTCGGCATTTGGTTATTGTTAGTTAACAAACGCTGGTTGAACGATGAACGCGAGCGATTAGCGAGTGCTCGAACAATAGCTTGCCTCTTGTGAATATATGCAGCTGCTGTAATAAAAAAGGCAGAGTTTAACTGTACAATGGCGCCTAAAACGGACAATAGTGCAAACAACACTCCCATTTCTGTGTCCATGTTGTTGTTTACAGTGAAGGCTGGTCTGCCGTCTTCCGGTAGCGTTATAGTCATGTGATAGGGGCTTGACAAATAAGGGAAGGATACGCAATCACCCAAAAGCCCCCATCAGGTAGCGAATCTCAGCAGCCACGCCTCCATTTTCAGATGTCTCTGTTTTTCCCCATCCACACTGAGACGGAGCAGCAGCGTATTAGAAGGAAAACGACCCCTCCAGCGTTTTCAAAACGCTCCGTTTTCGGGGCTTGAAAACTCCGGCGTAGAGTGGACGGATGGCGTAACCGTAGCAAAACTTAAGCGTTTTAAAACGCATTAGTGTAAACGGGGCCTTAGACTACTCGCTGAAGACCCGGCACGTCTAGCATTCAGCTGTGGATTCAGCTCTTGTGGCAAGAAGACAAAAACGTCTCCAGTCCCTCCTTTGGGGAACGAGGGTTACGTATGTAACCAAGACGTTCCTCCTTAGTCGATCACTATGAGTTTATGTCATGTTGACTGCTTGACATAAGGACTGCTCTTTTTGTGGCAAACTCCAGGAGGACTTTGCAGATAAATTCCAGCAGAGCGTCCTGTAAGAGAAGGAAAAGTCCACCTCGATTGCTGCATTCAGCACCATTTCTCACACCGGAATCCAGCTTGTACTCGAACTAAACTACCTGACAAAAGTCTTGTCATCGATCCCTGGTGTAAGAGCAACAAGTAATAACTTGATTTGTAGTTGATCATTTGGAAAAGTGGCAGAAGGTGGATTTTTCCAGTGAATCATCTGTTGAACTGCATGAACTGAAGCACAAGCTGCAGAGCGCATTGGACTTGCTGGAGGAAGCGATTGTCACATGCTGTTAGACGCGTTATGTGAACGAAGCCTAAAAGCAACTTATGTAAACATATCATTGTCTGATTCTGATTAAGTTCAATTATTTGATTATGGATATCCATGTAAACTGAGAGTTTTCCAGAAACTTCCAGCCAAGAGTAATAGAGCAGGGTTGGACAGAACTAAAATTATTTTTTTTTTATTAGTAAATCAAAGTATTAATAATTATTCATAGCTATATAACCATTTTTACTTTTCGTTTAAGACCAGGCATGTAACATAAAAAAGCAGACGCTGGAAATGACAGCAGTGAGCGCACATCTGCTTACGAGTCTCCAGCCCTGAAGAGCCCCCCGATACGCCACATGTACAGAGAGAAGAGGGAAAACTCATCCGCAAGCGGGAACGCTTTGGTTTCCAGTTGCACCACAAGCTCCTGGTTTACTCTATCATTGTCCTGTGCGAGACGCTCCAGCAGCCAGAACACGTAGAAGGAATTCTGATAGCAGACCCAGTCCACCTGATGATGCTCACGCTCCTCTCTGGATCCCTGCAGGAGACAAAACCATCATTTATAATCGTAATCTCTGTATGTAAGAATTATTCAGGATGAACAAGCTCTGACTGTAACATTATAACACCACATTACAAAGAGCAATAATAAAAACTGTTCAAAAGAGCATTACATTTTTTGCTTGTTTATAACATTAAGAAAATGTTAAGAAAATGGTACAGTTGAAGTCAAAATTATTAGCCATTGTGTGAAGTTTTAGATTTCCCAAGTGCTACTTAATGGAGAGATTTTTCGACTAAATACAGTATTAATAACTAATTAAAAAAACTAATTTATTTTGTCTGTCATAATGACAGTACATATTGCAACATGCAATATTGTTTACATTTTTCAAGATACTAGTATTCAGCATAAAACAAACTTTAAAACGTAGTTTTCAACACCCTACAGTAGTTGACATTCATTCACAACCTGCATTTGCAGAAAACAATCTGCGAGCCTTCATTCATCTCTGGAGTGCGCTTTAATGGTGACATATGATTCTGTTGTAGTCAGTGTCCATGCACAATATTAATGTCACTCTGTATGCCTGCTAATGATTCCAAAACACTGACAAACCAGATGAGTAGCACAGCATCTCAATTGGATTCAGATCTGGACTTTGAGTAGGCCACTCCAAAATCTTTGTTTTGTCATTTAGCCATTCAGAAGTGGACTTGCTGGTGTGCCACCTTGAGGTCACTTACAGTCGTCCGGACATCCTCCTTCAGGATATTTTAGTACAAAGCAGAATTTATGGTTCCGTTTATCACACAAGTCTTCCAGGTCCTGGAGCAGAAAAATAACCCCAGACCATCACACTACCACCACATTTTACTCTTATATTACTGGCATGATTATCTTTTTCTGAAATGCATTTTCAAAATGGGACTCACATCTTCCAAAAAGTTTTGTTTTCTGACAAAACTGAGACAAGTCTTTATGTTCTTTTTGCACAGAAGTGGTTTTCACCTTTCACACTTTCTTATGGTGGAGTCATGAACACCTTAACCGAGGCAAGCAAGGCCTGCAGATTTTTGGATGTTGTTGTGCGGTTGTTTTTTTACCTCTTGGATGAGTTGTCGATGCGCTCTTAAAATAATTTTAGTAAGATAGCCAGTCCTGGGAAGTCCTCCACTGTTTCATGTTTTCGCCATTAGTAGCTAATGGCTCTCACTGAGGTTCACTGCAGTCCTAAAGCTAGAAGTGGCTTTATAACCTTTTCCAGACTAGTGGATCTCAATTAACTCATTTGTCTTTTAATTTATTTGGATCTTGGCATGATGTCTAGTTTTTGAGGATCTTTTGGTCTCCTGCATGTCAAATTTAAGTGATTTCTTTAATGTGAACAGATGTGGCAGTAATCAGGCCTGAGGGTGGGCCAAGACATCTAGTATTTGCGGGGCCAGTAGTCTATTTTCTCACAAAGGGAAAGCAGAATGCGCACAAAGGGTAAACTACGCAGCGTTTAGTACCATTATCACAGCACTTGTCCCTCACCGTGGAGAGATTTGCTCATGCAAATATGTCTGATAATGTAACAATCAATATCATTTGCAGATATTTCAGAAATGTAGTAAAATTACAGCTGGTTTGTTTGCGTTACCCTGTTACTTGAATAGCTCTCTTGGTTTTATCAGTTCAGTTTTTGTTCTTGTGCACTGATTTGCTGCTGAATAACCAATCAGAGTGCTCTCTTCAGTCGATGGCTGACAGATTCTACGTGATGATTCGGGCCAAATCGACATTAACCAAATAAGATGTGATGTGTGGAACACACTAGCTAGACTCATACTGACTGATGATCCAGTGAAGCCCAATGGCCAACTTTGAGCTTGGTGTGTCCCCCCCTAACATGTGTAGATTTTTCTGCATGGGTATTCACTCAAAAATTAGTCACATTAAAGGCATAGTATGTAACTTTCAATGCTAGAGGGATATATATTTACAAAAACTGTTGTATTCAACTGAACAGAACTTCAACAGTGACATTTATACTAAACTGAACTGAATCAGTTTTATATTTAAATGGATAGTTCACTCAAATATTAAAAATTACTGACTACTTTCCTCAAGTGGTTCCAAACCTTTATGAGTTTCTTTATTATTTGTAATAGATTTAATCAAATTATTTGATTATAAATTTATTTAAAGTTAAAAAACTGATGGTAATTTTTATATTTTTAGCTTCACATCTGTAACCTCACCACAATGTTCATAAGAGTTAAGACACGACATTATGGGGAAACCCAGCAGTGACGTGTATGAAAATATGAAACAGAACTCCATCATCAATCAATCATAAAGCTGACACTGCTGCTGACTGGTATACTACTAGTTTGTAGCATAGTAAAAAATATTTAATCCTAAATTGTCATTTAATGTGTCATAAAGCAGCATATTAGCAAACTTCACTTCCTCTGCCAGTGATATACAGTAAATTGAGCAAGTCAGATCTGTGTCAGTTGCAGAGGAACTGGCATCTCAACACAGCTCGCGTTTTCAATAGAGGAAAACCAAATGTGGCTAATTTCATCTGAACAAACACTAAACTACATTCTAACACAGATGCTTGTGCCTTGCATCATTATGAAAGACAATGTTAGCATGTGTTCATTTTAACTGCAGGAGAAAACTGGTTGATTTTTTGTGTCTTCATGGTTGTAAAGGTTACACTGATATTATAGTGCTTTGATGTTGCAGGTTGTGACAAGGCAAATTAGAGTTATTGTTATTAGAGCAAATTAGAGTTGAAATGAGCAATCAAAGCTTATGTATGTTTAATGGAAAATTACAGCACTCAATTGTGGGAAGCCTGAATGCTTTTAACTCTGTAAGAGTAAAATGCATCCTCTGCCACATCAGACTGCATGAAATCTGCCTCTGCTTTCTGCTCTGATTAATTATTAGCTTTAATTCCACATCTTATTATAAATCCTTGAGATTTAATTTGTTAAATATTATTAAGTATCATCTTATTTCTAATACTATCGGATTGTTTTCAAGCCGACGTTTCTGTGTGGAGTTTACACGTTCTCCCCGTGCTCACGTGAGTTTCCCCTGGGTTTCCCAGTTTCCTTCCACCATCCAAAAACATGCAACTTAAGTTAATTGACTAATCCAAATCAACACTATAGACATGCTCCTAGTAAGTAGTTATATCTTTATAAAAATCCCTAATTGCTCTCTAGCTACTACAGCAGGGGAGTTCTCGAGATATACCTGAGCTCAAACTCCCCTTTCGCCCTGCAAACGGGAGGGAGCCCCGGGCTCAAGGATCTTATGAGCTCAGGGCTCTCTCCCAGGACAGCATGCCAAACAAGCTTTATAATCAATCATCAGCTAAGTGTGAACTCTTGAATTGAACGTTAATGCTAAAATGATGGTGATTTTAAAACTTTTATCTAATGTAGTCGACTTCTGTTTTCGTGTCGATTAGTAGGAGCTGTACCATTTAGTCGACTACACCCACACATCCCTCACTCAAAACAATTTAATTAACAGCCCAAACCGCATCTGAATCTTTTCAATTCTGATTTGTGCCACTTTCATATGCGGTATGAAATCTAACACAGATCTGATGTTTTCCAATGCAACTGCAGTGTGAACGGTATAGTGAAATGGAACGCAGGGCAAATACCCCAAGAAAGTTAAGGTTGTCCATTTTGTTTATTTGAACAACAACTGGCTCTCATTTACTAATCATTAACCATTAACCTTTAAACCTCTTTAACCAAAAACTACACCATTGAGACTTAATGAATTTCAGTTTACATTACGTTTACCTTAAGTCATTTAGCAGACGCTTTTGTTTAAATTAGCTTACAGTTGAGCAGGCATTCAGCGATTGAACACGAAGAGGTAATACACACAAGAAGTGCTAGTTATACAAAGTCACTTGTTTGCGAATTTAGCACTACAGTTATTTTTAGGAGAGAGAGAGAAAGTGCTTCTACAGGTGGTTTGTCAAGGCCACTCACCTGTGTGAAGAACACTATAAATGCGCAGTGTTTGTGTCTGTTAATGTGTCAGTGAAATAAATTAGTGTACAGTATTTTCTACAGGTGGTTTATTAAGCCCACTCACCTGTGTGAGACACTTAGAATTTGTAGTGTTTTGGGTTGGCGTGTGGAGGAGAGAAGAGGGGGTCTTGGTTTTATTCAGTGGAGTTAAGATACTTTCAGAAAAAGGTGGGGTTTTAGTTGTCGTTTGAATCATCAGTCCGTGTGGGAATAGGAAGTTCATTCCACCAGCATGGAGCATTGAATGAAATGGTTTTGGAGAGTTACTCTCTGTGATGGTACCACAAGGTGGTGCTCACTCCCCGATTGGAGGCTCCTGGAGGGGATGTAGACCTTCAGGAGCAGGTGGAGGTAAGAGCGTGCAGTGCCAGTGGCTGTCCTGTAAGCAAGCGTCAATGATTTGAACTTGATCCGAGCTTCGATCGGTAACGAATACAGAGAGATAAAGAGAGGTGTTAGATGGACTCTCTTGGGCTTATTGAAGACCAGGCAAGCTGCAGCATTCTGGATTATCTGTAGATGTTTAAGGGTGCAGGATGGGAGTCCAGCTAGAATAGCATTGCAATAGTCCAACTTAGAAACTACAAGAGCTTGGACTTGTGCAGCATGATCTGTTGGCAAGGGTCTGGACTTTCTGATGTTGACAAGTACAAACCTGCATGATGGAGCAGTGTTAGCAATGTGCTCTTTGAAGGACAGGTAATCATACAGGATCACCCCAAGATTCCTTACTGAATTACATGGGGTAATCGTAAATGATTGCAGCTGGATTGAGAAATCCATGTGATTGTATGATGGTTCCCAGTGATGTGGTGTAAATAGAAAGTAATAAGGGACCTACAACAGATCCCTGAGGCACTCCAGTGACCAACTTGGAAGATGAGCTGTGGATACCTCTCTCCTCCAGGCAACTATGAATGATCTGCTGGTGAGGTAAGACTCCAACTAGTGATGCCCATTCAGGAAAGGGTGGACAGTAGAAACTGGTGGTTCACTGTATCAAAGTCAGCAGACAGGTCTGGTAAAACCAGAATGGATTATTTAGAACCAGCCTTAGGAATCCGCAGGGCTTTAGTGACTGAAAGTAGTGCAGTCTCAGTGGGATATCTAAATTTGAAGCCTGATTGGTTGCATCCAACAGGTTATTGTGAGATGAAAATGTGGAAATTTAGTTAAAAACAACACTTTCCGGGGCTTTGCCAATTAAAGGAAGGAGAGATTCTGGTCTGTAATTTTCAACCAAATTAATGTTGAGTGATGGTTTTTTGAGCAGCGGGGTTACCCGCCTGGTTTAAAGTATTTGGGAACAGGCCTATGTGGAGTGAACTGTTAATGATGTGTGTTAGGGGTGGCACTATAACCAGGGAAATGTCCTGCAGGATGTGTGAGAGGATTGGGCCCAGGTTGTTGGATGGCCAAGATACTAAGAGAGGAAGAAACTTTGTCCTCTGTAAGGAGTGAGGAGGAGGAGAGTGAATTTTCAGCAGAGGGTATTGTTTGATGGAGAATTGGGATGGACGTGTTGGGAAACAGACTGCTAAATTGAGTAAAAAATTAGGCCAAATCATCAGCTGATAAGGAGATGGCGGAGGAGGACAGAGCAGAGTATTAAATGTCCTCAAATATTTGCTGGTGTCTGAAGTGTTATTAATTTTGTTAGTGTAGTATAGGGTTTTGGTCAAATTGAATTGGGAAGCAAATGATACCAGCTGGGCTTGATACCTGATAAGGTCAGCAGGGGCTTTTGACTGTGCCATGCTCTCTCTGATGACCTGAGTGCTGTCCGGTGTTCTCTCAGAACATCAGGGAGGGTGGCGGTGTGATTGTGAGAAGCATTAAGTCAAAGGTAATGCTGAAGTAGTCTGAAGTGTGCAATGGTTTAACTGTGACTTTATCAGAAGAGCAAAGTCTAGCGTAGATAATGTCAAGTTGATTGCCTAATATCTGTGTGCTTGTGGTGGTACAGTAAGCTGGTTGAGGTTGAATGATGTAAGGGGAGAAAACATTTGTAGCATAAGGTTTGTCCAAGTGAATATTGAAGTCACTTAATACTACAAGTGGGATGTCGTCATCGGGGAACGAGGACAGTAGCCCATCCAATTCTTCAGTAAATGCACCCAACTGACCGGGAGGACGGTAAATGACCAGAATGTGAAATTTAGCTGGAGAAGTGATAGAGAGACTGTATGGTCTTCAAAAGAGGAAATGTTGGTAAGAATAAGTATTCTTAAGAATAAGTAAGAATAAATTGAGTATTTTTTAATTATTAGAAATGAGAAAGCCAGTGGGGCAGGGAGTGTGGAGGAATGGAAATTGCAGATATCCAGGTCTCAGTCAAGGCCAGTATCTGAAGATTAGATTTGTGGTGCAAGTGCTGGAGTGAAGTCTGCTGTGTTTACAGCTGAATGACAATTCCACAGACCAATGGAGACAGATGAGGGTGTAAGTGATGAAATGTGGATTGGGTGTAAGTTGTTACTGTTGCATTACCGTCTGCGTGTGTTGGGTGAGCGTGAGCACGTGATGACAGAAATGAACTGCTAACATCTTGTGAAAAGACTTAATAGAAGAGCCTATTGTAGTACTGGGTGTTGCTGCTTGATGGTCTTTACCCTCTTTGGTCTTAGGGGTGTAGGTTGAGTCGATTGTCTTTCCCTTGTTGGTCTTAGGCGTGTAGGCTGAGTCGACTGTCTTTGCCCTTGTTGGTCGTAGTCGCGTAGGTTGAGTCTTCTTAAATTCTCCTTAAATGATTTGAATACTTTTAGCTTTAAGTTTGTAATCTTGCAAGTACAGAATGTTCTTAAGGGCCAAGACACGACATTATGGGGAAACCCAGCAGTGACGTTTATGAAAATATGAAACAGAATTCCATCATCAATCAATCATAAAGCTGACACAGCTGCTGACTGGCATACTAGTTTGTAGCATAAGGAAAAAATATTTATGCCCAAGTCATTTAATGTGACATTAAGCAGCATGTTAGCAAACTTCACTTCCTCTGCCAGTGATATACAGTAAATTGAGCAAGTCAGATCTGTGAGTCAGTTGCAGAGGAACTGGCATCTCAACACAGCCCGCGTTTTCAATAGAGGAAAACCAAATGTGGCTAATTTCATCTCAACAAACACTAAACTACATTCTAACACAGATGCTTGTGCCTTGCATCATCATGAAAGACAATGTTAGCATGTGTTCATTTTAATTGCAGGAGAAAACTGGTTGATGTTTTTTGTGTCTTCATGGTTGGAAAGGTTACACTGATGTTATAGTGTTTTGGTGTTGCAGGTTGTGACAAGCCAAATTAGAGTTTGTTGGAACCAACAATGAAAGCTTATGTATGCTTTATGGAAAATTACAGCACACAATTGTGGGAAGCTTCAATGCTTCTAACTTGGTGAGAGCAGAAAAAAAGACTGCATGAAATCTGCCTCTGCTTTCTGCTCTGATTAGCCTAGCTTTAATTTCCCATCTTATTATAAATCTTTGAGATTTAATCTGTTAAATATACAACCCCAAATCAGAAAATGTGGGACTATAGAAACGCAAATTAAAAAAAAAAAGTAGTGATTTCCAAATTTATTTTGACTTGAATTTCATTGCAGACAATATGAACACAAAATATTTCATGTTCTGTCTGGTCAACTTCATTTCAAGAGTTCCCACTTAGATATGCTTAGCATTTAAGCAGGTTTGGCATGCTGTCCTGGGAGAGAACCCTGAGCTCGGAAATACTTGAGCCCAAGGCTCCCGCCCGGTCAATAAGCATATCAGGGGATCCGAGATCAGGTAGGTCTCGAGAGCTCCCCCTAATAAAGGGAGGAAAAGGAGGAGATGGGGTGGAAGGGGGGGATTCTTCCAAAACGAAGATAGAGCAGTAGGGAGAAAATGATCCATTTATAGTAAGCTTGCATCACACTGATTGGACTATTACTGATTACAGATGAGAAGCCAGACGTGCTTAATCATATCACGTGCTCCTCTTTAAATTAGTTTGTGAAACTTCACTTCATTTGTAAATCTCTATCCTTTCCTGTCATTCAGACCTGCAGCACATTCCAAAAATGTTGGGACAGGAGCAGTTTAGGGCTAGTATTCAGGTAAACTGGTTAAATAATGTGATTTGAAACAGGTGATTGTAATTATGATTTGGTACAGCATCCAAGAAAGGTCCTTTAGGAGCAAAGATTGGCCGAGGTTTGACAACAAATACATGAGAAAATTATTAAAATGTTTAAAAACAATGTTCCTCAAAGAAAGAGAAGACATTTTGGTAGTTCACCTTCAACAGTGCAGAACATCATTAAAAGATTCAAGGAATCTGGAGGAGTTTCAGTGCGTAAAGGACAAGAGCGCAAGCCTAAGCTGAACAATCGTGATCTACGATACCTCAGGTCGCACTGCATCAAGAATCCTCATTCATCTATAAGCCAGATCACCACATGGGCTCAGGACTAATGCGGCAAACCTTTGTCAATACCACAATACGTAGTAACATCCACAAATGCCAGTGAAAACTGTACTGTGCCAAAAGGAAGTCAGAAGTGTCCAGAAGCAATGTCGGCATGGCTCGGAGGCATCTGGGATAGACCATCACACAGCAGAAATGTGTACTGTGGTCAGATGAATTAGTAAAAGAAAAGGATTAAGTGCAAAAGCCAGGGTCTGTCATGGTATGGGGTTGTGCCAGTGCCCTTGGCAAAGGTAACTTGGACTTCTGTGATGCTCCATTAATGCTGAAAAGTACATAGAGATTTTGAAGCACAATATGCTGCCTTCTTTTCCAGGGCATGCCATGCATATTTCAACAAGACAATGCCAAACCATATTCTGCACACAATACAAAGTCCTGGCTGCGAAGGAAGAGGATACAAATACTTGACTGGCCTGTCTACACTCCCGACCTGTTTCCAATAGAGAATGCGTGGTGCTTTGTGAAGCGCAAAATGTGACACTGAAGACCCCGTACTGTTGCCCACCTTAAGACTTGTTTGCAGGAAGAATAGGACAAAATTACACCTAAAACACTTCCTCACTTGGTGTCTTCAGTCCCTAAACGTCTTATAAGTGTTGTAAAAAGGAACAGCAACATTACAGCAAGGTAAATGCTTTACTGTTCCAACTTAAAAAAACAAAAAACAATAAAAATCATAAGGAACACATTAAATAATTGTCTGGAATGAAATACAAGTCAAAGCTAATTTAAAAAACACTTCTTTCTTTTTTATTATTTGCGTGTTTCATACTGTCCCAAATTTTTCTGATTTGGGGTTGTAATTATGTATCATCTATTATCTAATGTAGTCGACTACTGTTTTCAGAGCTGCACCGTTTAGTTCACTAGACCCACATATCCCTCACTCAAAAAAAGTTTCATTTAGAAATACTCATAGGCGTGCAACAATCTACTCTAGCTTTGTTTGGTGGTATTATTGTTGTACAGTCTTAATTACAACAACAAAACTACCTAATATTTAATTGCTGAAACTTGTATCATGGTTTATGGTATAAATATTTAATAATAAGCATAATCACTAAACAATTATTTGTATATTGCATTCACATGTTCAAAATAAATAAAAGGTTTACAATGGTTAAACGCTACAATAAAGTCTCATCAGTAAACATTAGTTAAATTAATTAAAATCAATTACTGAATTTATTAGCTGTTAACTGCATTTAATAGAACAATTACGGCTTTCTTAATATGTTATTATTTAGGCAATAACTAAGAAATGAGCATCACCTAAGCTAGATAAATGCTTCTGTATTTTTCATTACATACTTTAATTAGCGGATAGAAAAGGAGCCTCACTGTACAGAGTTAATGAATTGAAGGCCTATAAATAACCATAGAAGTTTCAATGTCGTAGGCGAGATTAATATGAGATAATATTCGTGTTTGAAAATAAATCATCTATTAAGTCTACAGGCATTTGTTGCTGTGATGAATAAAGGCAATAAAAAGGCACACAAAGTTTTCTTCACGATATTTTGAAGTATATTGAATTTGGTCCACACCAAACTGATGATGAGGTATTCTTCTTATCTTCTGCATTTCTTCTACAATACACACAATTCCAATTTCAAATATTGACATTAATATATTTATGATGCCTAATAATGGTGCCAATTCCACTGTACATTGTTG
The DNA here is from genome assembly GCA_903798195.1 of Danio kyathit. Classification (NCBI taxonomy): domain Eukaryota; kingdom Metazoa; phylum Chordata; class Actinopteri; order Cypriniformes; family Danionidae; genus Danio; species Danio kyathit. The sequence continues at coordinate 1,103,743 of LR812538.1, read as the reverse complement.
ATTTCATTTTCTTCAGAGAAATGCATTAAACTGAAAGACTTTTTCCATAATAAATAAGTCCCTCACTAGCAAGAATGATTTGATTGATGAAATCCTTACAATGTTCTCTATGTTCATCTTATTTTTTTTTCAAGCAGTTTTCTGTGAATAACACAATAATTACAACTTTACTAATGGCTGTACCATCTCTACATGAAAATAAGGTGGATGTGTACAGTACCCTACCTCACAGGCGTCCCATAGCTGCTGTGCAAGCTGAATGATCTGAGACATCAGGAGCTGAATGAGTGGAGTTCTGGTGATACAGCAGTTTCCCCCCAGAGCCAGCAGACACTCCGACAGCGAGCCCTGCACTGAGAACTACAGCAGAACGACAGCACATCAGACTCTCTTCAGAATGCTACACTGATGAAACTGACCAGCTAATAAGCACTAACACAAGCATAGTAAGTATTGGTAAATTAGGGAGCTCTTAAGGCTGCGTCGAGTGATCGGAGTGACCCATGGGCCTGCCTTGCGTGTAGCTGTGCATATATACTTCTGCGCTCTGTTTGTGTAGCTCTGCAATAACACTTCCGAAATGCTAGCTGGCTGTAGGATTTTAATGTTTCTCTGTGTTGAGATTCTTCGCGGGTGTTTTGTTTTTTTCTGAACGCTTCCTTAATGTACAAGTAGCTAAAACTCGCTCATTCAGAGGCGGTAACTGGTGGACGTGCAACAACTTTAATCATAAGGTGAACACAAAACAACAGTCTCCATCTAGAACTCCTTCACAGGACTCGACGCTGGTAAACACTTGCTCCAACAGGCTCTTGGCCTCACCCACACTGGTCACAGTGTGGACACAATTTCTCCATCCAACAGGGATCATCGACTATTGACCCATCTAATTCAGTAAAGATATTTGGGGGTAATCCTAGATGACCAGCTGTCCTTTAAACAGCACATTGTTAATACAGCTCAATCATGCAGGTTTGCACTTTTCAACATTAGAAAGATCAGTCCCTTCCCAACAGGTTCTGTTTTAGCTGATTCTCCTGGGTTCATCAAATTGTCATAAACCATGTCCTATACAGGCATGAGATTCTAGTGGCAAGCACTCACATGACACGACACAGCTACTGGATGTGATAAAATCAATCAAACTACAGCTGAATGTTGTTAAAATCCAGGTCTAAAGAATTTCCTGTCATTTTTTTTTTGCATATCATTGCTGGGTAACACTTTAGTTTAACTACTACTTCACAATGCACTATTAACTAGTGGATTACTGCCTGCCTATTATGAAGTTATTGACGTCACACCGTGTCCGGTTTGACTCCATGCAGTGTATCCTTACATCCGCCTACACAGAACTACCCATAGAGAATTGACCCAGTCAGCTGTATATTTACTACAGATACGGTTAGATGATGACTACAGGAGTTTTCTGTTGTCTGCATCCAAGACGAGACATCTGGCATCTAAAAAAAATGTACAGATCAGCAAGATTTTCACTTGGATTGAGAAAATGGGTCTTTAAACGAAGTGGATTGCATTGTGTTGCTGTCTTTACTGCAGATGAAGTTGGTATGAACTTTAGTATTTGTCAAATAAAGATTTCAGATGTTTACATGGAATTAAAGTGGAATTAATGTGTTTACCATTGCAAATGAACACTAAGAAGACTGCATTTTAATTCCGTATTAGATTATGGGGCACCCCTGGTCTAAATTATAATAAATCTGAAAATAATAACTCTGAAACTAAGAGTTATATTTAAGACTTTTTAACACCTTTAATTTAACACCTTCAATTTAATTTTATAGTATAGAATTTGCAACAAAAAAAAACACGCAACACAACTACTGACCATCCTTAACACTGTTAATTATACATATAAAGTGTGAAAAACCTTAAACCAGGGGTGTCCAAACTCGGTCCTGCAGGGCCGGTGTCCTACAGATTTTAGCTCCAACTTGCCTCAAAACACCTGCAAGGATGTTTTTAGAAAGCCTTGTAAGAGCTTGATTAGCTAGTCCAGGTGTGTCTAATTGGAGTTGGAACTAAACTTTGCAGGACACCGGCCCTCCAGGACCGAGTTTGTGCACCCCTGCCTTAAACCATGACAACACTGCACACAGGTCACCAGTCGAGCTGGTCATGCAAAAAAAAAAAAACAGCAGATCATTGTATCTCCAGTTTTTCATATGTTAATGCACAGGTTGACACAGCTGTTATTAGCAATTATAGAGCAAAATCCCTGCAAATTTTGTTTACGTACCCTGCTGAAAAAATCCAGTTTAAACCAGCCTAAGAAGGTTGGCTGGTTTTAGCTGGTCGACCAGCCTGGTTTTAGAAGGGGTTTTGGCCATTTTCAGGCTGGTTTCCAGCCATTTCCAGCCTGATCTTAGCTAGTAAGGCTGGGAGTTGACCAGCTAAAACCAGCTTGACCAGCCAAAACCAGCTATGTCCAGCTTAACCAGGCTGGTCAAGCTGGTTTTAGCTGGTTTAAGCTGGTCATTTTCCAGCCTGACCAGCAAAGACCAGGCTGAAAATGGCTGGAAACCAGCCTGGAAATGGCCAAAACCCCCATCTTAGGCTGGTTTAAGCTGGATTTTTCAGCAGGGCAAGTGAAACCCCAGTGAAGGTTAATTACTTAAGCAAAATCCCAGTATGTATTTTAGGCCCTGTTTACACTGGCAGTTAAATGTGACCCAATTCCAATTTTTTGCTCATATGTGACACAGATCAGATCTGTTCTATGACCATGTAAACATGAAATAAACGCATGCATTCGGATATTCAGAGCTCGGTTTCAGGCCTCCTTCATATGTGGAAATAAATCAGATCATGTAAACAGGCAGATTGGATTTATGGAGGCATTGCTTTTTGTACGTCATTAAACTTGCGACAATGTGGTACTTCTCCACGGTTTAATGACGTAGAAGGTAGAGAGTGTGTGGAGATGCGGACGCGGTAATCAACAACAGAGGAAACATGGAGGAGGAAAGTAATCAGGGGTCAGAGAGGAGTCAGTGGAGGACACCATATAAAAACCATAGACGCAAGCTGCGATGACGGTCCTTTCCCTCCTCCTCTGCCTCAAAATCATTGTAAAATTGGTCGAACTTCGCATATTTCGCAGAGCTAAAATCAAGACAATTCCTTCCATTGTGGCTAGTGTGGCGCAGGTGCTAGAACCCGTCTTTACACATGCACGACATCATAAATTGGGTGGCAAGTGTAAACACATGAATCGGATATGGGTCACAATATAGGATATGGGTCAGATATAGGCAACAAATCGGAATTGGGCGTCAAGACCTGACAGTGTAAACGGGGCCTTATTGGGTTTTGCTATAAATGGACTTTGGTTGTGGCTATGTTGTTCTTCTTGATGATAGACAAAGAGATTTAAGTAGATTTCAAAACGAAAACAAAATCTTCTTTACAGGGTTGGTTTGATTGCATTTTTAAGAGCTCTAAAGTGCAGATTTAAGACATTCTAAGACTTATTAAGGCCTTATTTTTATACTATGGAATTTAAGGATTCACAAACTCCCTGTAAATATTGTTCTGACTGCTAATCCACATGCGATTATAACTATGAGGTTAAACATTCTGGATACTCCATATATGCTTATATTTCTGGATTATCAAAATGGACTGTACTAAATTGGCCGTAGTATATGAGTGTGTGTGTGAATGAGAGGATGTATAGATGTTTCCCAGTACTGGGTTGCGGCTGGAAGGGCATCCGCTGCATAAAACATATGCCAGAGTAGTTAGCGGTTCATTCTGCTGTGGCGACCCCTGTTAAATCAGGGTCTAAGCCGAAGGAAAATGCATGAATGAATGAAATGGACAATGACTCCTAAGTAGAACGAAGAACAAGCTCTCGCACAATCATGATACGTGCAGTTTTGGGAAATGCACATGGAATTGCGATGGCCGTTAGTAAACTTGCAAGTACAGAATGTTCTTAAGAGCAAAGATAAAACATTATGGGAAAACTCCACCCTGACCAACTGTATGTAGAATCTATGAGAACTGCACACACTGTCCTGAACTGGAATCTGTGCAAACTGCACACACTGTGCTGAACTGGAATCTATGAGAACTGCACACACTGTCCTGAACTGGAATCTGTGCAAACTGCACACACTGTGCTGAACTGGAATCTATGAGAACTGCACACACTGTGCTGAACTGGAATCTATGAGAACTGCACACACTGTCCTGAACTGGAATCTGTGCAAACTGCACACACTGTGCTGAACTGGAACACCCATCATTAATAAAACCGACATTGTTGCTGATTGGCATATAACTAGTTTGTAGCATGTGAACAAATATCCATCCATCAGTCATGAATATCTTAGGATAAAGTAGCATGTTACAAGACTTCACATCCTCTGCCAGTGATATACAGTAATTTGAGCAAGTCAGATTTGTGAGTCAGTTGCAGAGGAACTGGCATGTCAACACAGCTCCCACTTTCTATAGAAGAAATCCAAATATGGTACATTTCGGCTGAAAAACGACATTCTAACACAGATGTTAGTGTTGAGCATCATCATGAAAGACAATGCTAGCATCTGTTTATTTTAATTGCAGGATTTAATTGCAATTTGTCTTCATGGTACAAAAATGACATTGATTTTATTGTGTTGGCGATGCAGGTTGTGGCATGGCAAATTAGTTTGTTGAAATAAGCTATCAAAGCGTATGTATGCTTAATGGAATATTACAGCACTCAACTCTGGGACACTTCAATGCTTTTAATTTGGTGAGAGCAAACAAAATGCTCTGCTGAGTGTCTCCCGTTCCACCACATTCCAAAGGTGCTCTATTGGATTGAGCTCTGGTGACTGTGGAGGCCATTTGAGTACAGTGAACTCATTGTCATGTTCAAGAAACCAGTCTGAGATGATTGGCGCTTTATGACATGGTGCGTTATCCTGCTGTACACTGTGGTCATAAAGGGATGGACATGGTCAGCAACAATACTCAGGTAGGCTGTGGTGTTGACTTGATGCTCAATTGGTACTAATGGGCCCAAAGTGTGCCAAGAAAATCTCCCCCACACCATTACACCACCACCACCAGCCTGAACCGCTGACACAAGACAGGATGATCCATGCTTTCATGTTGTTGACCCCAAATTGTGACCCGACCATCAGAATGTGGCAGCAGAAATGGAGACTCATCAGACCAGGCAACGTTTCTCCAATCTTCTGTTGTCCAGTTTTGGTGAGCCTGTGTGAATTGTAGCCTCAGTTTCCTGTTCTTAGCTGACAGGAGTGGCACCCGGTGTGGTCTTCTGCTGCTGTAGCCCATCCTCCTCAAGGTTGGACGTGTTGTGTGTTTAGAGATGCTCTTCTGCAGACCTCGGCTGTAATGAGTGTTTATTTGAGTTACTGTTGCCTTTCTATCAGCTGGAACCAGTCTGGCCATTCTCCTCTGACCTCTGACATCAACAAGGCATTTGCGCCCACAGAACTGCCGCTCACTGGATATTTCCTCTTTGTCGGACCATTCTCTGTAAACCCTAGAGATGGTTGTGCGTGAAAATCCCAGTAGATCAGCAGTTTCTGAAATACTCAGAGCAGCCCGTCTGGCAGCAACAACCATGCCACGTTCAAAGTCACTTAAATCCCCTTTCTTCCCCATTCTGATGCTCGCTTTGACCTGCAGCAGATCGTCTTGACCATGTCTACATGCTTAAATGCAGTGAGCTGCTGCCATGTGATTGGCTGATTAGAAATTTGCGTATACGAGCAGTTGGACAGGTGTACCTAATAAAGTGGCCGGTGAGTGTATGTATGATTGCTCTGCTCTGAATTTACACTATGCATTGTCTTAAACTCACTTCTAAATATTTTTTTTCTTAAGCATATGCAGTTGTCTTGATAAATGCTAAATGTACAAAATCCATATTTCTCTGCTTTTCTGAAATGATTTATACAGAACTGCTGAATTTGGTACAGTATTTAACCCTTGTATACGGTCCAAATAGACTACCCTTTTGTTATGTTAGAGGCTGTTTTTGCCCCATTGACTTACATTATAAAGACATTTTTTTGATAGCACGGTGGCGCAGTGGGTAGCGCTCTCGCCTCACGGTAAGAAGGTCGCTGGTTTGAGCCTCGGCTGGGTCAGTTGGCATTTCTGTGTGGAGTTTGCATGTTCTCCCCGTGTTGGCATGGGTTTCCTCTGGGTGCTCCGGTTTCCCCCACAGTCTAAAGACATGCGCTATAGGGGAATTGGGTAAATTGTCCGTTGTTTGTATGTGTGAATGAAAGTGTATGCGTGTTTCCCAGTGATGGGTTGCGGATAGAAGGGCATCCGCTGTGTAAGACATATGCTGGATAAGTTGGCGGTTCATTCCGCTGTGGCGACCCCAGATTAATAAAGGGACTAAGCCGTAAAGAAAATGAATGAATGTTGGTAAAGTAAAATATAGTGGTTGAATAAAAAAAATCCTAATATTGTAATTAAATCCTAATATTCTTCTTAAATATCCTAATATTTAATATTTACATAAAAATATTCAATAACTATCAATATCAAATGATATGAAACATGATATCGTGGTAATGTTTCTCTTACCGCATTGAGTTGTTGGTTGGTTAGCAGTAGGTTGATCATCTCCTTCAACAGATCCTCCACTTTGCTGAAGTGCTGCACTGGAAACCCCTGGCGTGCTCCTCCTGGACTCAGGGTCTGTGCCACCACCTGAATGGCGTTATGCAGCTGCTCTGGGTGACGTAAAGGCTGTCCAGTGTGTGCCTGCCTGAAATCCTCCACCACACAATCCAGCAGCTGCACTACTGAATCCCAGACCACATCACCATCCTGACACAAAGACTCCTCGAAACCGCTGCTCAAGCCACTCAGACACTGTAGGAACTGCACGTGTTTGGTCAGTCTGTGGTCCTGGCGCCACTGCCGGTCTTTCAGAGGAAACTTCTGGCTGTTTGGAGGGGTCAGAGGCAGGCATGGTCCCGGAGCACTGTATCCCTGTGTCTGTAAAGTGTTCACAGCATCACAGGCAAAGTTGGCCTGCTGAGTGTCATCCTGAGAGAGAACTTCGGCAATCTCTTGACCTGTAAATGCAAAACACAGAATATCTGCATCATTTTATGACATTAGCAATGTCCGTCTACAGTTTCTGATGGATATTTACAAATAACGATTGAATGGTTGATTTATTCACTGGTTAATTGGTTGGTTGGTTGATTGAATTGTTGATTTATTAATTGGTTAATTGGTTGGTTGGTTGGTTGGTTGATTTATTGGTTAATTGGTTGGTTGGTTGGTTGATTTATTAATTTGTTAATTGGTTGGTTGATTTATTAATTGGTTGGTTGGTTGGTTGGTTGGTTGATTTATTGGTTAATTGGTTGGTTGGTTGGTTGGTTGATTTATTAATTGGTTGGTTGGTTGGTTGGTTGATTTATTAATTGGTTGGTTGGTTGGTTGGTTGATTTATTGGTTAATTGGTTGGTTGGTTGGTTGATTTATTAATTGGTTAATTGGTTGGTTGGTTGGTTGGTTGATTTATTAATTGGTTGGTTGGTTGGTTGATTTATTAATTGGTTAATTGGTTGGTTGGTTGGTTGATTTATTAATTGGTTGGTTGGTTGGTTGGTTGGTTGGTTGATTTATTGGTTAATTGGTTGGTTGGTTGGTTGATTTATTAATTGGTTGGTTGGTTGGGTGGTTGTTTTATTGGTTAATTGGTTGGTTGTTTGGTTGGTTGGTTGATTTATTAATTGGTTAATTGGTTGGTTGGTTGGTTGATTTATTAATTGGTTAATTGGTTGGTTGGTTGGTTGATTTATTGGTTAATTGGTTGGTTGGTTGGTTGATTTATTGGTTAATTGGTTGGTTGGTTGGTTGGTTGATTTATTGGTTAATTGGTTGGTTGGTTGGTTGGTTGATTTATTGGTTAATTGGTTGGTTGGTTGGTTGGTTGATTTATTGGTTAATTGGTTGGTTGGTTGGTTGATTTATTAATTGGTTAATTGGTTGGTTGGTTGGTTGATTTATTAATTGGTTAATTGGTTGGTTGGTTGGTTGGTTGATGTATTAATTGGTTAATTGGTTGGTTGGTTGGTTGGTTGGTTGGTTGGTTGGTTGGTTGATTTATTGGTTAATTGGTTGGTTGGTTGGTTGATTTATTGGTTAATTGGTTGGTTGGTTGGTTGATTTATTGGTTAATTGGTTGGTTGGTTGGTTGATTTATTGGTTAATTGGTTGGTTGGTTGGTTGGTTGATTTATTGGTTAATTGGTTGGTTGGTTGGTTGGTTGATTTATTGGTTAATTGGTTGGTTGGTTGGTTGATTTATTAATTGGTTAATTGGTTGGTTGGTTGGTTGATTTATTAATTGGTTAATTGGTTGGTTGGTTGGTTGGTTGATGTATTAATTGGTTAATTGGTTGGTTGGTTGGTTGGTTGGTTGGTTGGTTGGTTGATTTATTGGTTAATTGGTTGGTTGGTTGGTTGGTTGGTTGATATATTGGTTGGTTGGTTGGTTGGTTGATTTATTGGTTAATTGGTTGGTTGGTTGGTTGATTTATTGGTTAATTGGTTGGTTGGTTGGTTGGTTGATTTATTAATTGGTTAATTGGCTGGTTGGTTGATTGATAGGTTGGTTGATTTATTAATTGGTTAATTGGCTGGTTGGTTGATTGATAGGATGGTTGATTTATTAATTGGTTAATTGGCTGGTTGGTTGATTTATTAATTGGTTAATTGGCTGGTTGGTTGATTGATAGGATGGTTGATTTATTAATTGGTTAATTGGCTGGTTTGTTGGTTGGTTGATTTATTAATTGGTTAATTGGTTGATTGATTGGATGATTGATTTATGAGTTAGTTAATTGGCTGGTTGATTGATTGGTTAATTTATTGATTGGTTGGTTGATTGATTTGTAGGGATGCTCCGATCGATCGGCCGGAGATCGGTATCGGCTGATAATCACATTTCACGACTCAATCGGTACTCGCTGATCTGGCCGATCTCTCAAACCGATCACAAGTGTTTGTTTACGACTTTACAAGCAGATGAAGATGCTTGTGTGCATCCGGTATATACATCAGCAGCGCTACAACACATGAGCATTGTTTCCAAATTGCATTGTTAGTAATATTTCTTACCATCTGTTTTATCTATTATTTTTTGTAAAGCTGCTTTTGACCATTACATGAATGCAATATCCTTAATTTATTCGCTTGGGTATGGCGAGATCTCATACTTAGAGGGAAAATGTGCTTTATGCAATGGAAAAGTTATACAAAGCTGAAAGCATCAGAATTGGTACTCGGTATCGGCCGATCACCATGACAAGAAATCGGTACTCTGTATCGGCTGCAAAAATCCTGATTGGAGCATCCCTGTTGATTTGATGGTAAATTGACTGATTGATTGGCTGGTTGATCTATTAACTGGTTAATTGGCTGTTTGATTGATTGAATGGTTAATTTATTAACTGGTTAATTGATTGATTGATTGATTGGATTGTTGGTTTATTAATTGGTTAATTAGCTGGTTGATTGATTGATTGGATTGTTGATTTATTAATTACTTAATTGGCTGGTTGATTGATTGGTTAATTTATCTATTGGTTGGTTGATTGATTTAATGGTTAATTGACTGATTGAATGGCTGGTTGATCTATTAACTGGTTAATTGGCAGTTTGATTGATTGGATGGTTGATTTATTAATTGGTTAATTGGCAGTTTGATTGATTGGATGGTTGATTTATTAATTGGTTAATTGGCTGGTTGATTGATTGGATTGTTGATTTATTAATTGGTTGGCTGCTTGATTGATTGGAAGGTTGAATTATTAATTAGTTAATTGGCTGGTTGAATGATTGGTTGATTGATTGGATGGTTGATTTGTCAATTGGTTAATTGGTTGCTTGATTGACTGATTGATTGGATGGTTGATTTATTAATTGGTTAATTTGTTGGTTGATTGGTTTGATGGTTAATTGGCTGGTTGACTGTTTGGCTGGTTAATTTATTAACTGGTTAATTGGCTGGTTAATTGATTGGCTGGTTAATTTATTGAATGGTTGATGTATTAACTGGTTAATTGGCTGGTTAATTGATTGGATAGATAATTTATTAATTTGTTATTTGGCTGGTTGATTGGATGGTTGATTTGTTAATTGATTCATTGTATGGTCGATTGGTTGGATGGTTAATTAATTGCTTGTTAAATTCACTGATTGATCAATTGATTGATTTTTTGTGTGCTTTAAACAAATTGAGAAAATGTAGTGAAGTCTTTCTATTCTATCTCTCATTACTGAATGAATCTGACAGAGATGTGCGCACAGCCCTACCATGTGCTTGTCCAGCGCTGCTCCTCGAGTTCAGCAGTGTGCGTGTGAGCAGCAGCTCCTGTCTGAGATGCAGCAGATCTTCATGAAGACCTTCAGCTTTAGACTTCCAGCTTTCGTCCTGCCGTTTGAGTCTTTCAGCCAGGGATTCGGTGAACTGTCTGGCTCCTCCTGCTGGCCTGAGTTTGATAATAGCCAAAGCCACAGCCAATCTGCAAGCTCTGATGTACCAGCTCACGGCTCCTGCACACATAATACAACAATTTAATATAAACAAGAGCTAGTCCAGTAGTTCAAACCAGTGAACACAGAAGCACACACACTCAATATGTTTGATTCTATGTTGGAATTCAGGTAATCATATTAATTTAAAATAAATAACACTTATCAGCAATCATGAATGAGACATTTGCAAAAAAAAAAAAAACTTCACAGACAATGTAATGTTAACAGTAAATTGGTTTAGATTTTTTTTTTTCAAAACAACTAATCAGAGAGTAAAAGGATCAGATTTTCTTTATTTAAATGTGGGAAAAAAAACATTATGGATGTTTAATACTAAATCAAAAGGATAAGGGTTGTCTCTGTAAAACAAAAATATTTATTTTATTTGACTTTTTTGCCTTTATGAGGAAAAAGATTAATTATGTATGCAACATCTATACATTACAGATGTGAAATGAGATGAAAGAGATGAAGAGATGATGCCAACCATCGAGGACTTCCAGGACAACACATACACTTAATACACTTCATTAAACATGTACACATAGACATTGCCCATATGATATAAAACTGCAGGTTAACTTTGTCTGTATATAATAACTTCTATTTGATTGTAACTTTAACTTAATTTGATTGTCATGCAATGATGTGCACCTTTTGTAAAGTTGCTTTGAAACAATAATTACTGTAAACTTGAATTGAAATTTGCACTTAATAAAATAAAATCTATTGACAGATTTATTTTTGAGTATTTTTACAGTACTATGAAACACAAGCCTGCACAAACAACCAAGAAAGGGTTTCACTATTTTGGTTTAATTTTTTTATGGTCAGGTTGACATTTGCTATGGAATTCTATACCATAGTGTCATTCATTCATTCATTCCTTTTCCTTCAGCTTAGTCTCCATTTCAGAGGCAGCCACAGCGGAAGGAACTGCCAATTACTCCAGCATGTTTTAAGCAGCGGATGCCCTTCCACCCGCAACCCAGTACTGGGAAACACCCATACACACTCATTCACACACACACTCATACACTACGTGTGGTTTATTTATAAACTAATTTCGAGAGGATCACGTGCTTATGATCAACACGGCTGGCACCTTATCAGCTCCGTAATCTGCCCTATTAGATGATTACGAACACACTATAAATAACCAGAGATTTCACTCCAGATATCTTCGTCTTGAAGTTCCCCCCCCTTCCACCCCTACTTCCACCCCTTTTTCTTATAGGGCGACACAGCGGCCCAGTGACTAGCACTGTTGCCTCACAGCAGGAACGCCGCCGGTTCAACTTCCCATTGAGCCGGTTAGCATTTCTGTGCGGAGTTTTCATGTTCTCCCCATGTTCCCCCGGGTTCCCTGGTTTCCTCCCACCGTCCAAAAACATACACCATAGCCAATCAACTAAACCAAATTATTACCTAAGACAACCTTAGTTTACACTTCTCACACGGCGACAAGCGGGGAAGTTCCCAAGACCTTCCTGAGCTCGAACTCCCCTCTCGCCCTTCTAACAGGAGGGAGCCCCGGGCTCGAGGATATACGAGCTCAGGGCTCTCTCCCGGGACAGCCTGCCAATTACGCTTTATTGATCATCAGCTAAGTGTGAACTCTTGAAAGCCAATTTAGTTCATCAATTCTCCTATAGTCCATGTGTTTGGACTGTGGGGGAAACCGGAGCACCTGGAGGAAACACACGCCAACACGGGCAGAACATGCAAACTCCACACAGAAATGCCAACTGACCCAGCCGAGACTCGAACCAGCGACCTTCTTGCTGTGAGACGATCATGCTATCCGCTGCGCCACCGTGACGCCCTGTTTCGGACTGATACGAGGAGAATTAAATGATGACAGCATGTTTACGTATTCATTAAAAAGGCGTAACAGTAGTATTTTTAAGTGATGAAAGCAAATGTTATTTAATTTACAAATAGAATTTACACATCTGTCTAGGGCAACCCAGTGGCGCAGTAGGTAGTCCTGTTGCCTCACAGCAAGAACGTCGCTGGGTCGCAGGTTCGAACCTCGGCTGGGCTGGGTCAGTTGGCGTTTCTGTGTGGAGTTTGCATGTTCTCCCTGGGTTCGCGTGGGTTTCCTCCGGGTGCTCCGGTTTCCCCCACAGTCCAAAGACATGCAGTGTCTACAGGTGAATTGGGTAAGCTAAATTGTCCATAGTGTATGAGTGTGAATGTGTGTGTGGAAGTTCCCAGAGATGGGTTGCGGCTGGAAGGGCATCCGCTGCGTAAAATCGTGCTGGATAAGTTGGCGGTTCATTCCGCTGTGGCGACCCCACAAGGGACAAAGCCGACAAGAAAATGAATGAATGAATGAACATCTGTCTAGTTAAAGTGTTGGCCATCAAAACATCCTTTTGTGGTTGTAAAACATTAACACAACAGGTTCATAATTAATGTGATAAATTCATATTTGGTTCACATTCAAATCCACTGTGATCATTCACACTAAAAACAGCTGAAAGACTCAAAACATGCTAATGCTCAAATAGAAAACAACAAGATGGAAGGGGTGTAAACTTTTGAACAGGATAATGTGTACATTTTACTTCTTTTTTTAAACATCCTTCATTATTATTATTATTATTATGTATTGCCTTTCATTAGCTAGTGCTATGTTTCCCAGAGGACAAAAGGATTTACTCCAGACAATCAAGTCAAAAAGTTTACACACCCTGGTTTCTAATCTCCCAAATTCACTTGTCTAAAAGACTGTCTATATTTGTATTCCTTTAATAGAAAACTGGGAAAATTTTGGGAAAACCAAGACCTATGATGGACATATTGTCTTAAGAGGGCACTTGTGTAACAAACCTTTTTAGTATTTAAGAATATTTACTTTACTAACATTTACTTTAACTTGCATAATGTCACGAAATACGTTACAAATACGTGTTTGAAGCTTTATAACGCGTTAAAACGTCTAAATACTGTAGTATCACAAGCATGTAGTTCCGGCATCCACCAGCAGAGGCTGACAGAGACACGAAGGAAAACTCCAGAGAACAGAACAGCTCGTGGTATGAATTATTTTACAAATACATATTTTTAAATCGTAGGAAAGTCTAAATAAGTGCTCTATCAGAACAATATGTCATGGCAGACATGTTGAGGATTTAGTTTAACTAGTAGGCTACCGGTAACGTTACTATAGTGAACTATTTCCACAAAGCCAATACATGAGGAAACATAAATATCTGTAATAATAATATTATTAACTCTACAGCACAGCTGCCACCATACAATGTCCAAGCAGGAAATAATAATGTCTGGCACGTTTGAGGAAATGCTAATAACGAACGCAGGCTAACTTACATCAGAACTGAACAGTTAAAAACAGCAGATAAGCTAATGATATAAATCACTTTAACAGTTTGTCTTGTATGTGCTGAGACAGTATATGTTGTATGATCAGACAGATTATCACTCATCTGTATCCTGATAATGACGTTAGCCTCGCTGATTTTAACGTTACCTTCACGACACGAGGCAGATTTCTCCTCCATTCTGCGTCTTCTTTAAACAACAGTCAACATAAGACACTTATGTGATGTTTGATGCTATTAATAAATGTCGCATGAAACTCGAATAACTCGTTTTTTTGTTGAAAATCCATTGATAAATCACTGCTAAATGCCGGCGAGTGTTATCAGACGTTAAACAGAATAACCACGCCCTCTACGCAAACGCCCCGCCCACTAAATAACATTCACTAATTAAAGAGAACCAGCCGTATTTTTCCACAGAATCCACACTATATGCGGTGAGGTACGTTCAATTAAAGAATAACTATTAGTACTAGTTAAAGAAAAGATTAATACCGAATTGTAATAGTCTGTAGGCCTACCTGTAGTCAGAGATTATTTGCAAAAATTGTAGTCCATAACGGGTAACATGTTCTGGCTTTTTAAAGGACTATTTTTAGATTACGTATTATTTTTTTGATGTGCTATTAAACGTAATAAGAAAGGAAAAATTGCTTTTTGATACATCAGAAAATGCATTAAACAGTCAAGGCTGGTCCAACAAAATGCAAAATGTTTGTATTAATGACAAGCAGAAAGATGCTGCATATAAAACATGTAACGAATGACATGCGTGTTATGGATGTAACATGGTGTGGATGATTAACAGCACACTTTAGTCCAGTGTTTCTCAACCAAGTTCTTGGAGGAGCACCAGCACTGCATGTTTTGGATGTCTCCTTTGTCTGTCAGATCTCTGCTAATGAGCTGATCATCTGAATCAGGTGTGTTTGGTTAAGGAGACATGGAAAATGTGTGGAGCTGGTGCTCCTCCAGGAACGTGGTTGAGAAACACTGCTTTAGTCAATGTATGTACACAAAAAATGTAAAGTAAAACAATTTAAATATTAGCTGGAGTAGCGTCATGGTGGTGCAGTGTGTAGCACAATCGCCTCACAGCAGGAAGGTCGCTGGTTTGAGCCCCGGCAGGGTCAGTTGGCTTTTTGTGTGGAGTTTGCATATTCTCCCCGTGTTGGTGTGGGTTTCTTCCGGGTGCTTAGTTTCCCCCACAGTCCAAACCCATGCGCTATACGGGAATTGGGTAACCTAAATTGCCCGTAGTGTGTGAATGCAAAAGTGTATGGGTGTTTCTCAGTGTTGAGTTGTGGCTGGAAGGGCATGCGCTCCGTAAAACATATGCTGGATAAGTTGGCAGTTCATTCCGCTGTGGCGCCCCCTGATAAATAAAGGGACTAAGCCGAAAAAGAAAATGAATGAATGAATTAGCCGGAGTACCCACAAGACTAACTAGAGGGCACTCCAGCTATATGAATGAACACTCCACCCGGACTACACATCCCATCATGCTTTGCATCTCACAGCTAAAACCAACCCAGGCTCATTCTGAATACGTACCCCTATATACATTTCTGGAGAGCACCCAATAAACCCCAGGGGTAAATTGTTTGCAGTTTTTTTTTTTTTTTTTTTTCAGAGGCCACTGTGTGCGCTTTTTGAGCTCTCGAATTTCTCTCGCAAGTACCATTCACGCCTGCTGTTCTTGCATAAGTCCACCAGAGGCCGCTGTCGACTGACTGACTGACTGACCGATTGACTGACCCACCTCCTCCTTCCCTAAACCCAGCCAACAGTGTTTTCAAAAGCAATCCAGAAAAGAAAAGCACCTGATTTTTACCACGTTTTCAGATTTTACCACATTCTCATCCTGTTATTTATTTGTTTATTTAATGTTTGCCTTTTGATTATTTTTTTTTACCTGCTTTCTGGACCTGAACCCTGTCGTCACAGTCAACTCCACTCTGCGGAGTCCACCAACGTATGCGGCGAGCCACTGGACAAACTGGTAACAATGGAAAAAGCCATCCACATGGAGGTAAGCTGTCAGATGTAAGCGCAAAAGTTAATGGGGTAGCCCTGTAGCATTAGTTTTAAAGATGAAATGCAGCCATACGTACCTCTGGCTACATAATTTGCGATCTCCAGAAATTATATAGGGCTACGTTTTCACAATGAGCATTTGTTGGCTGAAACAGTTTACCAGTCTGAACACTGATTACATATTCTGCACATTATACAGTTTTACATGGTAAAAGTTTAAATTATTATTGTATTTTTTGCTCAATTATTCTGGCAACCACAGCTGCCAAGTTTTTGTAAAAACACTATAAAACACTCAATAATACGCTCTACTTTGTTAATGAATGCTACAACACACTGTAATATTAACTACAGTGACCTGATAAACCACAATAAATGCTGTAGTATACTTGAGAAGTAGTTTTATACACTCACCGGCCACTTTATTAGGTACACCTTACTAGTACCAGGTTGGACCCCTTTTGCCTTCAGAACTGCCTTAATCCTTCATGGCAGAGATTCAACAAGCTACTGGAAATATTCCTCAGAGATTTTGCTCCATATTGTCATGATAGCATCACACAGTTGCTGCAGATTTGTCGGCTGCACATCCATGATGCCAATCTCCCGTTCCACCACATCCCAAAGGTGCTCTATTCATCACATCATTATTTAACCAGTTTACCTGATTACTAGCCCTAGATTGCAGGATCATAACTGTTTCTGAAATGTGTTGCAGGAAAGGAAAGGAGGTATATTTACAAATGAAATGAAGTTGACCAGACAAAACAAAACAGTTTGTGTTCATATTGTCTGCAATGGAATACAACCCACATAGCAAAATGTCTCTGGCCCAGCTCTTGCCGACACAATCAGCTTTTGCTTGGCCCACATGCCTCAGTGAATTACAGTACATGACTGGACCAAGTCTGGCTTCCAGACAAGGGCCAAACATGCATCATATCTGGGTCAGATCTCAGCCAAGTTAATATTTCATAACTGGGCCTGAACTGGGCCAGATAGGTTGGTGTGTCATGATTGCAATGAAATTGATAAACCCATGATGCATTGCGCTTTAGGCACATTATGGGTGTGCTTTTTCTCAAAGCGACCTGATTGGTAGAATTTTTTTCTTTACTCAAAAATTATTTTAACGTATTTAATATGTGAGTCAAGACAGGCCAAACTTACGTGGCCCACATATCAATTATTAACATCTGGGCCAAACACCACATTTTACATCTGGCCCAAATCTTGTGTGCCGCCTTAAAGACGGTGCCACCTCTTTCAAACCTGGGCCATGTTTGGCCCACATGCTGTACGCCAGTGCCGGATGAATGCCTGCCGTGCCAGCTTTATGCCAAATCTGGGCCAGAATTCTTTGCTACCAGGGAAGTCAAAGTAAATTTGGAAATCACCACTTTCTTTTTTTATTTGGTTTTCCATACTGTCTCTTTTCTTACTCGTTTAATGCATTTTGATTCAGCTACAGTTCATAAGTAAACTATGGGTATCTTACTGTATCGCTCAGCATTTGCTAAATGAATAAAACAAACAAGCATCTCATCTGTGTGTTGAATTAATTCCACTATGTAAACAACAGAATTCCTGAAAACGGGCTAATGAGTGTTTTGTCCTGGAAGTCTAATCCGATTGAACTGTCTTGCTTGGTGTCTGGAGAGCTGCTCACTGTCTGCTTTATTGCTCAATCCACTTCAGAGCCCTTACCGTAACACGCAGGAATTACGTGTAGTGTTTTTCAATACCTTTCAACAGAGTGGTATTGATAAGACATTAACTAATCCCAATCACTCCATCCTGCTCAATAAACCATGCATTATATTAGCCATATGAAAAGAAAATACAATAGTAATTTATAGTAATATTATAATAATTAGTATTCTCACATGTTTAGAATGATTCTGTTGTGGGAAGTCTATAGTTGCTGTGCTAATACAACAACTACACTCACTGGCACACTCCCTTTATTAGGTACACCTGTCCAACTGCTCGTTAACGCAAATTTCTAATCAACCAATCACATGGAGGCAACTCAATGCATTTAGGCATGTAGACATGGTCAAGACGATCTGCTGCAGTTCAAAGCGAGCATCAGAATGGGGAAGAAAGGGGATTTAAGTGACTCTGAACGTGGCATGGTTGTTGCTGCCAGACGGGCTGGTCTGAGTATTTCAGAAACTGCTGATCTACTGGGATTTTCAAGCACAACCATCTCTAGGGTTTACAGAGAATGGTCCGACAATGAGGAAATATCCAGTGAGCGGCAGTTCTGTGGGCGCAAATGCCTTGTTGATGCCAGAGGTCAGAGGAGAATGGCCAGACTGGTTCCAGCTGATAGAAAGGCAACAGTAACTCAAATAAGCACTCGTTACAACCGAGGTCTGCAGAAGAGCATCTCTGAACACACAACACGTCCAACCTTGAGGCGGATGGGCTACAACAGCAGAAGACCACACCGGGTGCCACTCCTGTCAGCTAAGAAGAGGAAACTGAGGCTACAATTCACACAGGCTCACCAAAACTGGACAATAGAAGATTGGAGAAACGTTGCCTGGTCTGATGAGTCTCCATTTCTGCTGCCACATTCGGATGGTCGGGTCAGAATTTGGCCTCAACAACATGAAAGCATGGATCATCCTGCCTTGTATCAGCGGTTCAGGCTGGTGGTGGTGGTGTAATGGTGTGGGGGAGATTTTCTTGGCACACCATTAGTACCAATTGAGCATCATGTCAACGCCACAGCCTACCTGAGTATTGTTGCTGACCATGTCCATCCCTTTATGACCACAGTGTCTCCATCTTCTGATGGCTACTTCCAGCAGGATAACGCACCATGTCATAAAGCGCCAATCATCTCAGACTGGTTTCTTGAACATGACAATGAGTTCACTGTACTCAAATGGCCTCCACAGTCACCAGAGCTCAATCCAATAGAGCACCTTTGGGATGTGGTGGAACGGGAGATTGGCATCATGGATGTGCAGCCGACAAATCTGCAGCAACTGCGTGATGCTATCATGTCAATATGGAGCAAAATCTCTGAGGAATATTTCCAGTAGCTTGTTGAATCTCTGCCATGAAGGATTAAGGCAGTTCTGAAGGCAAAAGTATTTTCAACCCTGTACTAGTAAGGTGTACCTAATAAAGTGGCCAGTGAGTGTATATAACGCATAAAAATATATTATCTACCAATACATAATTGTTTAATTACTAAAACAAAACAACTACTGACCGTGCACCACATTCATTGCATGATGTGGTGGATTGACAGAATTAACATAATGCCATTCATCTGATGCCAAGGCTTTAGCATTAATAGACCAAGCTTTTGCCCATCAATGGCAGCGGTAATTACTCCTAACTTTCCTGCACTCATCCTCGCACAGGGGTCAAAGTTCGCAAGCAGTCAGCCTCAACAGGCTTTAAAAAGCCACTACAGATGATCCTAAGAACTGATGTGTATTTTCGAGAATGACACCCTGTTTAATCCCACCAGTCTGTCCATCATTCCCACATCATGTCCTGAAGTGAGAGCTGCTTTCCCCGGGCCAAAAGTGGAGCTGTAACCCAAAATGAAGAGTCTGCTTGAGCCGCGCTGCAGGTGACAGATGCCTGAATGGAAAAGCCACTAATTGGATGAGGCGGGTGCAGCGGGATTACGTCTGAGCATCAGATAATCAGATTATTCCAGAAACAGATCTTGCTTTTTTAACTACTTCAGTCTAATCTGTCACACAATGTCACGCCTCTACACCACTATCATCTACCTTCATCCGCTATCCCTGTTTTTTACACTCACAGTATTGCCTCTTTTCTAATTTCTGATTGCGAGTCTCGCCGCTCAACTCTTAGGTCTCAGACACCAAAAATGGCTTTTCCAGCTTCTGACGGATATATCCAGGAAAGGAGATGTAGCACCTGAAGACTGTGTGCTGTCTTTAATACAGCATGGGGTTCAGTGCGAGACCTGAGGGCAGCATGTCTTGGAAATGTGGGCAACTCTTCACGCTCTTCTTCCTTATTCTGTCTGTTACAGCAACTCAAGGTAATGAGTTTATTTTATTACTGTACATACTGTAGATGAGGACAGCATGTTTAGTTCCAATATGTCAATGGGTTTAATGGTCTAAGCTGAGGTGGGTCTATATTATGGCTTGTAACTTCCAGAAGAGGTGTAAAACTACTGAATATACAGTCTAAAATAATGCTTGGTTGTTTTAGCCCAACATTGGGTCATGTTTTGACAAACCCAACTCTGTTTGCATCTACAGTCGGCACACTTTAAAAAATGCTAGGTAGTTTTAGCCCAACATTTGTCAAATCTGAACCAACCCAACTGTTTTTGCATCTACAGTACGTATGCTCTAAAAATGGTGGGTTGTTTTAGCCAAATATAGGTTCACAATTGGACAAACCCCAACATGCACATTTTGTATGTCTCTCTTATTTGACACAGACGGACCAGTTCATGGATCTCTCTGTTAACGAGCTGATATGTTAAGTAAGGCATATAAAATGTGCATGGTCCCGAATTAAGAACCACTGTTTTAACCCAACATTGGGTCAAATTTGCACAAACCCAATTGATTTTTTCATCTTTAGTAGGTCAATTCTTAAAAACAAATGCTGGGTTGTTTTAAGCCAACTGTTTTTGCTTCTACAGTAGGTACGTTCTAAAAATGCTGGCTTGTTTTAAGCCAGTTGTTCTGAATTCCCATCCTCGTCTCCCCCCTGCACATTTAGTATGTCTTGTGTGTCAAATAAGAGAGACAGACAAAAGCCAAGGACTGGAATTGAGAACTACTGTTTTAACCCAACATTCGGTCAAAATTGGACAAACTAAACAGTTTTTGAATCTGCAGTCGGTACACTCAAAAAAATGCTGGGTTGTTTTAATCCAACTTAGGGTCCAAAATTGGACAAACCCAACAGTTTTCGCATCTGCAATACATGCACTCTAAAATACTGCGTTGTTTTAACCCAACATTGTGTCTAAATTGATAAAACCCAACTGTTTTATTGCATTTACAGTAGCTGCAATTTAAAAATGTTGTGTTGTTTTAACCCAACATTGGGCGAAAATAACACAAACCCAACTGTTTTTGCATATACGGTACAGTAGGTAAACTATAAAACTATAAAAACCCAGGGTTGTTTAACCCAACTTTTTTTTTATCTACAGTAGGTACAGTAGGTGATTGACCCAACTTTAAGTTAAAACAGCTCAGCATTTCTTTGAGTGAACCTACTGTGGGTGCAAAATAATAAAAATGTGTCACATCAACCCATTCACCAGAGGATACCCACATAGCAAAATTTCTCTGGCCCAGATCTGGCCCACACAATCAGTTTTTGCTTGGCCCACATGCCCCAGTGAATTACGGTACATGATTGGACCAAGTCTGGCTTCCATTCAAGGGCCAAACATGGACCAAATCTGGGCCAAGGCTCAGCCAAGTTAACAACCCATAACTGGGACTGAACTGGGCCAGATATTTTGGTGTGCCACGACTGCAATGAATTTGATAAACCCATGAAGCATTTCGCTTTAGGTGTGCTATGGGTGTGCTTCTTCTTGAAGTGACCTGATTGGTAGAATTTATTCTTTACTCCAAAATAATTTAAATGTATTTTGAATGTAGGTCATGATATGGCAAACTTACCTGGCCCACATTTAAATTTTTTAACATCTGGTCTAAATACTACAAGTCTTGTGTGCCACCTTAAAGACAGTGCCACCTCTGCCAAACCCGGGCCATGTTTGGCCCACATGCTGTATGCCAGTGCTGGACGAACGCATGCTGTGCCAGCTTTATTGTTTGGCCCAAATCTGGGCCAGAATTCTTTGCTACCTGGGTATTTTGTTCTTTGATTGACCTGTTCTCTTAAAATTTCTCACAAGATCTTTACAATCATCATGCATTAGCATGAAACCTTCACTGGTCTTGCTTTAACTTTTTGACAGGAGCATCTCTTTATAACATACTCTGAGTTGTATTAACCCAGTGTTGGGTCAAATATGAACAAACCTGAGAGTTGGGTTAAAAATGGCATTTGAATTTCATTGATAAATTACCCAGCAGTTGAGTTCATCCACAAATGACCCAACCTTGGATTGATTTAACTCAGCATTTTTAGTGTACACAGAATGTAAGTTTTCCAACAATGGATTATATCAGTGTTCACAATGTAAATTTGCTTGGCCTTTGTGTCAAAAGACTAAATGTGCAGATCTGTCAGCACTGCATAATGTCCTAGACTTGGCAAATGAAAGTTGAGAGCCTAGATTACTAACATTTCATTTTTAACAAGTGAAATTGTTGTGGCTTCTCCAGACAGGTTAAATCCCATGGAGACCCTTCCCAGTGCCAGCATAACCAACCTGCCAAACCCACCAAAGCAGAACACAGGGATCAGGACTATATTTGAGATGGAAAAGCATCGCATCAAAAGGTCCGAGTTCTTCCACTCAGAGGTGAAGGTCTGTCCACAGGAGACAATGAGAGAGGTCATAGCAAGCCATCAAACATACTACACACTGAGAGGTAACTGCTGTCACTCATTAACTGGAGATATCTTCCCAAAACGGCATTTCTCCATGTCTCAGTTATCAATCCACCTGATTCAGATCAAACATTTACTGGACATGTACTCTAGAAAACAATGGGTTATTTTAGTCATTGGGTCAAAATTAGTCATTGTGTCAACATTGGACAAACCCAATTTTTTCTATAGTAGAAATATGCTGGGTTGTTTTAATCCAACTGTTTAAAAATGCTGGGTTGTTTTAGTCCAACATTTGTTTTTGCATATACAGTAGGCACATTCTAAAAATGCTGGTTTATTTTAACCCAACATTGGATCAAAATTGGATTAAACCAACTTTTTTTGCATCTACAGTAGGCATGCTCTAAAATGCTTTGTTTTAGCCCAAGATTGGGTGTAAATTGGACAAACCCAACTGTTTTTGCATATACAGTGTACGCTCTAAAATGCTGGATTGTTTTAACTCAAGACTGGGTCAAAATTAGACAAAACCAACAGGTACACTCTAAAAATCCTGCGCTGTTTTAACCCAGCTGTTTTTGCATCTACAGTAGGACTTAATGGTTGTTTCAAATAATAAAGACATTCAACATTTGCCTTCACACAACACAATCAATAAAATGGAGATAACAGTGCTATTGGGATTTGATAACTCACTTGAAGATGGAAGTGTAAATACAACCAGGCTAGCTAAATTGGTGTTTCAGGTCAGAGGCAGTTTACTTGATTCATCATGTAGAACTTTAGTGAAAGAGAGCGCTTTGAGAATTAAAGTGAAAGAGAGCGTTTTGAACATTGGGTCAAATTTGGACAAACCCAACTGTTTTTGCATCTGCAATACATGCACTATAAAAATGCTGGGTTGTTGTAAGCCAACATTGGGTCAAAATTTGTTAAACCCAACTTTTTTGCATCTACAGTAAGTACGCTCTAAAAATGCTGGGTTGTTTTAACCCAACACTGGGTCAAAATAAGACAAATTGTCGCCCACGCCCACTCCTCCCTCTGCTCTCAGCACTCCACGCCCATCATGAAACATTTTTCGAACCAAACTTGAACCAAAAGAAGAGGGTTTAATAACCCTTTAAACACACCTGATCGTGCTAATTTGAGTCCTTGTTTGAAACCTAAAGGCAAGTGTGTTAAAGCAAGGTTGGAACTAAACTGTGTTGGGCTCTGGCCCTCCAGAAACTAAGTCTGACACCCCTGCTCTTAGGTGTTTAGAAGCCAAAACAAACACCTCCAGAAAGTTTGCTTAGGTGAGCTGTTTCAAATTGCCGAAAAGAACTCAAAAACAACAGGACGTCATTTCAGTATGTTATTTTAATTCATTTGAAATACACCCGGGTATTTACTGTTTAAAATGATTTGTTGTCTAACTCCAAATGTAAACAACAACCTGAATTAATAATTACGTGTTTACTTAGGTGTCCTGTGTCTTAAGTGACCTGTATAGTGCATCCGGAAAGTGTTCATAGCGCTTCACTTTTTCCACATTTGTTAATGTCACAGCCTTATTCCAAAATGGATTAACTTGATTTATTTCCTCAACATTCTACACACAATCCCCCATAATGACAATGTGGAGAAAGAGTTTTTGAAATTGTTGCAAATTTATTAACAATAAAAAGCGTTAAAATCACATGTACATCAGTATTGACAGCCTTTGGCGTGAAGCTCTAAATTGAGCTCAGGTTCATTCTGTTTCCACTGATCATTCTTGAGATGTTTCAGCAGCTTCATTGGAGTTCACCTGTGGTCAATTCAGCTGATTGGACATGATCTGAAAAGGCATACACCTGTCTATATAAGGGCCCAGGGTCGACAGTGCATGCCAAAGCACAAACCAAGCATGAAGACAAAGGATTTGTCTGTAGACCTCTGAGACAGGATTGTCTGGAGGCACAAGGGTGGGGAAGGTTACAGAAACATTTCTGCTGCTCTGAAAGTTCCACTGAGCACAGCGGCCTCCATCATCCGTAAGTGGAAGATGGAGAACCACCAGGACTCTTCCTAGAGCTGGCCGGCCATCTGAGTGATCGGGGGAGAAGGGCCTTAGTCAGGGAGGTGATCAAAAACCCGATGGTCACTCTGTCTGAGCTCCAGCGTTCTTCTGTGGAGAGAGGAGAACCTTACAGAAGGACAACCATCTGTGCAGCAATCCACCAATCAGGCCTGTATGGTAGAGTGGCCAGACGGAAGCCACTCCCCGCCTGGAGTCTGCCAAAAGCCATCTGAAGGACTCTCAGACCATCAGAAACTAAACTCTCTGGTCTGATGAGACTCAAATTGAACTCTTTGGAGTGAATGCCAGGCGTTACGTTTGGAGACAACTAGGCAGCGCTCATCACCAGGCTAACAGCATCCCTACAGTGAAGCATGGTGGTGGCAGCATCATGCTGTGGGGATGTTTTTCAGCAGCAGGAACTGGAAGACTAGTCAGGATAGAGGGAAAGATGAATGCAGCAATGTACAGAGACGTCCTGAATGAAGACCTGCTTCAGAGTGCTCTTGACCTCAGACTGGGGCTTCCAGCAGGACAATGACCCAAAGCACACCGCCAAAATATCAATGGAGTGGCTTCACAACAACTCGGTGAATGTCCTTGAGTGGCCCAGCCAGAGCCCAGACCCAAATCCTATTGAACATCTCTGGAGAGATCTGAAAATGGCTGCACACCGTCGCTTCTCATCCAACCTAATAGAGCTTGAGAGGTACTGCAAAGAGGAATGGGCAAAAATTCCCAAAGACACGTGTGCCGAGCTTGTGGCATCATATTCAGAAAGACTTGAGGCTGTAATCGCTGCCAAAGGGGCATCAACAAAGTGTTGAGCAAAGGCTGTCAATACTGATGTACATGTGATTTTACAGCTTTTTTATTTAATAAATTTGCAACAATTTCAAAAACTCTATTTTCACATTGTCATTATGGGGGATTGTGTGTAGAATGTTGAGGAAATAAATGAGTTTAATCCATTTTGGAATAAGGCTGTAACATATATATATATATATATATATATATATATATATATATATATATATATATATATATATATATATATATATGCACCCGTAATTGACAACAGTGATGACCTAAGGATTCTATTCTTAGATGTCTATTAGATTTTCACTGACAGCCCAAGTTTATCCTTGTTTTAGCCAAGCTGTCTACGTTGAGATGTCTATTAGATGTCTATTAAACACAAAATTGTTTGCTGGGAAAAGTCTGCTGTCAAGTTGATCGTATCTATCATTTATTGAATGATCTCCTCAGTTTGCCAGGAGGCTGTATGGGAGGCTTTCCGCATCTTTTTGGACCGAATTCCCACCAGCTCAGAGTACCAGAAATGGGTTAATACGTGCCAGCACGACTCCCTGTGCATTTCAGACCTTGCCAGGAATTTCAGCCAGTCACAGGAACACATCGACATGGTCTACAAGGTAAGATCATCCAAACTGCACAATGCACCAATACAATACACCAGAGTTTCCCAACCCTGTTTGTAAAGGCACACAACAGGACACATTTCTTCCTCTTCATAATCAAACACACTTGAATCAGCTCATCAGAATATTAGAAGAGACTCCAAAACCTGAAGTTAATTAGCCAGATAAAGGAGACATCCAAAATATACTGTTGGTGTACCTCCAGGAACAGGGGGAAACACTGCAATACGCCATACTGTCGAAATATGCCACACCAGTCTGTGGATGTCAAATAGTAGACACCCTAAAATGGTCAGTATAGTTCAAACTCTGTCTTTGCCTTTGTTTTTCTCTTCCAGAGGGTGAATATAAATAGTGAAAAGTTAGAACGGTGAGCCTGCACTATCATTTCATATTCTGAAAGCATCTGCAATCAACTAAAGTGAGCAAAGATTACGTTTAATATCATGATATGTATTTATTTTAAATCGCTAGAATTATAATTGACGAGCCTGCAACTGATCCGGCACAGGAGACGGAAGGTAACGTATTGTTTTTGGTCTTTATTTGAGACCTTCATTCATTTATTTATCATCACTCGCATTCTCGTTACTGAACTCCATCTTTGTTGTTCAGGTTCAGAGGACATCCTGACTGAAGCAGTGACAGACGAATTTCTCCCCACAGCTGAATCGACCGCTGTCAGCTCTACCACAGACGCCTCACAGGTTCTGTGCACAACTCGCATATTTCCTATTCTTAAAGGGACAGTTCATCCAAAGCTTGAAATCCTTTACTCACCCTTCACAAGGGGTGGGCACAGCGAGTGTGTCGAGGCTTCAAAGTGTTTTGAAGCCCGTCTCTACAGTGATGCTTAGTGGTCATTTTTAGGTATTGCTCTAAAACACAAGAAACAGTTTTGCGAATTGAGGAATTATACCCCACATTGTATGTTTGAGATATGAAGTGATTTAATGGAGCGTTTAGTATTCCTGACTGGCATGCAGACATAATGGTTTGAATCCAGGGTGAAGCAGCTATAGGTATTTAAAACGAGTTTTTATTGCTCTGGTCTTTTGTTTTAACATCGGTCTGACATCCGAATGATGTTTATAAATGTTCATAAAACTAATAAAAGATCTCAAGTCACAGTTTCTGAATTTTAGGTACAAGCCGGGATTCCAACTTGAGACTCCTGCGGCGCAGTTGCACTATCCCCATGCATGGTCCTCTAGTCTATGTGCAATTGTGGTTTCGTTTCCGACCCTGTCAATCAAACGCAGATTCAACAGGCATGCCAGATCTCGAAAAGCTTGAGAAAGGACCAAGCCTATGAATTGCTTTAGTCAAGTGACCTGGGTGTTTGGAAGTGATTCGCATAAGTGTTTCAAAACTATTAACTATTATAAACTACTATTATAAACTACTAACAGCGATTTGGAATCTTGACACCATGTCGAAATGTCAGTTTCACGTCTGCCATCCCTATCATGTCACAAACCTTTTATGTATTCAGTTGAACACAAAAGAAGATATTTTGAAGAAATCTGAAAACCTGATCATTGACTTCCATGGTAGTCTACTTTTTCTATTATAAATGTCAATGGTTACTGGTTTCCAGCTTGCTTCTTTTAGGTTAAGCAGAAAACTCAGCTCCTAGAATCTTAATGGGGCTTTCACGCTGGACGATCCTTGCGCGAGTAAATCGCTCTATTCACGTGGAATTAGACTTTTGAACATTTTAAGTTTACTCGCTACATTAACTAGTGCATGAAGTTCACTTCACAATAGATGCAAAATCCCTCCAGTTTCTTTGCAAGCTGGTATTCAAACTGCCCCAGCAGCACAATTGCACTATTCTCACGCACAGTCCACTAGGCTATGTGCGATAGGGGTTTTGTTTCTGACCCTGTCAATCAAGTGGGGAAGGGAGGAAGAGGGAATATTGGAGGGGATACTAGATGAGGGAAAAGGGGTGGGGAGGAAATAAGCATTCAATTCAATTTTCAATTCATCTTTATTTGCATATCGCTTTTACAATGTAGATTGTGTCAAAGCAGCTTCACATAGAAGATTATAGTGAATTGAAACAGAGTCAGTTCAGTTTTCAGTGTTGAAGTTCAGTTCAGTTTAGCTCAGTTCAGTGTGGTTTAATATTCTCTACTGAGAGTCCAAACACTGAACAGCAAATCCATCCATGCGCAGCTCTACAGATCCCGAACCATGCAAACCAGTGGCGACAATGGTGAGTAAAAAACTTCACCAATTGGCGAAAGTGAAGAATTAAAAAACCTGGAGAGAAACCAGGCTCAGTCGGGCACGACCATTTCTCCTATGGCCAAACGTCTTGTGCAGAGCGAAGACTCGTCTGTCCTCAGCGAAGACTCGTCTGTCCCTGGAGCGTCACAGGAATCCGTCTCATTCTCTCCACTCCTCCATGACCACCACAGCAGCTGCTCAGGATACGGCCTGGTCCAGGATTATGAAAACCTTGGGATCATCTCGTCGCTGGTCTTGGATCGCATGGTTGGAGCTGGTAGTAGGCTGAAGAAATTGTGTTGATGTATGAGGAGGGTTCATGGGAAGAGTGGAGCTGAATAGGGTTATGGTTGATAGAAGTGGTGTGTAGTGGGGGGCTGGGAGTAGAGTTAGAGTGAGGAACTGGAGGCCAAGTGAGAGGGGTGGTAAAGGGTTGACCAGTGTGAAGTGCAGAAGGGTTATTGTACAGGGGAATCTCAAGCTGGGGTGTTCCTGGTTTCCTGAAGGCGTGGTCTAGATTGTTTCCGATTGGGCGCGATGCTTTTCTTGGTTGATTTTTTGGATTGTACAGGTTGAGAAAGTTTGGTTGGAGAGTTGGTGGGTTAAGGATAGGGGGCGTGACGTGATCGGGAGGATCTTGCAGTGTCCGCAGGGGGCGGAGTCTGAGGGGTGATGGTGGAGTACAGCTTCAGTAATTCAGCTTTATTGCAGCTCTTTATGGAGTTCAGGAATTGTGATTTTATTGGAGACGAGAGATGATGATCTGGCTGAGGCATGTGAAGAAGCAGGTGAAGGTAGGTGACAGCTTGATGTTGTTGGAGATGGTGAATTTTGATGGCGTTGAATTGTGGCAGTGCAGATGGGCCTGCGGGCTCTCACTGGGGCCTCGGCTTCTTTTCCTTTTCTTTGCGGGGCTGTGTGGCGTTGAGCGGAGCTCTCGCTGGTGATGTTGATGTTGTTTTAGTTGTTATTGCTGATGTTGTTGTCCGTATTGTTTGGCATTTTTGGTGGTTGGTAGAAATTGCTTGGATAGCTGGATCACATCCTAGCTTGTGGTATTTTAAAACGAAGATAAGGTAGTAGGGTGACATTGTTATTGGCTGGGTGTAGGGAAGGGGGTGGGTCTTTTGATAGCAAGCTGATACACGCATGACAAGCCGACCGGTTTCTCTCACGGATACAAACCAGAAAGACGTTGATATTGGCAGAAATGTACACTGTACTGGATTGTGAAAACAAAAATTGTAAGCATATGTACTGTATATGGTCACATAATTACAGTTCTCAAAAATGTATCCCTGGGCAAGTACCTCCAATAAGCCTTGGATTAATGTCTTTTAGTGGTACCCCCTACCCATTTACATTGCATAGGACATCCGTTTTTTTCTCGTTCGCTCCTAAACTTTAATGCTCTCTCCTTTCTGACATCAGACAGGCTGATTCTTTAACTGTTTTCAAATCTGTTCTTAAAACATTATTTTTTCAAGTTATTTTTAATGTCTTATGTACAACATTTCTTTTGCCTTTTTTATTCCTAAACCTTCCTCCTACCTTCCTAAAGGCTCTATAAAAATGTTTATTATTTTTATTATTAAAAATGAATCTCCTAAAGGTTTGGAACCACTTAAGGGTGAGTACTGTAAATAGTGAGTAAATGTTCATTTATTGCCTTTAGCATTAGTACATGTTAAATGTATTGTAAAATGTTGTTTATAAGCAGGCTTTACTCTGCTGACTTTTTGGGCCAGACCACCGGGTCGATAAGCCTGGTCTTAAGCTTAACAGCTAAGACAGATAAGTTATGCAATGCTCTCTCGGCGGTCTGCAGGAAATGTGGGATTGCTGGATAATAATGTCAACAACAACAACAACAACAACTCAACATGGAATTGACTTTTGAACATTTTAATATTCAATAATAGTTTTCTTGAAGGAGTGTTCATAAGACTGTCATGACACCTTTATAATGACGTGACGCATGCCATGAATATGAATGAAATCTTATGCGTGCTTTTGACAACTTTCAAGAGTCATTGACTACGTTTTTAAATGCAAAGGTGACATAGTTTGAGATGTCTTTGTTATGACAACTTGATATTACCAAGGCAACATAACGCGTCATAAATCTGTCATAAACATGAACGTTAATATTTATTCATTCATTTTTTTCCTTCGGCTTACTCCCTTTATTAATCAGGGGTCGCCACAGCAGAACGAACCCCCAACTTATCCAGCCTATGTTTTACACAGTGGATGCCCTTTCAGTCGCAACCCAGTACTGGGAAACACCCATACACACTTATTCACACACACACTATACACTACGGCCAATTTAGTTGATCAATTCCCCTATAGTGCATGTGTTTGGACTGTGGGGGAAACCGGAGCACCCAGAGGAGACCCACGCCAACACGGGGAGAACATGCAAACATAAGTAAACATAGTTAAATTCTTTGGACCAACTAAAGCCATTATTCATGTTTTTGAGTGCATGTTTTAAGGACAATAAAGATATTCTGTTCTAATTTTATTTTATTTTAATAATTATTTTAATAATCTCTTATATGCCGTTAAGAGCAATATTGGCAGATTGTTTGCATCGTAATCATGCCTATCATAGAGATTCAGTTACAAACAAAAGCATTGTTGTAGTAACTATGTAATAATCTTTGTTTGACACTTGCAGGAGCTGGATCTCCACAATGTGGTTCCAGAGCAGCCAGTCCATCATATTATAGAGTTCAGCATTACACTGATGGACTATGGGTATCAAGAGATACTGAAAGACATCGATTCACCGCAGTATCATGATCTGTCACATCATCTCCAAGATCAGGTTTGTCAAAATGACTAATCATTGACTCAGAATTCAGCAATCATGAGGAATTAAGTAACACCGGCTAATTGGGGGATCCGTGCACATATTTTTCTCATCGGATAGAAAGATTATCCTATTCAGTTTATGTGCATTTTCAGAATGTGTGCACATCTTGGCGTCTCCATCAAGCTTTTTTTATGCAATATTCTAAAATGCACATAAAAATAGGTGGAGGGAATTTTATTACACTGTGGAAATTCAAAGTGTTTTACATAAACAGGAATAAAAGAGACGCGTATATCAAAATAAAAACAAATAATAACAGTGATTAAAAACAGATTAAAATGTTATAAAAGAAAAGAAAGGGGGGGGAGGGTCTGAGTGATCTATTAGGTTTGTATTCAGTGAGCATATCTGTAATGTATTGAGCTCCTAGGCCATTTAGTGATTTATAGACAAGTAATAATACTTTAAAATCAATTCTGAATGTAACAGAGAGCCAGTGTAGAGACCTGAGGACAGGTGTGATGTCCTGTGATTTCCTGCTTCTGGTCAGAATCCTGGCAGCAGCGTTCTGGATGAGCTGCAACTGTCTGACTGTCTTTTAGGGAAGGCTCGTGAGGAGGCCGTTACAGTAATCCACCCTGCTGCTGATAAAACAACCCAGGCTCATTCTGAAAACGTAGTCCCATGGACGTTTCTGGAGATCGCGAATTATGTAGCCGGAGGTGCGCATGGCTGCATTTAATTTTTTAAGCGAATGCTACAGGGCGGTATGACGCTGTTACTTTTGGCGCTTACCGGCTGACCGATTACCTCCGTGTGGAGGCCTTTCCCGCCTCAACCAGTTTGTCCCGTTAGCTCGTCGTGTACGTTGGCAGACTTGAGACGCAGAGAGGAGTTGACCACGACGACTGGGTTCGAGTCCGGGGAAGAGCGGTTTTAGAAATCAGGTAAGACAAAAACAGAATCCAAAAAAATAATTAAAAAAACAAGTAAATAAGAGTGAACAACAGGGTGAGAATACAGTAAAATCTGAAAACGTGGTAAAAATCAGACAAGGGCTTTTCTTTTTCTGCACGGCTTTTGTAAACCATTGGTTGGGTTCAGGGAAGTATGTGGGTGGGCGGGTCAATCGATACAATTGGTTGGGTTTAGGGAAGGAGAAGGGTGGGTCAGTCGATTGGCCGGTCGCCCAGTCAATCATTCAGTCAGACAGCGGCCTCTGGTGGGTTTACGCGAGAACAGCGCTGGCACAAACGCGAAAACAAAAACTGCAAATATACGCACCCCCCAGGACGTATTTCACGGTCTCCAGAAACGTCCACGGGACTACGTTTTCAGAATGAGCCTGGGTTGTGATAAAAGCATGAACACGTTTCTCTAAGTCTTCACTAGAAAACAAAGCATCTAAACTAAAGCTATACATAGCTGAAGATACCTGGCAGTTCTGGTCAATACATTTATCAGATGTGTATGGACAAATGTATTGACAACTACTGCCAGGTAGCACACCTTAGACCACAAAACTTATATGTAAAACTATTTTTTTTTTATTATTAGTAATAAGCAATGCTAAGAACTTTGAATGACTTTAATGGTGATTTTCTCAGTATTTCATTTTTCTGGCAACCTCAGATTTCAGATGTTCAAATAATAAAATCCTTAAAAATCCTTTGCTCGGCTTTCATTATTATGTTATTGACCTTCATGACTGGTTTTGTGGTTCAGGGTCTCCTATGAGAAACACACGAGTTGATAAAGTCTATGCTTTTCTGATTGTTGCAGATGCAACTTGTTTTTGATGACCTACCTGGATTTATTGATGTGCAAGTGTTAAGAATAAGGTAGGTTTTCTCACTTAACTACAGATCTAATTTATGTTTATTTCATTTTATTTTACTTATAACCGGGAAAGGTTGCATTGAGATACAATATCTCCTCTACCAGGGGGTCCTGGTCAAGACTGGCAGCATAGAACAAACTTACAAAGAAAAAACATGTCACAACACACACAAAAAGTACTTAGAATAAGTATAAATCATAATCAACTATTAAAACGTGCACTTTTCTAAATGGACAGACTTTAAACATAGCGTTAGATGGTACACGTGTAAAATACGATATCTTGAAGCTCATTTCATATATATGAAGCATAATTAGAAATTGTAGATCAACCAAACTTTGTATGAAAGAAACCACATATTAAAAGGGCAGCTATTATCCAAAATTTACTTTTATAAGGAGTTTAAACGCAGGTGTGTGTCAGCAGTGTGTGAGTATATCCAGCTTCTAATGGTAAACATGTATTAATTGTGTTTGTTCTAATCAGACTTGATAAAAGCAGTCTGCAGAAACACTTTGAATGACATTCTCCTTTTGTATATGTCATCAGAGGGGGAAGCCCCGCCCACTAGTGCCCATCACTCCTGCATTAGCATAAACAGCAGCCCTAAGTGAGAAGCAGCTGTCCGTCATTAGAGTGTTGACCTGCTGAAGATAATGTCAGCGACTATAAACATGGAACTTTAGGATGCTCATATGAACACTGGAGTCTCCATAGACTGCCTTCTGCTGAGACACTTCTCTTGACATTTTCAGGTTTTCACACTGATTATGTTAGTCCTGTTTTGAATCTGCCGCTATGCTGACACACAGGCATTTGTAGCTCCGCCCTCTTTTGAAAAGAGCACAATCTCATTTGAATTTAAAGCGACAGTCACCAAAACACCACAATCAGGATCAAAGCCTAAATGGGGGCGTTTCAGAGAGATAGAGAACATTATCTGTGTGATATTTTGAGCTGAAACACACACACTCTGGGGACATCTAGAGACATACGTCTTGAAAAAAGGGGCATAATAGGTCCCCTTTAAGAAAGAGTATATCTGATTTGATTAGGTATTACAATTAAAAGGTTTTTATACACAGTAAAACCCAACAGTCAACTTTATCAAGTGAATTGAGTGTAGTTAACTCAACATTGACTGAAAGTTAATTCCACTCATTTGAAAAGAGTTTTGAACTCCGTGTTGAAGGTAATGAGCTAATTAAACACCTCATTACTTCAACTTAAATGGAGTAAGTTCACAGTACTATATATATATATATATATATATATATATATATATATATATATATATATATATATATATATATATATATATATATATATATATATATATATATATATATATTAGTTTAGCTCAAATGGTTTGTTGCAATCGGTTTCCTCAAACGATTTGAGTTGTCTTAACTTATTGGGTTTACAGTACTCAGTTGGTTTGAGTTCTCTTCATTTATTGGGTTTTACTGTGTTCAAATTGCTCCATTTACTCAAATGGATTAAGTTCACAGAACTCGTTAGAATTACTTTTTGAACTCAAATGGTTTGTTGCAATCGGTTTCCTCAAATGGTTTGAGTTACCTTAACTTATTGGGTTTTACAGTGTACCATTTTTATATTTCGCTAAAGAAGTGTTGTGCATATTTGATTTCTCATTGCATTTGATTTCACGTTCCATCTGTTTCCTCTCCTGCATGCAAGCGAGGCAGAAGTGCCTGAAGGGTAAAACTAAAATATGTACTTTATTTGGGTGAATCTATAATTGCGGGTACAAAACTTATTGGCGTTTCACAACTTTAAGAAAAAACTCTTTATAAACAGCGTTTTTCCCCTAATATCTTATTGAAAGCATATTCAATTTTAATTAATTTTAAAAACACAAATTGTATATAGTATCCCAAAAATGGGTTGCAGCTGGAAGGGCATCCGCTGTGTAAAAACATGCTGGATAAGTTGGCGGTTCATTCCACTGTGACAACCCCAGATTAATAAAGGGACTAAGCCGAAAAGAAAATGAATGAATGAATGAAAATTGTGTATATATATATAATCATTTTGTTCCGTAAAATGAAGAAAAAAAAGTTATATATATTTATTTTTTTATTTTAGGGAACAAAATGATTTATTCATAATATTGTTTGTCAACTCTGTTATGGACAAATTAGGTAACCTATACACTGTAAAAAAAATCCTGGTTGCCTGAATCAAATCTTATGAGTCCATTGAACTTATATTATGTTAAACTGACTTAAAACAACATGTGTAATTTATAAAATTAGGTTAGAACATGATTAACTTATAGAAATAACAATAAACTATGGCAAGAAATATCATTTGTTCTATTAGATAAACAGTCCTTATATTTCAACACTTGAAACCAAGATGATATATGTAAGATCTTTAGAAAGAATAAATATTGGCAAAATAAAAAGTTAAATACTTTAAATACACCATGATACATGATGGAAAAAAAACAGATTTTTGACAATATAAGATACTTTATACTGAAAAATATTGTATTGTTATGGCATCTTGTTTTGTATAGAAATGTGAAAGATTTACAAAAAAAAAAAAAAAAAAAAAAGGAATTTAAAAAGCTTTAAAAATGATGGCTTTGGACAACAAATGTACCTGCAATCACAGAATCATCCACGTGTTGTGTGCAAATTAAATTTATTTAAACCTATGCCAATCTTGGATTAATCATGAGCAATTGCAAATGGATCTTGCTTCCAATTCTCCAGGGCTGGAGGAGTGTCTGCAGTCTATTCAGCTGTTTTTGAGCGCATCTTACCAACCATTGCAGAAGAAACTCTGGACATTGATGCTTCATCTACAGGACCAGCTCTGAAGGATATGATAGCTAAAGCACTGAGCAAAAAGGCAACTCTTCTTGATCTTAATTCACTGACCTTTGAGATGGGTAAATGAATATTTTTCCATTCATCATCTATTAAAATGCCTTATTCAAGTCCATAACATAGTCTTTTTTTCTAAGTTGTGAACAAATGTTCTCTCTAGGTAAAGACCAACCCTCCAGCATGCCTGTCACTGAGGTTTCTGAAGACATTATAACTGAGGTGAATAATGCTGTATGCTGTAAATAAGCAATAAAGGGTGGCGCGTGGGCAGTCACTGTGTGTGTGTTTCCCAGCATTGAGGCTTCTCAGGGGTAGTGCACTTATTGGTACCTTCCTGCATGCAGTTTAGCTCAGGGGTGTACAAACTCGGTGTCCTGCTAGGTTTAGCTCAAACCCCAGTCAGACACACCTCTGCTAGCTAATCAAGCTCTTAGGCTGTGGTCACACTTGAGTTTGAGCTTGCGAAATTCTGTAGTACAGCGCTGCAAAAAGGGGCGGGATTAAACAAGATGATTAGACATTTAAAAAAGGGAGCGATTGCTCCATATTTAAAATTTCTGTCCAGAGAGGTCATGTTTTGATCCTCGATTGGTCTTACGCAGCCAAGTGATGCGATTTCGCAGGTCAGAGTTCACCAAGCTTGAACTTTCCAATGCAGCAAACTGCGAAACTTGTTGCACGAGCTTGCGTTTCCAGTCTGACGCATTCGCATGCGTATGAATGGAGTTCTATGGGGAGAAAAGTCCAGTGTGACCGCAGCTTTACTAGGCTTTCTAGAAACATCCATGCAGGTGTGTTGAGGAAAATTGGAGCAAAAATCTGCAGGACACTGGCCCTCCAAGGCTGAGTTTGGACTGCCCAGGTTTAGCAGAAACCTTTCTCAAACGCACCTGTCTTTAATTACCAACTGCTTCTTCAGATCCTACTTAGATGGTTTAGGCTAGAGATGCACAAACTCGGTCCTGGAGGGCCGATAACCTGAAGAGTTTATCTCCAACTTGTCTCAACACACCTGCCAGAATGTTTTAAGCAAGCCTAGTAAGAGCTTACTTAGCTTGGCTCAGGTGTGTCTGATTGGGGTTGGAGCCAGGGCCGGCGCGTCCATTGAGGGCGGCATAATAATGAGGGCGGCAAACACGCCCCGCCGCCCAACCCAACGTACTGACTTTTATCCGCAACATCAACACAACACTGGCATAATAGGGGTCTGTCATAATAGTGAGGGCGGCAAACGCGCCCTGCCGCCCAACCCAACATACTGACTTTCATCCGCAACATCATCACAACCCCCCCTCCCCCCTCCTCATTTTATGGCCTGGTCAGTTTCGTTTTCACTTTCGGGTTGAGGGGCGGCGTGATATTCCTTTGCCTAGAGCGGCAGTTCAGCTTGCTCCGGCCCTAGTTGGAGCTAAGCTATGCCGCACATGAGCGCTCCAGGACCAAGTTTGGGCACCCCTGTTTTAGGCCATATCCACATGTACATGGGTATTTCTATGAACTGAGATTTCCCTGCTTTTGTTCTTTGTTTTTTTAAATCTCCGTCCACATGAAAATGAAAAAAGCACTGTGATGTATGTTAAGGGTGCGCCGAACCAACAGGTAATTTGTTCTGGGTTCACACCAAATGCAGAATTAAGTATTTTCACAAGTAAATAGTATAGAAGTTAATGCGAACGTGAGAACAGAGGCTGTGTGTAATGTGCGTAATTTGCCTCATTCGGGACTTCTGCGTTTAATATGAACCCAGCCGTATTAGCCAATCAGAAAGGAGAAAACAGCGCACATGCTGATGTCACGAGACAAACTCTGATTGTAATGTCCACACACGACCACACAGAGTTTCAGAAAATCTTTTCCCTGGCTGGAGTTTTCAGAAAGTTTCGTGTTTTCCATTTTCATGTGGACAAACAGCTAAACCGCATAGAGAAAAAATGTGGTTTTAAAAATACCCATAATCTTGTGGACAGAGCTTGAGTTGTGTTTGATCGGGGCTCCAGCTGAACTTTAAAAGAAGGTAGATCTCCAGGGACAGGTTTGTGCACCCCTGCTTTAAAGGATTATTTCAGCCCAAAATAAAAATTCTGTCATTAGTCGCTCACCCTCATGTCGTTCCAATCCCCTGAGACCCTTGTTCTGTCACACCTGCTGCTGTGTCCTCATGTGGACTCTTGAGGGCACTAGTTCTTGTTTTGGTTTTTGTTTTTATTTCCTGTATCCCTGCTCAAGTGATGATGCCTTTGCCTTTTGAGTCTTTGCCCTCAGGCACCAGTGAGCCTATGCCCTCAAGCGCCAGCGAGCCCTCGTCCTCAAGAGCCAGTTCGTCATATGTCGTATATCAAGACAGGGTATCACAAAAACAAGAGAAAGATCCAAGTGCAGCAAAATAACATTTAATAAACAATGAAGATCCAAAAAACACAAGAAGACAGGCAAAGTACAAAAACAGACAAGAACGGAAAGTTCAGAAACTTTAAGCACAAAAGTGAATCAAACAAAAGCTAAACAGGAATCCAAAAACACAGAGACAATACTAAACAAAGTAAACAAACACACAAACTGAACCGAAGCAGAAAAAAAAGCAGAACAGAGCAAAACCCAAAGGCAAACTAAACACAACATAACAGGGCTTAAAACTGGCGTGCCCAAACTCGGTTCTGGAGGGCCGGTGTCCTGCATATTTTAATTCCAACCCCAATTAAACACACCCGAACCAGCTAGTCAAGCTCTTTCTGTGTATACTAGAAACTTCCAGGCAGGTGTGTTAAAGCAAGTTAGAGCTAAACTATGCAGGACATCGGCCCTCCAAGACCGAGATAGGGCACCCCTGGCTTGAAAGAACAGAACTAATTAGATAACAAGGAACAGCTGGAAACAAGGAGCGATCACATAAGCAGGGATACAGGAAAAGAAAACAACAACCAAAACAAGAGCTAGTGCTCTCAAGAGTCCACATGAGGGCACTGCAGCAGGTGTGACATGTTCATCTTCTGAACACAAATTAAGATGTTTTCGTTTAAATTCGAGTGTTCAAAGTAAAGAAACAAAAGACAAATATTGTCAAAAACTTCCATGTGACTTCACCGTTCAACTGTAAACATTAAAAGCTCCAAGAACACTTGTTTTCCAAAAAAAAAAAAAACAGGTCAGCCCTGCTGAAAAAACCAGCTTAAACCAGCCTAAGCTGGTTGGCTGGTTTTAGCTGGTCGACCAGCCTGGTTTTAGAGGGGTTTTGGCCATTTCCAGGCTGGTTTCCAGCCATTTCAGTCTGGTTTTAGCTGGTCAGGCTGGAAAATTACCATCTTAAACCAGCTAAAACCAGCTTGACCAGCCTGGTTTAAGCTGGACATAGCTGGTTTTGGCTGGTCAAGCTGGTTTTAGCTGGTCAACTCCCAGCCTGACCAGCTAAAACCAGGCTGGAAATGGCTGGAAACCAGCCTGGAAATGGCCAAAACCCCTCCAAAACCAGGCTGGTCGACCAGCTAAAACCAGCCAACCAGCTTAGGATGGTTTAAGCTGGATTTCTTAGCAGGGAGGTCAGCTTTTTTATACATATTGATGAGCATGCTCATTTAAATGCAGCAACATAACTTTTACTCCTGTTACAAATTTGCAGTTCTCTGGTCAAGATTCACACGGAGACCTCAGTTTTCCTACAAAAGAAGCCAAAGTTGAAGTTCATCTTTCAACAGATGGTGTTGAGAAGGTTTTGGAGTCCATTACAGACCCAACTCTAGACAAAGACAGCACCACAACAACAAAACCAACAGCGGAACCGGAGGACGAGGCAGTGATCATACACCAGCTCGAAACTATTACAGGAGAAACTGGAGAGCTCATTACAGAAATCTTTCACGCTCCTCCAGTAGAGGAAACTCCTAGTGAGGACCACAGTGGACCAGTTGTTATTGATGATACAGAGACTCCAACATTACCAACAAAGGATGAATTGCCAATGACTGAAGTAAAACCTACACCCGAAAGTGACTTTAACCTGAACACAATACCAGAAGACGACATAATCTTTAACCCAGTGACCACCACAAACATTTTGTTTACCACCGCCACAACCGTCAGTCCCAGGTTAGATCAAACGAAGCAGGCTGTTACTGACTTCACAATCACCGTACAGCCTTCAACAGAACCAATTGACCCAATTACTGAAGTGACAGACTCAAATGAGATTCCTGAGGTGCCTCAACCAGCGGACACTGCAATACCAGTACAGGAGGACGACGAAGAAGAAGAAGCGAAAGTGGAGACAGCTCAACCAGAGGAAGAGACTAAAGTTTGGACAACTGGATCTACAGAGGAAATCTTTGTAACTGAAGTAACTACAGCTGTTTTGGAAGATCAGGTCTTGCCTAAAGAAGTCACTGCAGCTACAGAAACTCACAAGTATAGCACATTTGAACCTGTGACAACCATTGAGCCAACAAAACCACATGAAGATGGATCTGTTAAACCAACCATTACACAGGATGAAATAGTTGAGCAGGAGGACAAGGTTTTAGAGGGACAACCGGATGAGACTGTGGAACCAAAAGAAGACATTGAGAAACTCAAAACTCATGAAGAGATTATAACGAAATCAGAAGATGATGTTAGTACAAGTGAGCCAGAATCATTGCAACCAGAGGAGAAACCTCATTTAACAGATCTCAAAGAAGAAGAGGATGAGCTGGTGGAGCCTGAGAGAGAAGATGATGGGTCACAATCCCCTGATGTTGAAGAGCATGAAGAGGGAATCCGAACTGTGGAGACTGCAAGTGAACTCCCCAAACCTACTGAACCTCCTGCAGAGATGATTAAGATCAAGCCACCACAGATTCCTGTGACAGAAACCTTCATTATTGACCATTTCCAACCTGAAGATGTAGATAATCTGCCGTTTGTGCCAATTGACAAACCGGAGACAGAAATGGGCAAACCTGAACATGAAGACTTTGACCTGGAGGATCAACTCCTCAAACCTGATGC
Organism: Danio kyathit; assembly: GCA_903798195.1. NCBI lineage: Eukaryota > Metazoa > Chordata > Actinopteri > Cypriniformes > Danionidae > Danio > Danio kyathit. The sequence goes on along the minus strand of LR812538.1, from coordinate 1,063,055 downwards.
TGAGGGAGATCTTCAGATACCTGATATGGTGACAGAGGACGAAACCACAGATTCACATGTTCAACCTACTAGAACAACTGCTTTAGAGTCTCCACCAGCAATGATCACAGAATCGGATTTGAAGAAAGATGTCGACTTCACATCTGATGTTGGAGACACTGAGGAACCACATCTAGTGGAAATGGGTGAGAGAACCAACAAAAACATTTGCAGACTTCATAAGGAATTATGCATGCCTACATAACAAAACTTATCTGGCCCAGCTCAATATTGGCCCACACAATCAGCTTTTGATTGGCCCACATGGTACAGTAAATTACAGTACATGACTGGGCCATGTCTGGTTTCCAGACAAGGGCCATACATAGACCACATCTGGGCCAAGTCTCAGCCAAGTTAATAACACATAACTGGGCCTGAAGTGGCAATGAAATTGATGAACCCATGAAGCATTGCAGTTTAGGCGCGATATGGGCGTGCTTTTTCTCTAAGCAACCTGATTGGTAGAATTTTTTTCTTTACTCTCTTTAAATAATTTAAATGTATGTTAAATATGGGTCAAGAAAGACCACACATAAATGTTTAACATCTGGGCCAAATACTACATTTGACATCTGGCCCAAGCCTTGTGTGCCAGCTTAATGCTAAATCTGGGCCAGAATTCTTTGCTACCTGGGTGGTAGGGCTGGGCGGTATGACAGTATATCGTTGACATGTAAATTGCCAACTATAATGGATTTGTTTTATTCCATGTATATCACAATATGTAAATAAGTGAAGCAATTGTGACTACAGAATAACTCTGTGTACAATACCCCTCAGTTAGCATTACAGTCTCTGCTGACCAACAGCCTTCCCCAGGTCCTAATGTTGACTTGGTAACACAACAGACACACGTGGGAGCGCTGTAAACTGTGGACTAGGACAATTATAATAACATTTACCCAACAGACAAATAACACGACGGTTTCTCATAAAATGCTTAGTTTTGTGTGATATATTGGTCAGAATATATAAAAAAGGATTTATTTCTTGGATGTGACCTACTTTATTAATCGGTTTTCCTTACAATATTGCTCCCACGCAGCCTCCTGCTGGGTTATATTGCCTGCCCTATGAGAAGTTAGAGCAGGGGCTGCTGTGTTACACTAATTAACTATCAAGAGAAAATTTATATTGGTTCTATACATGAACAAAGCATCAGCTGGGGTCATATAATCAGATTTTAACTTATTGTGAGAAGCTAACACTCAATGAAAATCTCAAAAACACAAACAAAAAAAGACATTTGGATTTATCAGCAAATTCAATGTTGTGCATTCCTGCTATATTTAACAAGGTCTAAATATAACCCTTTTTGCTGATATTTTTCTGAAATAGCTACCAATTTAAATAACTATATTTTGAAATATAATGTTATTGTACAGTGAATTAAAATGAGAAATACCGTGAAACTGAATTTTGGTCAAACAGTACACCCCTAATGTACTGTATGGAAAAGGGGCAGTATTTTTGTCTATTATCTGAAATAATATAGATGTCTACATATTCCCCATCACATATCTACTTACAGAACTTTACAGAGTCTGACATTTAAAGTTGAAAGTCTAGTTTAGACTGGGATAAATCTAAAGAAGATAAGATATTTAAAATCAGGCGAAAGCCTTCTATTAGACACTGAAGTTTATTGCAATGTTAAAGAAATGAACATTTCCTCACCATTTACTCTCACTCCAGTGGTTCTTTTATGAGTTTCTTTCGTCTGTTGAACACAAAAAAAACATGATGTTCTGAAGAATGTTGAAAAAAGCAGCCATTGACATCTATAGTAGGAACAAAAAATAATATGGAAGTTAATGATCATACCTGCCAACACTACTAACACTCCTCGTATTTCAGACCCATCTCTCGCCACCCTCCAGTTTTGTTAATTCCCCCAAAAAACTCTCGTAATTTCAATCCACCATTTCAATCTTTTTGGTACAGTCTGTAACACTCCTCGGTCGTCAGCTTTGGTATAGTAGTCGATCACATCCAGCGCCTGAAACCCGGTCCATGGTACAGTTACTAACACCACAAACTCAACCCCCCGCTGTGTTTCTCAACTGTGTTACTCCAACCAGCCCACCCCAAATGTCAATGACTGTGTTTTTTTCTTCAGTATATCTTCCTTTGTGTTCAACACAGGTTTGGAACAGGTATGAGTAAATGATGACAGAATCTTCATTTTTGGTGAACTATGCCTTTAACTATGTTCAAATGTTATGTCTAACCAATCTTGATCAATTTCCTAGAGGAAGACGCTAACAAAGAGGATGTTCTCGTAGAACCAGAAGAGACGGCATTGCTCCCAACGAAGACACTAGGACCTGTGACAGCAGCACCTGAAGACCTTTTTGAAGCCCTAACAGATATATCAGTAATTTCTCCGACATCTTTGGAAATCGATTATGGTTCATCAACCGAAAAAGTGCAGTCAACAGTTGTCCCAGATGATGTGCCTGAAGCGTCCACAGATGACAAAGTGCTAAAAGTGGAAACGGACGAAGAGCTTCTAACAGATGTGTCGACGTCTTTGGAAAAGGATTACGATTTACCAACAGAAAAAGTACAAGTGACTGTTGTCCAGGAAGTGTTAAAGGATGTAGGAAATGTGGAAACTGAGGATACGTTCATTCATTTGAAGGAGTTAGATCAGATTGATGTAGTAGGTACCGAGACCATTGACCTCTTGAGTTACGACAACGGTTATTCTTTCCCCAATGAAGGATTTCCTTTAGAAACAACAAAAATGCCATCGCTAAAGTACTTCACAACTCCCTCCATGACCACAGCTAGCAAAGGCCGAGAGCTAGTTGTGTTTTTCAGCCTGCGTGTTACGAACATGGTGTTTTCTGAAGACCTTTTCAACAAGAGCTCTACAGAGTACCGATCACTGGAAAACAGATTTGTCGAACTGGTGAGTGCAGCTATTTCCTCTGTATATTGTCTTTGTTATTATCCTCTTAAACTAAAATCTTGCTCAGACTGTCAGTCCATATCTGACTTGTGTGCATATACAGTTAAAATCCAATGATATTTAACAAGTGTGAACTGACAAACATACCAACTTATTTACGTCTTAAGCATTAACAATACAGCTCAATGGAAACATTCTGTAAGACAACGATCTGTGTTTGGATCTGTCATACCAGCAAAACATTATGTAACCCACTAGTCCTACTGCACCCAACCCAGTTTGAGCTGGTGATTCATTGTATAGGAGTCCGTTGCTCTTACAAGGAGGCTAAAGACTATGGTCTCTAGCGTCTGTCTCTAGATCACCTTTAGAGGTCAGAGGTGTGAGGTTTACCTGCATAGCGCTTCGCTAGCTGGCCTCTGTTACAGTCACCCCTCTAAACCTCACTCCCATCCCGGACGAGCCCCCACATTTAACCCACCGGTCCTACTGCACCCAACCTGGTCTGAGCTGGGATCAAACTGGTGATTCATTGTATGGGAGTCGATTTCTCTAACAAGGAAGCTAAAGACCATGGCCTCTAACGTCTATCACTAGATCACCTTTAGAGGTCAGAGATTTGAGGTTTACCTGCATAGCACTTCGCTAGCTGGCCTCCGTTACACTCACCCCCCTAAACCTCACTCCCATCCCGGACGAGCCCCCACATTTAACCCACCAGTCCTGCTGCACCTAACCTGGTCTGAGCTGGAATCAAACTGGCAATTCTTCGCATGGGACTCGGTTTCTCTAACAAGGAGGCTAAAGACCATGGCCTCTAGCGTCTATCGCTAGATCACCTTTAGAGGTCAGAGGAGTGAGGTTTACCTGCATAGCACTTTGCTAGCTGACCTCCATTACGATTATGGTCAACAGAGATCCTGCAAGTCTACAGAAGCCCATGGGACTCACAACAGTACACAGATAAACAGACTTTGGACACTCAGATTAAAACACAATCTGATTTTGACTGGCAGTGTGAACATACATTATCTTAAATAGACAACTCACCCAAAAATGAACATTGTGTCATTGTTTACTCACACTCAATTGGATTTAAATATTTATGAGTTTATTATTTCGCTTGAACAATACTAAGGATATTCTGAAGAATGGTGCAAAAGCCAGCCATAGACATCTGTAGTAGAAACACAAAATACTATGGAAGTCAATGGCTGGTTTTTCCCAGCGCTTTTTCATCTTCCTTTGTGTTGAACAAAAAAACGAAACTCAAACAGTTTTGATGAGTAACTGTACGTTTACACCGAAAGCAGCGAGAGCGTCAAAGGTCACTCTGGCCGCCCTGGCGACAACGCTGTCTGCCTTGAGCTCCGGCGGCGAGAGCGTCAAAATTCGCTACACATTGATCTCGTATTTAAAGGAGCCGTTGCTGCATATCATATCAGTAACACTCCCGCATAAAACAAGCTTTCTAGCGTGAAGGTGTTGCACACTTATTATCAAATTCACTTAACTACGGAAGATCTAGTTGCATGTGGTGTGGCTTTGCTCCTCTATGTGTCCATATGCCTGAAATACTCTGAAGCAGCAATACTGTTTTGTATTGTCGCATGAAATTCCCGCTTTTTTTAAAGAAAAAAAAATATATATTACATTGATGCACATTAGTAACTCGCCAGTAACTTTTTAAATCTACGTTCCAGTAAGAAAACATTGCAAATAATTGGAAATCCAGCGACCGCAGTAATTAAACCCTTGGGAACAACTGTGGTCAGAACCAAAGTTCACGGTGACTGTGTTCTCTGACTCCTCTCAAGCGGTGGACTTCTACATTCTGATTGCTTGCCGCCGAACCGCGTCATAGCTCATTACCATAAAGTTGACTTGATTTCAACTCTCCTCGACGCTCACACCGGGGAAGACGCGCCGCGTTGCTCCTCGCCGCTTATCGCCGCCGGCTCCCATTAAAAATGAATGACTACTTTGACGCTCTCGCCACTTTCGGTGTGAACGTACAGTAAGGATGAGTAAATGATGACCGAATTTACATTTATTGGTGAACTATGCCTTTAAGAGTTTATCTTAAAGGGATATTCACCCATAAATGAAAATGTACTTGCTATGTCCTCTTCCTCAAGTGGTTCCAAACCTCTTTAAGTTTTCTGTTAACCACAAAAGAAGATATTTAGTAGGAAGCTGAAAACCTTTAACCATTGACTTCCATAGTACAAATACCACGGTAGTCAATGGTTAAAGGTTTCCAAAATTCTTCAAAATATCATCATATTGTGTTCAACAGAAGGAAAGAAGGAAGAAACAAGCCAAGGGTGAGTAGGTGTTGACAGAACTTTCAGTTTTATGTGAACTATCCCTTTAAACGGTTGAATTTTACAATGAGAGAACGTGCATCTCCTTATTTATTTTCTTTATTTCTTATAGTGATGCATTATAGACATCATCACAGTTTTATTTTTGTTCTGTCTGTTCAAAGATGATTACAGGACTACTTACTATTTTTAAGAACATGAGGCAATGTAGCTAATACCAGGGGAGTCCAATCCTGTTCCTGGAAGGCCATTGAAACCCTACTTAAACACAGCTAAACCAGTTATTTAGGGTCTTCAGGCTCACTGGAAACACAGGACTGGACTTTGACTGGCTGGAATGATTCATAATCAGAAATATTGTTGGCTTTTTATCCTCTTTTCTTTATCATCTAAGCTGCTTTGACACAATCTTCATTGCAAAAAGTGCTAAAGACAAACTGAATTAGACACTCCTGGTTTATACTATACAACTCAAACATAATTGTCAATTCTGTCATCATTTACTCATCCTCCACTTATTCCAAATAGTGATGGGAGAAACGAAGCTTCGCAAAATGATTCACTGTTTCCAATCATTTAAAATGGCAAGTGCTAGTGACACCTAGTGGCCAAAACTCTGTAAATGCAGCAACAACTCAGGCAAAACATACACTAAAATTGATTTTTTCCAAACATATTGCGAACTTTAAATTAAAAGTAACCTATAAATGTACTTATCTAACATCATTACATATTAAGCGTATGCAGAATTTGCATTCTTTTATAAATGTTCTAGGCTTATATAATGAATGTTTCATAGTGGGCTCTACTAAACAGGCCAACAAGAGACTATTAACTATTATTATTCCTTTTCATTTTATAAATGACTCATTAAAACATCTACAAACTCATAAAACTGACCTGAGATCAGGTAAAAACAAACCGTTTAGTCACCACTGGGGGGAGACCTGAATAGACCTGCATGATTCATGTGGATTTTATGGCATTACACAGATCGCCAGTGTCAATGGTTGCTTTTTTTCTACGTTTCATTCATTTTCTTTCGGCTTAGTTTCTTTTTTTATCAGGGGTCACCACAGCAGAATGAACCACCAACTATTTCAGCTTCCCTTCCAGCTGCAACTCAGTACTAGGAAACACTCATTCACACACACTCTCCTACACTACGGCCAATTTAGTTGATCAATTCCCCTATAGCGCATGTGTTTGAACTGTGGGGGAAACCAGAGCACCCGGAGGAAACCCACACCAACACAGGGAGAACATGCAAACTCCACACAGAAACACCAACTGACCCAGCCGGGAGTCGAACCAGCAACCGTCTTGCTGTGAGGCCACAGTGCTAACCACTGAGCCACCGTGTCGCCCTTCAACATTCCAACAGTATTTTATTTTGTGTTCAACAGAAGAGAGACACTCATAAACGTTTAGAACCACTGGAAATGTTCATTTCTGGGTGAACTGTCCCTTTAAAAGTTGTCGCTTAAACAATGAACTCTAAATGACGAACACAAATGAGCTGTCTTTTTGTCTCCTGCATGCACAGCTTCTGCCATATCTACAGTCTAACCTGACCGGCTTCAAGCAGTTAGAAATCCTAAACTTCAGAAACGGGAGTGTGGTGGTCAACAGCAAGGCCAAATTCGCCAAGTCTGTGCCGTACAACATCACTCAGGCCGTCCAGCAGGTCTTGGAGAACTTCTGCAACACCGCAGCTCAGCGTTTGGACATCAACATTGACAGCCATTCCCTGGACATTGAACCAGGTAAGATCTTCCAGGGGTGACATCATTAAATCTGTAAATCTGGATAATTCTCAGTTTTGCCATTTTTTTATTCATTCAACTGAACTCACTTTTAGCTTAGCATAGATCATTAAATCGGATTAGACCATTAGCATCTCGCTCAAAAATGACCAAAGTGTTTCGATAATGTTTCCTCATAGATATTTACATTAGACGTCGCCTACGTTATTGTTGTCTATTGGGAGGAATGCGCCAATAGAGCCGCCATTTTGGTACAGGGTAGCGCTCCTTTGAAATGAATGCGGGACCAAGGTGCTGGTGGAGGACTGGCCATCCAGAGCCATAGATAGGTAAACATTTATACATATACTGTATCTACAGTATGATCGGGAGTTTTCCCGGTGGTCAATTTTTTTTGTAATGTCGAAAATCCCTTTTCTACATCGATGGATAAGTGACCACATGAGCATTGCCGACAAAGAGCGTGTGTTTGTGTGCATGGAAATGTATTATCCTCCCTCCCTGTTAAATTTGGTCTAATCCGTGTCCTGAAACACCCCCCCCTCCTCCCTCCTCTCCTGCTTCCACTTCTCATTCTAACAGAGGGAGCGATTCATTTGTGAATGAACGACTCGTGTGAATAATCGATATCCCTGATGTGCTTATCCTCCTTTCTGATCTAAATGGTAAATAACATTTGTAATCTTCAATAATTTAGGGTGGACAGTGTGCACATTGAGGCGCAGGCACTGTTATGTCATTAGGCACCCTTACGAGTTACTTCAAAAACTAGACATTACTTCACTTAGCCGATAATAACATGCGTTTCTGGCACCGCAGCATCTTGTTGTCATATTTCATTTGCATTGTTTGATGATTTTATTCAACAAAACTAGCATAAGCCTGGAATTTAGTGCAAGTTGGAGCTACTTTTCCTTATGGTCAGTGCAGTAAGTGACCGTATTATCATCAATAACGTGACTTGTTGCACACAAAAGTACTGAACATTTATTGATTTTCTTTTCGGCTTAGTCTCTTTATTAATCTGGGGTCGCCACACCGGAATGAACCACCAACTTATCCAGCATATGTTTTACGCAGCGGATGCCCTTCCAGCTGCAACCCATCACTGGGAAACATCCACACACACTCATTCACACACATACACTATGGACAATTTAGCCTATTCAATTCACCTATAGCGCATGTGTTTGGACTGTGAGGTAAACCGGAGCACCCGGAGGAAACCCACGCCAACACGGGGAGAACATGCAAACTCCACACAGAAACACACACTGAGCCAGCCGAGGCTCGAACCAGCGACCTTCTTGCTGTGAGGCGAATGTGCTACACACACTGCCACCGTGCAGCCTAACATAAAAAATCATAAAAAACTAAATCTTACCTATGAAATGTTCTGCCTTTGTGCTTCGTTTTAATTGTTTGCTTGTTACTACACCCATACTCAATGCAAAAGTCCAGCATCTTCAGATTGGCTTTAGTCTTAACTAGTGCGGTTGAATGACATTTGTCCTGGGAGTCTGTACAGCAGGGGTGTCCAAACTCGGTCCTGGAGGGCCGGTGTCCTGCATATTTTAGGTCCAGCCCCAATTAAACACACCTGAACGGGCTGATCAAGCTCATTCTAGATATGCTAAAACTTCCAGCTAAGCGTGTTGAAGGAAGTTAGAGATAATCTATGCAGGACACCGGTCCTCCAGGACCGAGTTTGGACAGCCCTGCTGTACAGGGTAGGCCATTTATATGGATACACCTTAATAAAATGGGAATGGTTTCCTGAATAGTTTCCTGAAAAGTGGATTGGTCGTCGTGGGCCAGTTGAATGGCCCCCAAGGTCTCCCGATCTGACCCCCTTAGACTTTTATCTTTGGGGTCTTCTAAAGGCAATTATCTATGTAACTTATTAAGGTGTATCCATATAAATGGCCCACCCTGTACAAATATGGCAGCACTATTGACGCATGCCCAGGGCCCGTATGCGATATCTAGTGTATATATCTATGATGTTTCCTAACATTCTGTAGTTACGTGATGTACTATGACTGACGGAAAATGAAAAGTTCCTATTTCCTAGGCTGATGTGGTTATAGGAACTAAACTCTCATTCTGGTGTAATAATCAAGGAACTTTGCTACCATGCCATGACTGCAGCAGGAGCAATGCATTTACACAGCACCTGAAACATTTGTGAGATATTTTTTAAGCCCTGTATAATAACATTGCTCTGCTGCAGTCATGGTATGGTAGCAAAGTTCCTTGATTATTACGCCAGAATGAGAGTTTAGTTCCTATATCCATATCAGCCTAGATAAGCAACTTTTCATTTTCTGTTGGTCTTACTAGACGATGTAACTACAGAAGAGTCGAGCTTTAAGTAGGAGAATTATCAAAACTCTTTGGTAATTTTTTTGAGCGAGATGCTAATGGTCTAATCTGATTCAATGATCTGTGCTAGGCTAAGCTAAAGGTGCACTCGTCAGACCCGAACATCAGCTTGAATGGATTCAGAAATGGTAAAACTCAACTGCTTAACTCTCGACAAGCTGCAAAGTGAGCCTGAAAGTGTTCCTTTAACAGAGACATCATTTCTCACTGAAGGTCAATATGTGTTCTTTCATTTTAGCCGATGAAGGCGACCCTTGCAAGTTTCTGGCCTGCAACGAGTTTTCCAGATGCGTGGTGAACCAGTGGACCAAGGAAGCGCAGTGTTTGTGTGAGCCAGGCTACATGACGGTGGACGGTCTGCCGTGTCAGAGCCTCTGTGTGCTCCAGCCTGATTTCTGCCTCAGCGGAGGGCAGTGTGAGATTGTGCCAGGGCATGGTGCCGCTTGCAGGTACCACAGCAAAACAATCCCACAGGGCTGAGAACAGTTCAATTCTATCATCTATATTCAAGCCAGCTTTATTTCAATTGGAAGTGAACAAAACGTTTGTCTGGGATGTCAGTCTGCTTTAGTATTTTCCAGCGTAATATCGCCAGTCAAGTCTCTGAGGAAGCGTTTACACAACAACAATGTACTGTACTGAAGATGTAAAAGGTTTTATATAGAGATGCTATGGTAAATACTTACAAAAATGTTCAGAAACGACATCGTTCTTTAGTCAGAACATGTCAGTGCTGTGCTGTAGAGAGTCTCTTTAAGAGTAAAAGCCTCCGTGTACCTGTTCTAACTGTCTCTCTCCACCCTTCTAGATGTCCTGTAGGTCATTTCTGGCACTTTATCGGGGAGAGGTGTGCAGAGCTGGTCTCCGTGCCACTAGACCCCTTTCTTTTCCTTGTGTGCCTCGTGGGGACCCTCACCTTCCTTTATGCCATCATTTCTCTCTTGTTTTCTATGTGCAGGAAATGTGTGCGGACCAGAAAGACACTAACTCTAGTGTAAGCAGGTCTTTTTTCGTCAGATTCTCTTTTTTAAAATAGATTCATTTGTTGTGTTAAGATAAATAATAAAGACATTTGACTTGGTTTGTTAGCCATAAAGATAGCAACGAACATAACATTTAACATTAAACATTAAAGGTGCAGTATGTAAGTTTGACACCTAGTGGTTGAACTAGGTATTGCACTCCTAATTCAAAACACACGCAAGCGCAGGTTGCCAGATTGATGACATCAACAGCAGCGAGCCTAACTATCGAGCCTAAAGGCTGATTTAAACCATGTACTAACTAAAAGCAACGATATATTTTCCATATTAAAAGGAGTTTTTGTCCTAAGCGACAGCTGAAATTGATATATTAGTAATAGTAATATATTATTGAATAACAGAAAACTGACAATGATCAGCTCAGGTGCAGCTCATGTGCTTTGTTCAGTGTTAAATGCTAATAATGTGAGTTTGACATGACATTTATTGCCACACTACTGAAAGCAGCAGCAGATAGTTCAGCTCAGATCTGGAGAATAAAATAAACCGTCTGAGATTGAACTTCAGAACTGAGACTCAGTGCAAACCAACACATATCAGTGATTCAGCATCTACATTTAATCACGTTAAAGAGCTTTAATATGTATTCATTACATTATAAACCTCACCATAACGCTGGAGTGCAGTGAGTGCACTATTCTGTGCTTCTGAAAGGTTGTATTAAGATATTTACATGATGGTTTGCATAAATTGTTTCAGATTTTTACTTGTTTTCATGTCTGTTCTGCTCGTCATTCTGTTCTAAACACATTTACTGTATAATCCCATGTCCATTACTTCATTCTGTGACTTTTTGGTTTTGCAATAATTTCTTTTCTGCTACTGAATAATCAGATGTTCCTCTTTCAGAGCATCTGGATTAACAACTCAAAAAAGCGTAAAGTTATTGTTCACCCAAAAATGCAAAAATTCTCACCATTTACTGAAGCGGTTCTAAACATTTATGAATTTCTTTCTCTTGTTGTACACAAAACCAGATCCTGAAGAATTGTGGAAAAAATAGCCATTGACATCCATTTTAGGAACAAGAAATATTTTATTATCTGCTTTTATTAAGATATGGGTAGGGCCAGACGGAATCTGCTGACGTTTTTTGTAATTTCTGCTGAGGATTTCTGCAGAATTATTTTGGGAGTCTCATAACTAAAACCATAATATGTGTAATTTAAAAACTGAATAAATTCAGATTTACACACATTTACTCAAGTAAATAAACAGAATTAATGATGGGCTAAAAATCTGCTGAAATTTGCGGAATTCTGCGCGCACAGATTCCGTGTGGGCCTAGATATGGGCAAACTCTGCCTTTAAATCGTCTCCTTATGTTGACACACACACAAAAGAGAATTTCCTTTTTAATTGTAAGGCAGCACTGTAGTTTCATTAGTTTCCAATCCATTTGTTTTCTTTTAAAAGGAGTTGTCAAAATCTAGTTAGACTGCATTCAAACAGGGTTTCCCACTACACCAAAGTCAAAGTTTTCCTGACTAAAAAAAGAATTTCCACTACTTATAACGAGTGGATACACAGGCTGCTGTTTTGCTTTGCTTAATATCATAACTGGTTCAGATTTAGTATCATTTTGCAGGAATTTAATAACCACTATGAGAACAACAATGGATAATTTACCTCAGATTTTGGAAAAATTGGGTGGTACTTCTGTTATGATGATGCAAAGATGCCTTATTCTATATATTTGATAGCTCTATAGTAGATTTATAAACTTTAAATCATGTTTGTGCCCTACTGTTAATACCTTTGAAGGGGCCATTTTGAAGCCAAAGATCTTAAAATGAATATTTTCCTGACCGACATGTTAGCCGTCTGTCTGGAATACTCGATTCTGATTGGTCAGGCGCGACAGTCCAAGGTATGTTATAATAACAACCGTTGACACAGGTTTATCCGGTAACTGAGATTCACCGTGGGCGTCAGTGAATACGTTTACATCCATATCCACATTCATATGTACAATATCTGCTTTGTCTGTTACGCTGCTGTTTTTGACAGTTTGGCGCCTATTTGTGCTACTCTTCATCAGGTTTAGTTTCTGTCAGCTTTGCGTTTTTGTCTGTTTGGCGCCATCTTGTGACTGAATAATGAGCAGGTTAGTGTAACTGATTTCGTTTCTGTCAGTTTTGCGATGAATTAAAGATTTAATAACCTAATACGGCTCAAAAAAAAAATTTTGTGTCTAATTTGGATGTTTTGAGGCAAGTAAGCTGTGTAATAAACGGGATAGAAAAAATACATCCAGGGCGGTTGTTTTCGCATTTGACATTAGCCTGCTGGAAAATCCAGCTTAAACCAGCCTAAGATGGTTGGCTGGTTTTAGCTGGTCGACCAGCCTGGTTTTAGAGGGGGTTTCAGTCATTTCCAGCCTGGTCTTAGCTGGTAAGGCTGGAAAATGACCAGCTTAAACCAGTTTGACCAGCCTGGTTAAAGCTGGACATAGCTGGTTTTAGCTGGTCAACTCCCAGCCAGACCAGACCAGGCTGGAAATGACTGAAAACCCCTCTAAAACCAGGCTGGTCGACCAGCTTAAACCAGCCAACCCTCTTAGGCTGGTTTAAGCTGGATTTTTCAGCAGGGTAGCTTGATTGAGAAAAGAATAAAAGCTGAACCATAACAATAGGACTGAAATGCAACAACAACAACAACAACAATAATAATAAATAGAAGGCTAAAAAGTTACCCCACTTAAATTTGTATAAAACCTAATGTTAACTTTAATTCTTCATCAACACAAATCAATAGTGTGAAGCCCAGCAAGTGAGTTGCTCACAAAACTGCATGAAGTTGTTGTGTTAATAAACATTATTAACATACAGTTGAGTTACTATTACTATATGCTTGATAATAAATGTCTAATTTTTATGTTTTGAGGCAAGTAGCCGTGTAATAAGTGGGATAAAATAAATCCAGGACAGTTGTTATATTATTTGAGAAAAGCAACTTTAGCTTGATGAGTGAGAGAGGAATAAAATGGAGCTGAAACATAGTCTAACTATAACAATAGGACTGAAACAATGCGATAAACAAACAGTATATACCACTAAAATATGTGCTTTGGGTTTATTTCCTGTAAGTTTGTCATTATCAGGTTATCAAACTAAAATGACTGACGTGTCTTTATTGCAGGATGTTTGATAGCACTATATTGGAGGAATATTGAAAGTCCATCCACTGAGCTCTGGTTGAAAGATTTGTCGCATTACATTGCACTGGAAAGAAAGACCTACAAGGGGCAAACTTAAGGACTACCATCAAATTTGGGATCTGTTTATTCACTTTCTGAAACAAAACCAAACATTGGCACAAGCAAAAAATCCCTCCACTGATCAATTGATGTGTTTAAATATGTATTTTTGTATGTGTAAATACAGTATATTGTTTTATTTGTCTTAGCCCAAGTATAACAACATATTTACATGTGTACCTGAATTTGGATGCTTTGTTGGGACTATTGTTTGACTATGACTTAGTCCAATAATATATATATATACTATATAAAATGCAATGTCTGGAGTGGACCTGTAAAACTCCATGATAGAAGTTTCATGATAGGGAACCCTGTATTCATTTGGTTTCTTCTTTTTAAGGTTTTTACTCATCATTGTTATAAATAGACATATTATTGGCTCCCTGCCTTCTGCAAAATCACTAACAGTTACTATATAAAATATTGGCAAAATAATCAATTTGTACAATTTCGCATGATAGGGTATTATTATAGGAAGTGGGACTTCATGCGTAACCTTTAAATCATGCATTTTTGCAGCCTTTAAAGGATTTATAGGAAAAGAATGTAACTAAAGCTGTTTTTGAGATGAGATTATATAATCAAACTTCTCCATTAAAAAGGACTTTCATCAAAGAATGCCAATTAGAGGATGTCCAGCATATTCTTAAAGGAGTAGTTCACCCCAAAAAGAAAACGTCCTCATCATTTACTCTTCGTCATGTGGTTTTAAAGCTTTAACATATTTGTTCTTTGGTTGAACACAAAAGGAGATACTTTGAAGAATGCTGGTTGCTGAAAAAAAAAATATACGTACAGTTCACAATATTACCTAAGAATTTTAGCTCAATGAACTACAAATTGGGTGACACAGTGGCGCTGTAGTTAGTGCTGTCGCCTTACAGCAAGAAGGTCGCTGGGTCGCAGGTTCAAACCTCAGCTGGGTCAGTTGGCGTTTCTGTGTGGAGTTTGCATGTTCTCCCTGTGTTCGCGTGGTTTCCTCCAGGTGTGTGGGTTTCCCCCACAGTCAAAAGACATGCGGTACAGGTGAATTGGGTAGGCTTAATTGTCCGTAGTGGATGAGTGTATGGATGTTTGCCAGAGATGGGTTGCAGCTGCATAAAAATGTGCTGGATAAGTTGGCGGTTCATTCAGCTGTGAATTTAATAAAGGGACTAAGCTGACAAGAAAATGAGTGAACTACAGTACAAATGATCTCCTTAATAATAATCAGTAAAGTAATAGTTGAGTTTAGATTTGGGTATTGGGTAGGACAAGGGATGAAATTGTTAATAAACAATTAATCTCCTAAAAATGTAATGGTAAATGATATGAATTGTTACTTAAATTTGGATTCCTGGAGGGCCGCAGCTCTGCAGAGTTTTGCTCCAATCCTAATCAAACACAGCTAAAGCAACTAATCAAGGTGTTCAAGACTACTAGAGACTATTAAGCAGGTGTGAGTTGGAGGTGGTTGGAGCTAAACTATGCAGAGCTGCGGCCCTCCAGGAATTCTGAGACCACTGAACTAAAGTGTTACCTAAAAAAAAAAAAAGTTGCCAGCTATCAGCATTCTTCAAAATATCTCTTTTTGTGCTCGACAGAAGAAACTCAAATTGTTTTCTAACGAGGCTGAGTACATGACAGAGCTGGTGAACGATCCCTTTAAACAACAGTGTGTTTTGCAGCTGAGAAATCTTTACTCACACGTCTTTCCTTTTTCTCCCAGAAACTGCAGCTGAAAATGTGTTTTGCCGTTTTCTTTACCCCTTCAGGAGATCTTGATCTTTGTCTTCTGAACTGTGGGCTTCATGTTGATGAGTGTGTTGTCCTGT
Source organism: Danio kyathit (assembly GCA_903798195.1). Classification (NCBI taxonomy): domain Eukaryota; kingdom Metazoa; phylum Chordata; class Actinopteri; order Cypriniformes; family Danionidae; genus Danio; species Danio kyathit. The sequence continues at coordinate 1,047,499 of LR812538.1, read as the reverse complement.
TTTCCAGAGGCCGAGAGCAGACCACCATCCCAGGCCTGAGCAGCTAATCACAGATGATTTACACCAATTACCAGCATCACTGAGGTAAACGCACACATCTAAATATGTCGTGGAACCCAGCAAGTGAGTTAGAGTGCACAAAACTGCATGAAGTTGTGTTAATAACGCATTTATTATTGTCAATTATAAGGGATTTATTAAGCATGAATAGTCCTCACTTTAGATTAGGTCAGAAAACTGGATGAAGATGACTTAATAGAGCATGTATTAACATACAAACTAACCATTACTATAAGCCTGAATAATAAAATATGTCTAAATGTTGATTTGAATAGTTTATTAATCATTTACTTACGCATTCTAAATGATCTTATAAACCACCGACTACTCTTAAATACAAATGGTTTGTAAATAATGCAGTACTTACTTTAGTAATAAAAAATGAATCAGTCAAAGTGTGAAAGAACAATTATTAAAGCACATTATAAATATGCTTATAAGTCAAGAATAGAGCATTTGTAGCTGCGGTTATAAACTGCTTACTATCATCTCTTTATGTAGGGTTATTGTTTAACAAATAATGAATTTACTATATGCTAGTGCTTAATACATGATTCATATTGTGTAGTTATTATAAAGTGTTACCCGTTATGTTTATATAGCAAAAGTAGCATCTCAAGGCACTTTAAGGACATATAAAATGTGCAGCAGTAAAAGATACATACAGTGGGGGAAATAAGTATTGAACACGTTGTCATGTGTTTTCCTGGGAATAATATTTCTAAAGGAGCTGTTGACATGGAATTGAAGCAGATTTTGGTGAAAACCCAAACAATACAAGCATAAAAATAAAACAACACAAACAAATCTGAGAAATGAGTGTGTAACAATAAAATGACAGAAGGAGAAAGTGCTGAACTACTGAAATGTGTTTAATACTTGCTGTTGTAGTGATGCAGGTTAAAGACGCCTCTAATATGGAGAATGAAGCCTCATGCATTGCTCAGGTGTGAGTGTCTCACAGACTTCAACAGAGTGTCAAAATCTTGATGGTTCTGTGGGTCTCGTCTATCAAATCTGAGCTTTATTCTGTATTCTCTATTGGATTCGAGTCAGGTGATTGGCTGGGCCATTCTACAGCTTGATTTTCTTTCTCTGAAAGCATCTGAGAGTCTCCTTGGCTGTTTTGGATCATTGTCCTGCTGAAATGTCCACCCTGGGTTCATCTTCATCTGCTGATGTAGATGTTGGACTGAAGCAGCTGATACTCATGTACACTGAGGAAGGGCAGAGGGTTGCTGAAGAACTACTGAGAGATTTCAGCTGCTGTCTGGGCTTTCACTGACCAACTACACCTCCCTTTCTTCATCTGTTCAATACTTTCTCCCTGTGTCATTTACTTTTATTACCTAAACCTTCATTTGTAAACTAATTAGATTTGTTTTCTTTGCATATATGGATTTCTGTGGTTGTTATCAACATCTGGGGAAAATTTCAAGTCAACAGCACCTTTAGAAATATGATTTCTGAGAAAAATGGTGACGTGTTCAATACTTATTTTTAATGTACAAGGACGACTGCAAAAATAAAATAAAAAATTAAAGTAATAATAATCATAAATCTAATAATCAAATAAAAGCTACCCTGAAGAAATACATTTTAAGCGATGATTTGAAAATACTCAAGGACGTAGTATGGACTCATTATGAAGTGTAACCCAATGTTATTTAAATATACACTCACTTGCTCCTTTAGTAAACAACACTTTACTGAACCCATATTAAAGTGTGAAAATGTGAATAGAAAAGCAAGTTTACTTCACTTTTACCACAACTGAAGTAGTTTCTCTGTTAGCAGAGCTGAGGCGCCACACGTCACGCTGTCCTGCTCAAGAGGATGAAGATTTCCCATGATTCCACAGCTCATGAAGACCAGACTGAGTGGTCAAACATCCCGAACTGAGCTCTTACTGGTTAATACACCTGTCCTTCTCATGAGGACGTGATGAAGCGCCGCACAGGTAGCAGGTTTTCAGATGGCAGACATGATTATGTGTTTCCTCACAATGAGGAAATTATTCTTCTGTTTGAGCATCAGTGCATAAAAGTCATTTCACAGCGTATAAAAGTTCTCATAGTGTGGAATAGAAATGTGCTTGTTTGTATAATCAACTGTTGTACATGAATAGTGAATTTTGTTGTTGTTGTGTTTTTTAGCATGTGTTAAAGGGCACTAAATGCTGTCAGATTCACCCAAAGCGCTAAAATTGTGTATGTGAAAATCCCTTTGATTCTGTAGAGTTTTATTTTATTTTTTTAAATAAAATATAAAGTAAAGGGGAATTACCAACCTATGTCACATGATGTCACACGGGTTCAACCGCCATAGCGGTTGCAAAAAGAGTCCGGTTGCAATAGCAAACATGTGTTGTGCGGTAGGATGCCAAAATCGAAAGTCCAAAAATAAAAAACGTAACTTTTAGCGTACAACACACTGCTTTAATGTCAACTGCAGACGTCCTTGGCTAACAGCCATCAGAAGAACTGAATGAGGACTCGACTCTTAAAAATTCGTATGATCTAATTCGTACAAATATGTATGATTTGCTCATCACCCAATGACGGTTGGGGTTAGGGGTGGGGTTAGGTGCCACGCCTCCTTTTTTAAATCGTACGAATTCGTACGAATTAGCCACTAAACTGACAAAACGTAAAATACTTACGTTTCTTCGTGAGATCAGCCTGGCAGTTCTCGTGTTATATCAGGTCAGTTCACGCTGTGCTGAATCACACACATTACTCGTGTTTGATTGCAGCAATGATTTCAGCAAAAACAGTTAAACATGGTGAATTAAACTGCGGACACTGAATGCTCAGAATGAAATGTAAACGTGTGTTCACATACCCTGCAGTACAGGAGCAGTTCACTGTCAGAATGCAGTTGTTCTGCTTGTTGATGATTACCCAGGCCTTGTACAGCTCCGTCTTCTTTCCTTGTCTTTGGCTCGGCAGAACCTCGGTTTTTAGCACTACAGAGTTTTGAATCAGATGATCATGGAGCATTATTTCTTGCACATGACCACACAGAACACAACTGTCCAAAGACTTGTAGGCCTTTAACTTCTCTCTTGTAAAATCACTTGGAGTTTCAGTGAGATAGTTGTATATTTAGGGCTGATGCTTGGCCATTTTGTCTTATCCAATATCCATTAGGAGGCTGCTATCGCAAATGTACCTGTCAGACGAACGCCGATCACTTTAACGTTAATTTTGCCGAATAACTGTGCTTATCACTGGGTGACGAGCTGTTATAATACGCTGAAAGCATTATGTAAATAATATATATAATATGTCATCAGTATAACTTATCTCTAATACAACAACAAACTCTGTACCGCATCGGATGTCATTCCCTCGCTGTAAATGCTAGCGTTTTTTCTGCAACCTCGCTGTGCACACATTCTGAATGTTTACAAATCGGTAATTCATCTACAACTCTTAAATATAAAAGGGAGCTTTGAGAGATATAGTGATGATCCTTGACAAATGCAAATACAGAGAAAGTTACCTTGCATGCTGAAATTCCACCGTCAAGGATAATCCCTGAAAAGAGGCTCTCATAATTGATATTTTTCTAACTGGTGACTTGTACATGACACACATTGTGTTTGTATTGGCATTTCTTTCTTTCTTTCTTTCTTTCTTTCTTTCTTTCTTTCTTTCTTTCTTTCTTTCTGTCTGTCTGTCTGTCTGTCTATACAGGCAGTGCAGAATTATTAGGCAAGTGAGTATTTTGAGCACATCATCCTCTTTCTGCATGTTGTCTTACTCCAAGCTGTATAGGCTCGAAAGCCTACTACCAATGAAGCATATTAGGTGATGTGCATCTCTGTAATGAGAAGGGGTGTGGTCTAATGACATCAACACCCTAAATCAGGTGTGCATAATTATTAGGCAACTTCCTTTCCTTTGGCAAAATGGGTCAAAAGAAGGACTTGACAGGCTCCGAAAAGTCAAAAATAGTGAGATATCTTGCAGAGGGATGCAGCACTCTTAAAATTGCCAAGCTTCTGAAACGTCAAGACTGGGCCAAGAAATATCTCAAGACTGATTTTTCTAAGGTTTTATGGACTGATGAAATGAGAGTGAGTCTTGATGGGGCCGTGGCTGGATCGGTAAAGGGCAGAGAGCTCCAGTCCGACTCAGACGCCAGCAAGGTGGAGGTGGAGTACTGGTTTGGGCTGGTATCATCAAAGATGAGCTTGAGGGGCCTTTTCGGGTTGAGGATGGAGTCAAGCTCAACACCCAGTCCTACTGCCAGTTTCTGGAAGACACCTTCAAGCAGTGGTACAGGAAGAAGTCTGCATCCTTCAAGAAAAACATGATTTTCATGCAGGACAATGCTCCATCACACGCGTCCAAGTACTCCACAGCGTGGCTGGCAAGAAAGGGTCTAAAAGAAGAAAAACTAATGACATGGCCTCCTTGTTCACCTGAGCTGAACCCCATAGAGAACCTGTGGTCCATCATCAAATGTGAGATTTACAAGGAGGGAAAACAGTCCACCTCTCTGAACAGTGTCTGGGAGGCTGTGGTTGCTGCTGCACGCAATGTTGATGGTGAACAGATCAAAACACTGACAGAATCCATGGATGGCAGGCTTTTGAGTGTCCTTGCAAAGAAAGGTGGCTATATTGCTCACTGATTTGTTTTTGTTTTGTTTTTGAATGTCAGAAATGTATATTTGTGAATGTTGAGATGTTATATTGGTTTCACTGGTGAAAATAAATCATTGAAATGGGGATATATTTGTTTTTTGTTAAGTTGCCTAATAATTCTGCACAGTAATAGTCGCCTGCACACACAGATATCCTCCTAAAATAGCTCAAACTAAAAACAAACTAAAAACTACTTCCAAAAATATTCAGCTTTGATATTAAGGAGTTTTTTTGGGTTCATTGAGAACATGGTTGTTGTTTAATAATAAAATTAATCCTCAAAAATACAACTTGCCTAATAATTCTGCACTCCCTGTATACAGCGGTTGTACAATGAAACTGAAACGGCACAATAGTTCATTAGTATACTGTACGGCCTCCTTTTACAGTCAATACAGCATCAGTTGATCTTGGGAATGACAGATATATGTCCTGCACAGTGGCCAGTGGGGTTTTGCCATTCTTCTTCAGAATAGTGTTCAGGTCACTATGTGACACTGCTGGAGGAAAACCTTTCCTGACTCACTACTCCAAAACACCCAAAAATGGCTTAATAATGTCTGGATCTGGTGACTGTGCAGGCCATGGGATATGTTCAACTTCACTTTCATGTTCATCAGACCACTCTGTCACCAGTCTTGCTGTGTGTGCTGGTGCATAACCATCCCCACAGCCTTCAATATTCAGTGTTTGAACAATTGGCTCACATGGTCCACCAGAATGGGTCTGTAGTCCTTGGCAGTCACGTGTCCATCTAGCACAAGTATTGGGCCTAGGGAATGCTTCACTCTGGGCATCAGCAGTCTGGGTGAGACGCTTCTTTGGGGCTTCTCCACACCGCAACTCTCCCAGGTCAGTGAAGGTGGACTCAGAGAACAATACATGCTTCATATTGTCTACAGCACAAGATTTCTGCTGCTGGCACCATTGAAACTGGAGTTTGGCATTGGCACGCGTGACCAGAGGTTTGACTATAGCAGCCGGCCATGTTTATTGACCCTGTGGAGCTCCTGACCAACAGCTCTGCTGGAAACTGGAGAGTTGAGCTGCACATTTACCTCTGCAGTGAGCTGATCAGCTGTTGGTTTGATGTTTTTTGGATCCAGGATCCAGTATAGCACATGGACATCCCTTTCAGACCGCTTCCTCAAACGTCCGGAGTTTCTCCTGTTGGATGTGCTTCTTCTTCCTGGTGGTTTGCTGACATTACTCTGGATACTGCGGCTTTTGATCATCACAAAGGCTTGTTGTCTTGCTCACAGATGCTCCAGCGAGATGCACACAAACTATTTGTCTTCTTCTCAACTGTGATACGTCCCCCATAATGCTGTGTGCAGTGCAATAATGAAGCAGAACTGTGCTGTTCCTCTGCTAATTAAACCTGCACCCTCTGCTCTGACTGCTGGAATGAGCATCAATACAGATTAGCCAGCAGGAGCATCACATTTAGCCATGAAACCTCCAGCACCATATTGGCCAGTGTTTCAGTTTCATTGAACAAGCCCTGTATATATATACACACACACACACACGACATTAGCAACAACACAAAGATCACACAAGTGTCTCCAGTGTATTATTAAAATCATTATTTTTTTTTTATTAAACAGGTTTCTCATTCAAAAGTCATAATTTAGTGGTCATTACTGTGTGTTTACTGTAGGGAAGCGGCTCAAACCCGCAGCCATGAACTCAACTGAGGACGTGTAAAGTGCTGAACAACATCAGTATTTACATCTGCAGGTCAGAGAGCGGAGACTGAGTCAGTGTTAGGAAAACACACACACACACACACACGCTTCTCTACAGGAACATCATTCATCATAGCAAAAACATGAGTGTGTGTGTGTGTGTGTGTGTGTGTGTGTGTCAATGAGATTAAGAGGCAGTTTAGAGACGATCACACACACACTCATTAATGATCTGTGAGATGATTAAACGCTCCACACATGCAGATAACAAACAGAAACACCAGACAAAGCAGACAGCAACTAAAAGAAGCACTTCATCAACACACACACGCACACACACACACACACACACGCAAATCTCCAAAGGCTAAAAACAAAAGAAACGAACGCAAACATATGAAGATTAAAAGAACTGAAGTGATGCTGGTTCTGTTGGGTTGGCAGACGGCCCTTCTCACACTCACACACCGACTCGTGTCTCTGTGTGTGTGTGTGTGAGGGAGAGAGAGAGAGAGAGAGACAGATAGTGTGGGTGTCTGTGTGTGAGAGAGAGTATGTGAGCTTGTGTGTGTGAGAGAGAGAGTGTATGTGTGTGAGTGTACGTGTGTGTGTGAGACTATGGGTATAAGTGTATGTGTCTGTGTATATGTATGCATGTGTGTGTGTGTGTGTGTGAGAGATAGAGTGTAGGTGTGCATGTATGTGTCTGTGAGAGAGATTGTGTCAGTGTGTGTGAGTCTGTATATGTGTGTGAGTGAGTGTATGTGAGAAAGTGTGTGTCTCTGTGTGTGTTTGTGAAAGTGTATGGGTATAAGTGTGTGTATGTGTCTCTGTGAGTGTGTTTGGGAGTGTGTGTGTGTGTGTGTTTGTTTGAGAGAGAGAAAGTGTTTCTCTGTGTGTGTGTTTGTGAGAGAGAAAGTGTATGAGAGTGTGAGTGTATCTGTGTGTGTTTGTGAGAGAGTGTGTGTCAGTGAGAGGAAGAAAGTGTGTGAGAGTGTGTGTCTGTGATTGTGAATGTGTGTGAGTGTGTGTTTTTGTGTAAGTGTATTTGTGAGAGCGGGTGTCTCTGTGTGTGTGTGCGTCTCTCTCTCTCTCTCTCTCTCTCTCTCTCTCTCTCTCTCTCTCTCTCTGTGTGTGTGTGTTTATTTGAGCATGCTCTGCAGCATGGCGGTGGCGTATGTGGGTCTGGCCTGTCTGCTCTCGATGGCGTTCCTCAGGTACTGGATTCCCCCACAGCGCTCCCAGATCTCCTCAAACTGACGCGACAGAATCTCAGCGCCTCGCTTCCGGGTCAGACCCGTCTCCTCCAGACTCAACTCACACATCTCCATATCATCTTTACCTGCACACACACGAGGGATGAGAGATTAGTGAGTGTATTTCTCAGAGTACAGCAGATCTGCCAGTCAAACCCTCCACTTTACACAGAGCTTTGCTTAGTCAAATAAAATGAGCAGTAATCTGCAGGAGGGCCAGACAGAACCTGTGGACATCTGTGCTATTTCTGCGCTAAAAGACTTTAAAACACTATGGTGGAGTTTTTCTTTAATTATATCAGCAAATAGGACTGCGTAAGATGTATGTGTGCCATTCACTGCGCTCTACGTTTACCAACTATGATGACTTCCAATGTTGAGGAAGCCTGAAATGTGAAAAGGGTTTGAAGATGAAGCAGACCTGCCACCAGCAGAATGGGGTGTTTGTCGGGGTGCAGCTCCATCTGTCTGGCAATCCACGGCCCATCGAAGTGTGCGTACCACCAGCCCTTCTTCTTACTCTGAGGGTCTTTGTACTGGTCTCCGGGCCGGATGAAGGGGATGCGGAAGAAGCGCTGCTGTCGGTTCATGACGATCTCTTGCTGACGGGGCACTGCAGCAGGCACCACCGGGTTCTGCTGGGCTGGAGGACGAGTAAACACACCTTTACTTAACACTGTGTTCGACAGGGCTCCCACTCTTTCATCAACAGCAGATTCAAGGACTTTTTATGTCTATAAACATGCTTCTATAATGTCTAAACACTCCTATAATGTCTATAAACACTTTTATAATGTCTATAAACACTTCTATAAGCTCTATAAACACTTCTATAAGCTCTATAAACACTCCTATAATGTCTATAAACACTTTTATAATGTCTATAAACACTTCTATAAGCTCTATAAACACTTCTATAAGCTCTATAAACACTTCTATAAGCTCTATAAACACTTCTATAAGCTCTATAAACACTCCTGTAATGTCTATAAACACTCCTATAATGTCTATAAACACTTCTATAAGCTCTATAAACACTCCTATAAGCTCTATAAACACTCCTATAAGCCCTATAAACACTTCTATAAGCTCTATAAACACTTCTATAAGCTCTATAAACACTTCTATAAGCTCTATAAACACTCCTGTAATGTCTATAAACACTCCTATAATGTCTATAAACACTTCTATAAGCTCTATAAACACTTCTATAAGCTCTATAAACACTTCTATAAGCTCTATAAACACTTCTATAAGCTCTATAAACACTTCTATAAGCCCTATAAACACTTCTATAAGCCCTATAAACACTTCTATAAGCTCTATAAACACTTCTATAATGTCTATAAACACTTCTATAAGCTCTATAAACACTTCTATGTCTATAAACACTTCTATAAGCTCTATAAACACTTCTATAAGCTCTATAAACACTCCTATAATGTCTATAAACACTTCTATAAGCTCTATAAACACTTCTATAAGCTCTATAAACACTTCTATAAGCTCTATAAACACTCCTGTAATGTCTATAAACACTCCTATAATGTCTAGAAACACTTCTATAAGCTCTATAAACACTCCTATAAGCTCTATAAACACTCCTATAAGCCCTATAAACACTTCTATAAGCTCTATAAACACTTCTATAAGCTCTATAAACACTCCTGTAATGTCTATAAACACTCCTATAATGTCTATAAACACTTCTATAAGCTCTATAAACACTTCTATAAGCTCTATAAACACTTCTATAAGCCCTATAAACACTTCTATAAGCCCTATAAACACTTCTATAAGCTCTATAAACACTTCTATAAGCTCTATAAACACTTCTATAAGCTCTATAAACACTTCTATAATGTCTATAAACACTTCTATAAGCTCTATAAACACTTCTATGTCTATAAACACTTCTATAAGCCCTATAAACACTTCTATAAGCCCTATAAACACTTCTATAAGCCCTATAAACACTTCTATAAGCTCTATAAACACTTCTATAAGCTCTATAAACACTTCTATAGTGTCTATAAACACTTCTATAAGCTCTATAAACACTTCTATGTCTATAAACACTTCTATAAGCTCTATAAACACTTCTATAAGCTCTATAAACACTTCTATAAGCTCTATAAACACTCCTATAATGTCTATAAACACTTCTATAAGCTCTATAAACACTTCTATAAGCTCTATAAACACTCCTATAATGTCTATAAACACTTCTATAAGCTCTATAAACACTTCTATAAGCCCTATAAAAACTTCTATAAGCTCTATAAACACTCCTATAATGTCTATAAACACTTCTATAAGCTCTATAAACACTTCTATAAGCCCTATAAACACTTCTATAAGCTCTATAAACACTTCTATAAGCCCTATAAACACTTCTATAAGCCCTATAAACACTTCTATAAGCTCTATAAACACTTCTATAAGCTCTATAAACACTCCTATAATGTCTATAAACACTTCTATAAGCCCTATAAACACTTCTATAAGCTCTATAAACACTTCTATAAGCCCTATAAACACTTCTATAAGCCCTATAAAAACTTCTATAAGCTCTATAAACACTTCTATAAGCTCTATAAACACTCCTATAATGTCTATAAACACTTCTATAAGCCCTATAAACACTTCTATAAGCTCTATAAACACTTCTATAATGTCTATAAACACTTCTATAAGCTCTATAAACACTTCTATAAGCTCTATAAACACTTCTATAATGTCTATAAACACTTCTATAAGCTCTATAAACACTTCTATAAGCCCTATAAACACTTCTATAAGCTCTATAAACACTTCTATAATGTCTATAAACACTTCTATAAGCTCTATAAACACTTCTATAAGCCCTATAAACACTCCTATAATGTCTATAAACACTTCTATAAGCTCTATAAACACTTCTATAAGCCCTATAAACACTCCTATAATGTCTATAAACACTTCTATAAGCCCTATAAACACTTCTATAAGCTCTATAAACACTTCTATAAGCCCTATAAACACTCCTATAATGTCTATAAACACTTCTATAAGCCCTATAAACACTTCTATAAGCCCTATAAACACTTCTATAAGCTCTATAAACACTTCTATAAGCTCTATAAACACTCCTATAATGTCTATAAACACTTCTATAAGCCCTATAAACACTTCTATAAGCCCTATAAACACTTCTATAAGCTCTATAAACACTTCTATAAGCTCTATAAACACTTCTATAAGCTCTATAAACACTTCTATAAGCCCTATAAACACTCCTATAATGTCTATAAACACTTCTATAAGCCCTATAAACACTTCTATAAGCCCTATAAACACTTCTATAAGCTCTATAAACACTTCTATAAGCTCTATAAACACTTCTATAAGCCCTATAAACACTCCTATAATGTCTATAAACACTTCTATAAGCCCTATAAACACTTCTATAAGCTCTATAAACACTTCTATAATGTCTATAAACACATCTATAATGTCTATAAACACTTCTATAAGCTCTATAAACACTCCTATAATGTCTATAAACACATCTATAATGTCTATAAACACTTCTATAAGCTCTATAAACACTCCTATAATGTCTATAAACACATCTATAATGTCTATAAACACTTCTATAAGCTCTATAAACACTCCTATAATGTCTATAAACACTCCTATAATGTCTATAAACACTTCTATAAGCTCTATAAACACTTCTATAAGCTCTATAAACACTCCTATAATGTCTATAAACACTTCTATAAGCTCTATAAACACTTCTATAAGCCCTATAAACACTCCTATAATGTCTATAAACACTTCTATAAGCTCTATAAACACTTCTATAAGCTCTATAAACACTCCTATAAGCCCTATAAACACTCCTATAATGTCTATAAACACTTCTATAAGCTCTATAAACACTTCTATAAGCCCTATAAACACTCCTATAATGTCTATAAACACTTCTATAAGCTCTATAAACACTTCTATAAGCTCTATAAACACTTCTATAAGCCCTATAAACACTCCTATAATGTCTATAAACACTTCTATAAGCTCTATAAACACTTCTATAAGCTCTATAAACACTTCTATAAGCTCTATAAACACTTCTATAAGCCCTATAAACACTCCTATAATGTCTATAAACACTTCTATAAGCTCTATAAACACTTCTATAAGCCCTATAAACACTCCTATAATGTCTATAAACACATCTATAATGTCTATAAACACTTCTATAAGCTCTATAAACACTCCTATAATGTCTATAAACACTCCTATAATGTCTATAAACACTTCTATAAGCTCTATAAACACTTCTATAAGCTCTATAAACACTCCTATAATGTCTATAAACACTTCTATAAGCTCTATAAACACTTCTATAAGCCCTATAAACACTCCTATAATGTCTATAAACACTTCTATAAGCCCTATAAACACTTCTATAAGCCCTATAAACACTCCTATAATGTCTATAAACACTCCTATAATGTCTATAAACACTCCTATAATGTCTATAAACACTTCTATAAGCTCTATAAACACTCCTATAATGTCTATAAACACTCCTATAATGTCTATAAACACTTCTATAAGCCCTATAAACACTTCTATAAGCTCTATAAACACTTCTATAAGCTCTATAAACACTTCTATAAGCCCTATAAACACTTCTATAAGCTCTATAAACACTTCTATAAGCTCTATAAACACTTCTATAAGCCCTATAAACACTCCTATAATGTCTATAAACACTTCTATAAGCCCTATAAACACTTCTATAAGCCCTATAAACACTCCTATAATGTCTATAAACACTCCTATAATGTCTATAAACACTCCTATAATGTCTATAAACACTTCTATAAGCTCTATAAACACTTCTATAAGCTCTATAAACACTCCTATAATGTCTATAAACACTCCTATAATGTCTATAAACACTCCTATAATGTCTATAAACACTTCTATAAGCTCTATAAACACTCCTATAATGTCTATAAACACATCTATAATGTCTATAAACACTTCTATAAGCTCTATAAACACTCCTATAATGTCTATAAACACTCCTATAATGTCTATAAACACTTCTATAAGCTCTATAAACACTCCTATAATGTCTATAAACACTCCTATAATGTCTATAAACACTTCTATAAGCTCTATAAACACTCCTATAATGTCTATAAACACTCCTATAATGTCTATAAACACTTCTATAAGCTCTATAAACACTTCTATAAGCTCTATAAACACTCCTATAATGTCTATAAACACTTCTATAAGCTCTATAAACACTTCTATAAGCTCTATAAACACTCCTATAATGTCTATAAACACTTCTATAAGCCCTATAAACACTTCTATAAGCTCTATAAACACTTCTATAAGCTCTATAAACACTCCTATAATGTCTATAAACACTTCTATAAGCTCTATAAACACTTCTATAATGTCTATAAACACATTTCTATAATGTCTTTAAGGACGCTTCTATGTATGTAAGCACGCTTCAATAATGTCTTAAAGCACGCTTCTATAATATCTATAAACAGGCTTCTATAATGACTATAAACACTTCTACTGCATAATGTCTATAAATATGTTTCTATATTTTGTCTGAATAAGTCAGATTTCATGAATACCATCAGAATTCCCTCATATTCACCTAAATGCAGTATTTTGGAAAGGTAGTTAATATAAGGACACATTCAATTGATCAAAAGCGAATCAAATTTTCTTACACTCAAAAACAATTTTGAAATAAATGTTGCTTATATGAAGTTTGCTAAATTAAGAATCCTTAAAAAAAGAAAGATATTAAGCAGTTGAATGGCTTTATAAAGCCTGAAGACTGGAGCAATGATGCTGAAAACTCAGCTTTAAATAACAGGAATAAATTCATAAAAACCTTTAAAATATATAATCACATTATTACTGTTTTACTGCACTTTTAATCAAAGAAATGCATCCTTGATGAGCAGAAAAGACATTCTTTATAAACTTCAAAGTTACGAACTGTTACATCACAATAAATATCACTCATAGTTAGGAAAAGCAGCGGGAAAAGCAGGATGTTTTACTGTAAAGAGCTCATTTATAGCTAGTTTTCTATTGGCTGTGTTACGCAGGTGTGTTAAGAATGTGAGCTAATTATTGGCTCGTTTCTCTATGTCCTTTATCAGGGGCTTTATTAATGTTTTGGGGAGTTAATTAGCAGTGGGTTTGTTATTTGGGCCTTACTCACCAATGAAAGCTTGGCTTCCAATTATGCCAACTATTACAGAAAAGAAAAGCCACAACAAGATGATTTCTGTCCAAAGTGTCTCACTTGTTCACCATCCTAACCCTAGATGTGGACCAGTGTTGGGTTGCTAATCATAAAAATTGTACTTAAATTAGTTTTCTTCTTACTTTGTCTAAAAACTTCAGGACCTTTTAGTTTTATTTGTAAAAATTGCACCTCCATTTCTATCAAAACCCAAAACATTTTCAAATGAATTACACTAAATTTCCTAAATTTCAAACATTGCATTGTTTCTTAAATGTGCATTTGTAAGGCAAATAATTTTTTTTTAGTTGAAGCATTACTCAAAATATCTGTCTAAAATATATTCAATTACTCTGCATCTCAGAATTTCTACCTTATATTGTCATATTTATACCCCATTTCTCAAACAATTATTTATACATGTGCATATGCAACTGTCTTGACAAATGATATGCATGTTCTATATTAAATATTCTTATATTATTTAAAGGATTATTATTTGCTTCTCTGAATTGATTTATATAGAACTGTTGAATTTATGTACATTATTTAAGGCAAGGATATATTTTTGAGTGGAAAATCTATTTAATTATAGTAACTACACCTAACACTGTACTGGTGTAAGGTCTTGTGTAAGGAGATGCCTCTCACCATAGTCAGTGATGGCTTTGGGAGCTCTCTGCTCATCCTGAACGTTGCGTTTCTTGTTCTTTGACTTCCAGGCATGATAAACCTTCAGCCTGCGGTGAAACTCCTCACGACATGCAGCCAACAACTCGATATCTAGATGAACAGTGAAATAAAACACAATTATAACACACAATTCAGCTCTAATGAAGAAAAATCCATACAGCACAGAAAGGTTTCTGAAGTATAACTGTGTCCGAAAGCTATGAGATGCTCCCTTTGTAGGCATAATTTTAAGGCACGAAGGCATTAACGCACATCCAAAACCAAATTTTGCTTGACTTCCTGTTAGGGCTGCACGATACCGGAAAAATCGGCGATATTGTTGTTGAGTATCTCAATAACAATATTTCTTACAGTATCACATTTCCCTAGAAAAATGCAGTATTTATTAGCTTTGATTTTAAAATGAACAGGTAAAATATATTCAGATTTAATTAAATCTAATTTAAACTAAAAAAACATGTCAAGTTGCAAACATTTAGTCTTTAAAACACTATGAATGAGTAATAAAGATAACACAGCTTCAATCTGATCAAATTTAGATAGACCAATGCATAAAATAAATGTAATTTATCAAACATGTCTGCGATACATATATTGCACACACTATTATCGCGATAATGATACTTTTGCGATATATTGTGCAGCCCTAACACTATTATCGCAATAACGATACTTTAGCGATATATTGTGCAGCCCTAACACTATTATCGCAATAACGATACTTTAGCGATATATTGTGCAGCCCTAACACTATTATCGTGATAACGATACTTTTGCGATATATTGTGCAGCCCTAACACTATTATCGCAATAACGATACTTTAGCGATATAGTGTGCAGCCCTAACACTATTATCGTGATAACGATACTTTTGCGATATATTGTGCAGCCCTAACACTATTATCGCAATAACGATACTTTAGCGATATAGTGTGCAGCCCTAACACTATTATCGTGATAATGATACTTTTGCGATACATTGTGTAGCCCTAACACTATTATCGTGATAATGATACTTTAGCGATATATTGTGCAGCCCTAACACTATTATCGCGATAATGATACGTTTGCGATATACTGTGCAGCCCTAACACTATTATCGCGATAATGATACGTTTGCGATATACTGTGCAGCCCTAACACTATTATCGTGATAATGATACTTTAGCGATATATTGTGCAGCCCTAACACTATTATCGCGATAATGATACGTTTGCGATATACTGTGCAGCCCTAACACTATTATCGCGATAATGATACGTTTGCGATATACTGTGCAGCCCTAACACTATTATCACGATAATGATACGTTTGCGATATACTGTGCAGCCCTAACACTATTATCACGATAATGATACGTTTGCGATATACTGTGCAGCCCTAACACTAT
Source organism: Danio kyathit (assembly GCA_903798195.1). Taxonomy (NCBI): domain Eukaryota; kingdom Metazoa; phylum Chordata; class Actinopteri; order Cypriniformes; family Danionidae; genus Danio; species Danio kyathit. The sequence continues at coordinate 1,031,465 of LR812538.1, read as the reverse complement.
TATCACGATAATGATACGTTTGCGATATACTGTGCAGCCCTAACACTATTATCGTGATAATGATACGTTTGCGATATATTGTGCAGCCCTAACACTATTATCGCGATAATGATACGTTTGCGATATATTGTGCAGCCCTAACACTATTATCGCGATAATGATACGTTTGCGATATATTGTGCAGCCCTAACACTATTATCGCGATAATGATACGTTTGCGATATACTGTGCAGCCCTAACACTATTATCACGATAATGATACGTTTGCGATATACTGTGCAGCCCTAACACTATTATCACGATAATGATACGTTTGCGATATACTGTGCAGCCCTAACACTATTATCGTGATAATGATACGTTTGCGATATATTGTGCAGCCCTAACACTATTATCGCGATAATGATACGTTTGCGATATATTGTGCAGCCCTAACACTATTATCGCGATAATGATACGTTTGCGATATATTGTGCAGCCCTAACACTATTATCGCGATAATGATACGTTTGCGATATACTGTGCAGCCCTAACACTATTATCGCGATAATGATACGTTTGCGATATACTGTGCAGCCCTAACACTATTATTACGATAATGATACTTTTGCGATATACTGTGCAGCCCTAACACTATTATTACGATAATGATACTTTTGCGATATACTGTGCAGCCCTAACACTATTATCACGATAATGATACGTTTGCGATATACTGTGCAGCCCTAACACTATTATCGTGATAATGATACGTTTGCGATATATTGTGCAGCCCTAACACTATTATCGCGATAATGATACGTTTGCGATATATTGTGCAGCCCTAACACTATTATCGCGATAATGATACGTTTGCGATATATTGTGCAGCCCTAACACTATTATCGCGATAATGATACGTTTGCGATATACTGTGCAGCCCTAACACTATTATCGCGATAATGATACGTTTGCGATATACTGTGCAGCCCTAACACTATTATTACGATAATGATACTTTTGCGATATACTGTGCAGCCCTAACACTATTATCACGATAATGATACTTTTGCGATATACTGTGCAGCCCTAACACTATTATCGTGATAATGATACGTTTGCGATATACTGTGCAGCCCTAACACTATTATCGTGATAATGATACGTTTGCGATATATTGTGCAGCCCTAACACTATTATCGCGATAATGATACGTTTGCGATATATTGTGCAGCCCTAACACTATTATCGCGATAATGATACGTTTGCGATATATTGTGCAGCCCTAACACTATTATCGCGATAATGATACGTTTGCGATATACTGTGCAGCCCTAACACTATTATCGCGATAATGATACGTTTGCGATATACTGTGCAGCCCTAACACTATTATTACGATAATGATACTTTTGCGATATACTGTGCAGCCCTAACACTATTATTACGATAATGATACTTTTGTGATATATTGTGCAGCCCTAACACTATTATCGCGATAATGATACGTTTGCGATATATTGTGCAGCCCTAACACTATTATCGCGATAATGATACGTTTGCGATATACTGTGCAGCCCTAACACTATTATCGCGATAATGATACGTTTGCGATATACTGTGCAGCCCTAACACTATTATTACGATAATGATACTTTTGCGATATACTGTGCAGCCCTAACACTATTATCACGATAATGATACTTTTGCGATATACTGTGCAGCCCTAACACTATTATCGTGATAATGATACGTTTGCGATATACTGTGCAGCCCTAACACTATTATCGTGATAATGATACGTTTGCGATATATTGTGCAGCCCTAACACTATTATCGCGATAATGATACGTTTGCGATATATTGTGCAGCCCTAACACTATTATCGCGATAATGATACGTTTGCGATATATTGTGCAGCCCTAACACTATTATCGCGATAATGATACGTTTGCGATATACTGTGCAGCCCTAACACTATTATCGCGATAATGATACGTTTGCGATATACTGTGCAGCCCTAACACTATTATTACGATAATGATACTTTTGCGATATACTGTGCAGCCCTAACACTATTATTACGATAATGATACTTTTGTGATATACTCTGCAGCCCTAACACTATTATCACGATAATGATACTTTTGCGATATATTGTGCATCCCTAACACTATTATCTATTATAGTATTAATGATACTTTTGCGATATATTGTGGAGTCCTAACACTATTATCGCAATAACGATACTTTTGTGATATATTGTGCAGTCCTAATTCCGGTCTCAAATTTCAAAGACAGCATTGATGTACAGTATCCTTTAATAAATGCTTTTCTTACTTTTTGTCTTGTTTCTAGTCCAAATATCTAAACATTCTTTAATTCTTAAAAAAGTATTTTCTAGACAAACACAAATTATTGTCCTGTTTTCAGAAATAATGAGTGAAAATTAAGTTGGTTTTTCCTTAAAACAAGCAAAATAATCTGCCAACGGGTTAAAATAATCTTAATAATAGTAAGCAATGAGTATGCATGTTTTCAGCCCACATAGTCAAATATAACTAACGCACACTTTAAATAACAAATAAAAATTCTGCGCCATTGACTTCAGGCCAGCTCACACCCATGAGCGCACAAATGGCTGCAAATGCTGAAAATAGTCGTGCCGGGTGTTTGACAGGGCTAACAGTCTTTCTTACCACAGGATGTATTGATGGCGTCCCGTAATTCGGCATATTTCCACTTGCTGAGTTCATATTTCTTCACATCAGCTTGAGCACTATTGGCGGAGACCTGCGGACCTCTGAATCCATACAAACAACACACAACACCAAATAAAGGAACAATGTAGATATGATTTGCTACTGATTTTAGTCGCCTCATAAGAGCAAAGTGTTTGACTTTCTTCACTTTAAAGCTGCAGTCCGTCCGTCATTACACTGTCTGTAATGATCATTTGTATGGATTAACGTTGATATGTTAGATTTACAGTACGTAAAGCAGAAAATGCCTCTACAGTCTAATCTCTACATGTCATTCAAAATGCATATAAAGAAATTGATAAGTTTAATTATTCCAGCTGCTCAAAGGAAATCCTCAAAAATGACGCTGTTATGTTGTGATGTTATAGCTAGCTGGAGTCCTTCTGGATGTACGGAGATGTTACAAAATGATGAAACACAGAGGGAAAACCTACCGGTTCCTCTCAAATCAGAAAATATCATTATAACAAGCTTATCGTTGTGAAACGTAAGGAGATACAGGCTGGTTATATAATTGTTTAAGTATTTATTTATATTCAAACCACAAAAATGTAGGACTGAAAAAAGTTTCAGACTGCAGCTTTAAAATCGGATCTACGTAAACTACAGACAAGCATGAAGCTTAAATATAAAAAGATGATTAAAACTTATGTAAGAATATATTGTATAATATAATGTACAGGTGAAGACCCAATTATTAGCTGTCCTGTGAAAATTTAATTCAAATATTTCCCAAGTGATGATTAACAGAGCAAAAACATTTCACAGTATTTTTTCACAGTATTTTTTTTCCGAAGAAGCCTGTTTGTTTTTTTTTAATTTGGCTGGAATAATAAATTAAATTAAATTAAATTATAGAAAATAAAATAAATTCTAATTAGCTCAAATTAAATAAAATGAAATATAAATTTATAAAATTAAATTAAATTAAATTAAAAATACATTTAATTAAAATAAATAAAATTAAAATAAATATTTTTTACTAGTAATAATAATAATAATAATAAATGTTATATATAATAATACCGTCATGTTTGGTTGAAATAATCAATTAAATAAAATTATATTAAATAAATAAAATGAATTAAAATTAGTTACAATAAAATACATTTAATAAAATTAAAATAAATTTAATTAAAACTAATAAAATTAAAATAAGTTTCCCGGTGTTGGGTTGCAGCTGGAAGGGCATCCGCTGCATAAAAACGTGCTGGATAAGTTGGAGGTTCACTCCACTGTGGCGACCCCAGATTAATAAAAGGACTAAGCCGAAAAGAAAATGAATGAATGAATGAAAATTAAAATGTAATATTTATAACTAGTAATAATAATAATAAATAACTATTAAAATATTATATACTGTCATGTTTGGCTGAAATAATAAATAAAATTAAAATACATTTAAATTAGTTTAAAAAATTTGGTTTAAAAATTAAAATAAATAAAATTTAAATAAATATGTATAACTAGTAATAATAATAATAATAATAATGATAATAAATAACTAATTAAGTATATACTGTCATGCTTGACTAGAATAATAAATTAAATTAAATTATAATAAAAAAAATTAATTTAAATTATTTAAAATAAAATAAAAATAAAATAAAAAATTACATTAAAATAAAAAAAATAATTTAATTAAAATAAATACAATTAAAATAAATATTTTAACTAGTAATAATAATTTATAATAATAATTTATAACTACTACTAGTAGTAGTAGTAGTAATAATAATAATAATAATAATAATAATAATAATTATTATTATTATTATTATTATAATCAACTAATAAATAAAATATTATATACTGTCATGTTTGGCTGGAATAATAAATTAAATTTAATTATATTAAATAAAATAAATTTAATTAAAGTTAAAAGTAAATTTAATTAAAATAAATTTTAAAAAGTATTTATAACTAGTAATAATAAAAACAACAACAACAAAAACAACAACAATAATAAATAACTAATAAAATATTATATACTGCCATGTTTGGCTAGAATAATAAATTAAAAATTAATTTTATTAAAATGTAATAATATTTATAGTTAGTATTAATAATAATAATAATAATAATAATAATAATAATAATAATAATAAATTATTATTATTATTATTATAAAAATAGTAAATAACGAATAAAATATTATGTACTGTCATCATGGCAAAGACAAAAGCAATGGGTTTTTAGAAATTAGTTAATAAATCTATTATGTTTAAAAATGTGTTAAAAAAAGAGGACTTGGTAAATATTCAAACAAGAACTAAAATTTCACAGCAGGGCGAATAATTGACTCTTCAGCTGCATATCTGAATCAAATACATCATTGTACAGCAATACATCAGATTATTTCAATGAATATTTTAACTACAGAAATGTGCAGATCACACTTTCGAGGAAAGAAGAGTTTAAACAACGACAGCAACAATTACAACAGGAAAATCAGTTTCAGATGAATAGAAAGAGGAAAGGACAGCAAATCAAACTATAAGATTCATTCAAAGACAGAAGCTCTTAAAGGGACAGTTCACCCACAACTGAAAATGAAGAACTATCCCTTTAAGGGACGCCAGATTCATCTGATTATAGAACTGAGATGTGCTTAAAGTCATTTTATTCATTAGGAAATGTTTGATTTTTGGTTATAAAAAACAAACCCTTCTACCCACCGAGCCAGAAGATCAGACATTTCCTTGGCCATTTCCTCCCTAAAGGACATGATTATTGCACCGCACACATGTTAGTATATGCTGACAACTGTAAAAGCCAAAATATTTATTCCTGCATTTGTTCTCCATTGGGATCCATTTTAAACTCTTAAACTGAAGTTTAGATTTAAATTGGAGATTCAGTGTTTATCCCTTGTGTACTGTTCAAATCGACTACCCTTTGCTTATGTTGGGGGCTGTTTTTGCCCCATTGACTTCCTTTATAAGCACATTTTTTATTGCAAAGTCTTGACACCATATAATCATGCATTCTTGATTGTTGGTTACAACTTTTGTTATTTTTACTGTTGATCATTATAATGGAAGTCAATGGGGCAGAAATACACTGACAAAAGTCTTGTGGTGGATCCCAGTCGTAAGAGCAACAAATAATAAGTCAACTTCTAGTTGATCATTTGGAAAAGTGTCAGAAGGTGGATTTCTCTGTTGATCTGCATCCCAATCATCACCAATACTGCAGAAGACCTACTGGAACCAGCATGGAGCCAAGATTCTCACAGAAATCAGTCAAGTTTGGTGAAGGAGAAATCATGGTTTAGGGTTCATTCAGTATGGGGGCGTGCGAGAGATCTGCAGAGTGGATGATCAACATCAACAGCCTGAGGGATCAAGACATTTGTGCTGCCCATTACATTACAAACCACAGGAGAGGGACAATTCTCCAGCAGGATAGCGCTCCTTCTCATACTTCAGCCTCCACATCAAAGCTCCTGAAGGTCAAGCTGCTCCAGGACTGGCCAGCCCAGTCACCAGACATGAACATTATTGAGCACGTCTGGGGTAAGATGAAGGAGGAGGCGTTGAAGATGAACACAAAGACTCTTGATGAACTCTGGGAGTCCTGCAAGAAGGCTTTCTTTGTCATTCCAGATGACTTTATTAATGCGGGATTTGAGTCATTCAGAGATGTATGATGCAGTCCTCCAAGCTCATGATGGAGTCAGACACAATATTCATTCTGTTTCCACTGCAGCATGACTTTATATTCTATACTGGACATTATTGAAGGTTCAGTGATGAGACTTTAGTCTAAGCAGAGTCAGACCTTACTGTCCTAATGAAATCATTCAACATCAAGACATGATCAGATTTTATTGTGCTCAAATAAGCTAAATCTAGAGGCCTTTGCCTTTCATAGAAGCTACTTCTGACACCAAATCATCAACTAGAAGTCATTATTTGTTGTTCCTAAAACTTGGATAGGAGACAAGACTTTTGTCAGGTAGTGTACTGTTGAGGTTTTTGAAAGTTTTCAAAGCATTTTGCCCAAATATGTGTCAAAACAAGATAAGTCAGCAACAATCATCCCATTTGCTAAAACACAGAGAAAGGTGTAGCCAAATTAAGACTCAAAATCCCCCCAGCGTGGATGAAAACATCCCCAACAACACACAAGGGGTAAACAAATACCAGAAAAAATACTCTGGTAATCAGAAAAAAACAATCAAGATTAAAACAGGAGAAAAATGTAACCTACATGGTCAAGCTCTTGAGCTTTTGTGGTGGTGCAACACTGTAAAAACAAACATGAAGAGCATTACATGAAGTCTGAACACTGCAAAAAAGCTCTTCTTACTTCCAGCTTTCGCTTGTTTCTAGTCCAAATATCTAAAAACTCTTAAATCAAGAAGCATTTCCTAGACAAGCGCAAAACACTGTGTTGTTTTCAGAAATAATGAGTCAAAATAAAGTGAGTTTTCACTTAAAACAAGCAAACTAATCGTAATTCAAAAGTGACAATGGCTGTTTCTCAATATGTGTTCTTCAGCGGTCTTGCGTCCTCGTGTTCTCGTGTAACGTCATCATCAGCTGCCAAAGTTCAGTTCCAATACTTAAGACTGCAAGAACAGAGGACGCGTGAAACTACTCGGATGCGTTCTTGATATCGAGGACGCACCGATGCAGACTTGAGCGCCGATCTCGCTCTAGAAGTCCCAGAAGTCATTGCGACTGGAGGTGGGAAGCGCAGCACTTTATTTAGATTTATTATTAAAGTTCAGAGATATCACTTATTTACCTCAGGAGTTTCCCTAAATCAAACGGTGAATATAAACAGCACTATGAAAATCTTAATAAAGGAATAAACACATTAAGGATGTTTATTTGCTGAAATTCATATTAAAATCAGTTTTATTTGTATTGTGCAACGTATATTTATAATGTTTTTATGCAGACTATATATTTTGAAAAGGGGAAAAACAATAAATCGTTGTATGAATGCTGTAATGTTTAAATAAATATCCATTTAAAACGCGTGAAGGTCACGTGACCATCAGGAAGAACGCAGCATCTCATTTCTCACAGGACGCGTTCTCTGTTCTCGTGAACTCCCGAGTTTGTTCTTCCGAGGACACCTGGCAAGACCGGTCTCCGGTTCTCTCTGCGTTCTTGGAATTGAGAAACAGCCAATAAGAGTATTTTGCTTGTTTTAAGAGAAAAACTCACTTTAATTTAAACTCACTTAAGCTGCTCTGGAAAATGCTTCTGGATTTTTGTAAATTTGTAGATATTTGGACTAGAAACAGGACACACACTCCGAGTAAGAAAACCTTTTTTTTTTTTTTTGCAGTGTGTAGGACCCAATAATATTAAGTCGGCGGTAATTCAGCAAGACCATCCCACCACCATTAACTCTTCAGAAGGATGTTCCAGCCTCAAAACAAGGATAAAAAGCTTTTAAGAGGAGTTTTAGCTTGATCTTGTGGCTTATTTTAAAGATACGACCAAGTGTGTATTGTGTCAAAACATAGTGTGCGATAAACATTGAAAACAGTAGTGGAAACCTTACCCATTAGTATATTTATCATGTCCATGTTATTATGGTAACACTTTACACAAAGGCTGTATTACTTAATGCTATTTAACGTATTTACGAACATGAACAAACAATGAACGGTACATTAATTACAGTATTGATTCAACTTTGTTAATGTTAGTTAATGGAAATAAAGTAGGTCGTTCAGTAGCGGCGCCAGCTAACTGGTGCTCTAGGCAAATGACAATTGTGCCACTGCCACGGTGTTCATGCTACCCTTTTGTGGATGAAAGTGAGGGGGGGTTTCTCCATGCCCTTGCAAGATACCGGAGTTCGTGCCTCCCTTTGCGGAGGAAAGTGAAGAGCGAGGGATTGGGGGGAGGGATTGTCTCAATGCTGCCCCTAGCAAGAAGCTGTACATTGCCTATGCCTAAATACGCCACTGCGGATTGTTAGCTCATGTAAACTGCAACTACTGTTAACAAGCATGACCAACAGTTGTGCAGCATTAATTAATCACAATTCAACATATGCTAATGCATTCAAATCCAAATTCATGGCTGCTGAATAAACACTGCAATAAATGCATTGTTCATTGTTTGTTTGTGTAATTAAAAACATTAAATGACATTAACTAAGAGAACCTTATTGTAAACTGGTTTTTCAACCCAAAATATCACAGCTACAGTGTTGACTATGAGGAAAGTGCTATCGTTAGTCTACAGGGTTTTAGTATTTCGATTTGATTCAGATTTGAGCTAATGTCATCAGATTGTGCCTTGCTGACTTCTGTTATAACTGCATTACAGTGAATGTGATTTTGTTTGTTTTGCTTTGTTTTTCAGTTCAGACTGCATGATTTAACCCAGATTTTCACGGACAGATTTGGAGAAATCGCTGACAAATGTCTGAAAAAAACATCGGTGATCACCTACAGCCAATGAGAGAGCAGCATCCACTAGTGTGGGTACCTGCAGGCCAGCGGGGACGATGGGGAAGAAGTTAAGGGCTTCTTTTCAGTTTATTTGGACCCAAGAAATGGAGGAAAAACTAGCGTAAATTTAGCAGGAGCACCCGTGTGTGTGTTTGACGTATCATCTGAGCAAAACCACAAGCAGCTCGAGAAAGAAAAAAGTTGAAACTGCTAATTCCCTTCAAACCCAGGTGAGCAAAATAAGTTTATTTTCTACCCCACTAAAGGCTTCTTTCTCATTATGTAGGTAATATCTAAAGATATTCTACGTGACCTCCTGTTGTTTCCATGTCACTTCTCACGTGTGTTTGGTTGTGATATGCAGTTTGAAGACCAAGACAAAGTAGTCTGTGATTCTCCGATTGTAAAGTCATGCAGTGTGAAACCTCCTGTTGATCCATCCGGCAGTGTGAACACGGAAGCAACAGAACGCTGGCCCAGATAGTCACGCAGTGTCAAAACATCTGTGACACCACTACTTTGAAAATCATGCAGTCTGAACTCAGCACAAGCTGAACTTGTATTGATCTGGAACAATCCTTTAGCCAAAAACATAAAAAAATCCACCACCATTAAAATGCATGTGCATTAGCCCTACTGCTTTAAGGACCTCACGATCCAATCCGGTTCTCAGAGTCACGATTCATTTCCAAAAACATTCTTAACCTATATATTTTGTCTTATTTCTTCATCTGTGTAAATACATCTTTCCAACATTTTAAGCAGAATTGGAGTTTGAATGTGTTTATAATCAGAACCGATGTATGACAGCACTGCCATCTTACAAATGATTCATTTTACGAATATATATATTGAATATAATATATACAATATATACAGTGCTCAGCATAATTGAGTACACCCCACTTTGAAAATGAATATTTTTATCCATTTCTCAGTAAATATGGGTAATATATATTGGTGCATTTGAACAAAACAGATTTATTAAACAGATATATTTTTTTAAATAATATTTTAGTCACAGAGCATCTTTAGAAATGGAAAAATATTTAAATTCATGCAAAATATTGCGAAAAAAATACAAACTACAAAATTTTAACAAAATTGTTTATATTTTTTGTTTCTCTTGATTTTTGCTATTTTTGAAAATTTTATTTAATATTTTTCATATAAATTTGGAACATTTTCATTACATTTTTTAACCATTATTGTAAGTTATTTAGTCAGATTAGCTCAAGATTTGGCATCAGTACTGACTAAACTAATTTATATGCACAAATATAATATTGTAAAGCATCCTATAGAAAATATTAATTTAAATGACAGATTTGTGGGGGGTGTACTCATATATGCTGAGCACTGTATATTGTATATAATAAAGTTATATTCAGGCTGGTCAAGCTCTGAATGTAACACCAGATTACAAAGAGCATTTATAAAAAACAAACAGCTCTTATTACAAAGAAGACAGCATTATATATATCTATATATATATATATTATATATATATATATATTTCACAGTATGTCTGATAATATTTTTTCTTCTGGAGAAAGTCTTATTTGTTTTATTTCGGCTAGAATAAAAGCAGTTTTTAATTTTTTAAACACCATTTTAAGGTTTAAAATTGTTAGCTCCTTTAAGCTTTATTTTTTTCAATAGTCTACAGAACAAACCATCATTATACAATAACTTGCCTAATTACCCTAACCTGCCTAGTTACCCTAATTACCCTAGTGAAGCCTTTAAATGTCACTTTAAGCTGTATAGAAGTGTCTTGAAGAATATCTAGTCTAATATTGTTTACTGTCATCATGACAAAGAGAAAATAAATCAGTTATTAGAGATGAGTTATTAAAACTATTATGATTAGAGATGTGCTGAAGAAATCTGCTCTCTGTTAAACAGAAATCGGAAATAAAAATAAACAGGGGGGCTAATATATATGGCTTATTATTTTGTTTTAAGTATTACGTCTGTTATTTTATGTTCACATAATAAATGATATTTGTAAAGTTTGTCCATCTTTGGTCAAATCAAGTGAATTCGGCGGCATACAGTATACACACCCGCGCCTGTCAACATTCATTATTTTTCTGTTTCTAGCTCACGCCTGCGCAGGTTTGCACTGTTGCAATCTCAAATGAATGCAGAATTGATTCTGAACTTTAGAGAATCGATTCAGAATCACTAGAGAAAGAATCTCAATGAATGGTTTTTCAGAATGGTTTTTTTGGAGTTCAGATTCTCTGCCTGAGCACAAGCCCAGACTTGACCAGACCTGACCCACGCTACATGCTAATTGCTACTTTTTACTGTCATTCAATGTGTTTTGGTCATTATCAATGCACTGTCACTGTAATTGAGGGTGAGCAGCGGCAAAAATAGACCCAGTGCCAAAATGATGGCAGCACTGCTGCTTCAGCTCTGCTCACGCTTCGCACTGCCATGCTGCTTCTGCATGTGATATCAAAGCTGTAATCTGTTAACACGGATGCTGAAAAACACACGCTCTGCTCACGTGTGCGGTGTGAAAGAGGTGATAGCAAATAAACAGGGACTTCCACGATGAACGGTTACATGAAGCAGGCTTGCCATGGCAGAAAGTATGATAGTCAGCCTTCAATGTCCTCTTTCGTTACGATCCAGTTAATGTGTTGGACCGGGTCGGGCTCAGACAGGGTCTTATTTAATATTTAGAGCCCGATCTAAGCTCTAAACAGGACTTATATTACAAATGATTGGCTGTAGTGCAGGAGTCTCCAACCTTGTCTCAAATGCGAGCTACTTTTTAAAAACTCAAAGTGGCTAAATGAAGTGAGTTTGTCCTTAAAGCAAGCAAATTAATCTGCCAATGGGGGAAGCAGAATGAATCTGATTTCAAAGCCAGAACAAGATTATTTTCCTTACCCCACTGGCAGATTATTTAGCTTGCTTTAAGGAAAAACTCGCTTCGTTTGGATTTATAATTTCTCAAAACAAGTAAGTGTTTTACTTGTCTAGAAAATGCTTCATGATTTAAGGATAGTTCGATATTTGGACTACAAACAAGATATAAACTCTCGGTAAGCAAAACATTGTTGAAATTTTTGCTACTGTTTGCGATGTGTAGGAGACCCCTGCTGTAGGGTGTTCTGGGATAATCAGCATGTTTTGGGATGGAGTGCATAAGCTGAAGCAGACGAAAGCGTGTGTGTGTGTGTGTGTGTTTGGTACCTGCGCAGTCCAGCGTCCGGCGGCGTCTCCTCTGGGATGAGCTCGGCTTCACTCTGAGCGATGCGCAGGGCCAGCTCTCGATCCCGCCGCTCCTGTTCCAGCACTGCTTGACGGGACGCCTCTTGTTCCCGCTCCGCCTCCAGCTGCAGCTCCATCTCCTCCTGAACACACACACACAGGCAAAGTGTGTTTGTTTCTGAACTCTAAATAATTTTGCATAAATCTGCAGACTTTGTACAAAAAAATCAGTGCAGAAAAAGCTAAATATTATTGAGTCTGGGCCTGCTTTTGGCCACCGTTTAGCTTTTTACTCTTTTACCATCAAAAATAATAATATAAATATAAATAATAATAAAAATCTAACTTCAATTGGTCACAAATTAATTTTTTTCTAAAGGCATGAACAACCTTGACTGTTTATCTAGCTAATGAATTTAACTGAAGGACCGACCTAAAAACACACTCACACACACACACAAAAGGGTGCCACCAATATGTGGTTTCAGGCAACAATCTGGTCACCAAAACAAAAGCACAAACCAAAACTGTGGCTAAAAAGGGAGAAAAGCAGAAGAAATAAGTCACCTGTAGCTTTCTCTCTTCCTCCTCTCTTTTCTTGCGCTCTTCTTCCTCCTGCTTCCTCTTCAACTCCATCTCGGCTTTCCTAAAACAAACAGACGCAGGACTCAATGAAGAAATTCTGATTATAAACTACAAGGTCAAACCAAATGTGGAAAGAATATTTAAAGTACACACATGGAGGAATCGTTTGCAATAAGATCTAGATCATACATACACAAGTCTTCAGTTCTATCACACAGGAAACAAATATGATGAAAATTTCTATAAGGCAGAGCTTCTCAAACTCGGTCCTGGAGGGAAGGTGTCCTGCAGATTTTAGCCTCAACACACCTGCATGGATGTTTCTAGAAAGCCTAGTAAGAGCTTGATTAGCTAGCACAGGTGTGTCTGATTGGGGTTGGAGCTCAACTTTGCAGGAGACCGGCCCTCTAGGACCGAGTTTGGGCACCCCTGATATAAGGGGTTGCACAGAGTGTGTTTAATGCAACCCCATATTCAATGCTCTGCCATGTATAACACATATTAATAAATATTATAATCAATTGCAAATTGTTGCATGCTACAAATCATTTCTAATTAATAGTTTAATTAATAGTAATAGTTTAGTTAATAGTCACCACTAGTGGACGTTGAGCTTAATCATATAAAAGTTGACTTTAAAAATCTCAAGTCATTTAGTGCATAGTCTAGCGCAGTGCTTCTCAACCATGTTCCTGGAGGAGCACCAGCTCTACACATTTTCCATGTCTCCTTAACCAAACACACCAGATCATCAGCTCATTAGCAGAGACTGAAAGACCTGTAATGGGTGTGACAGACAAAGGAGACATCCAAAACATGCAGTGCTGGTGCTCCTCCAGGAGCGTGGTTGAGAAACACTTCTCTAATGTGTCATGCAAAGTAAATAGATTGATTCAAACTATATTTTCACAGACTATACAGCCAGATCTATAGAAATGAACCCCTGATCTAGTGAATTCATGCAAGAAAACAGATCAATGAATGTTGAGCGCTGTAAACACTGACTGTCGTCTCTCCTCTTCCTCTCGCTTGCGCTTCTGCTCCTCCTCCTCGCGCCTCTTTCTCTCTCTCTCCATCTCCTCCTGGATGCGCCTGAGTCTCTCCATCTCCTCCTCCTCCTGCTTCTTCTTCTGCATGGCGCTCAGCAGCTCCTGAGAGCGGGTGACCAGAGCCTGGTGCTCGTGGTCGATGTCCATGCGGCTCATCACGATGCTCTGCAGAGAAACGTGACACACAGTCAACACTTTGACTAAGAGCAAGGACATGAAGGATTATAACAGAACATTAACAGAAACATAACTAAAAGAGGAAATTGTGAAAAATAATTCTTAACTTGAGACCACAACATCAGAAAAGCCAGTGTAGACTCATTGGAAATATGTGCCTCAGTCTACATTTTTGTGAAACATAAAATACATTGCTCCGGGTACGTTTCAATGCATGTTTCAGATGACACATGCACTAGAGCAGGGGTGTCCACAATCTGTCCTGGTGGGCCAGTGTCCTGCAGGTCTTAGCTTCACCTTGCCTCAACACACCTGCAAGGATGATTCTAGAAAGCCTAGAAAGAGCTTGATAAGCTAGCCCAGGTGTGTCTGATTGGGGTTAGAACTAAACTTTACAGGACCTCCCGGACCGAGTTTGGACACCGCTGCACTAGAGGGTCCTGTGCTGCCCACATTTTTGTGACTCAGAACTATGTTACTTAAAGGGTCATGAAACCCACTTCTTTCAGTTCAAGTCTACCTCAAATTTTTTTCAGAAAATGCTCCATGATGTGCGAACACAGCAACACAGATATAGACCATGTGTCTGAATGGTAACAAACTCAACTGATAAAAGACAAAGTCCGCCATTCTCCAATTCTCGTACAGCTTTTCCGACAAAAATGCTTGCTGTACACAAACAGCTTTGCTGTATCAGCCCTGACAGCATTGCAGAAAAAAAACATGCAACAAACCATGTGGATCATGGAAACAAACACGTACGACTTCATGAACGGCTAAATACTGTGTGCTGTGCGCTGTCTCTCAACTTGGCAGGTCTGTCCATATGGGTCTGTCATTGGAAAGCACATAATTATTAACAATAATAATTAATAATAAAAAATAATAATTAATAATAACGAATAATTAAGAAGCAGGGTCTTCTCATAGGATAAGAAAACTCAGCTATGAATAATAATGCGAAACCGACACGTCATCACTGGACAGGCAGATAGCGATACAACACCGATTTTGATCCTGCCCCAATAACAAGATGAAGATGAAAATCAAACCTGGAAGACGAAATCAGCTGACAAACGCTCAAAATTATCCATTTTCCCCCACAAATAAAGCTGACAGGAGCTAACATTGTCTTAACTGATGCTCAACACACACAAATACTCGAGGGTTTCTTGAACCATTAATGCAGGAGTACATGGTGGGAATTCTTAATGTCGGTAGAGCACGTCCATGCACACGTCACGCATGAGTTTATGTGACAATTGTTTGGACACAGTAATAAACGATACGATTTTATGATAATACAAATTTTGAAGCAATCGCATAAAATCACGTGCCAAAATAATGGACATGAAAAAATTACACTCTTACTCTCTCTCTCTCTCTCTCACAACAACTGCTGATATGAGCTGTGCATGTACACAAAACAAACAGTTTTTTTCTCAAATATATATAATGGGGTCAGTAGGATTTTTAAATGCTTTAAAATAAGCTTCTCCTTCTCACCAAGGCTGCTTTTATTTCATCATAAATACAGTACAAATTGTACAATTGTGAAATGTTATTGCACGATAGAATAACTGTTCAAGAGTAGTTTATCATTTAATTTAATCATTTATTCCAGTGATTTAAAGATGAATTTTCAGCTTCATTACTCCACTCCTCAGAGTCACATGATCCTTTAGAAATCACTCTAATATTAACTATTATTATTGTAATTATTATTAGTATTATTATTATTATTAATGGTAATAGTAATAAAAGCAATAATGACTGGAGTAACAATTTAATTTGAAACTACATTAAATAAGTAATAAATAAATATTTAATAAATAAGTATTTAACAATTTCTTTTACATTGAATAAATGCAGCCTTGACGAACAGAATCATTTTATTTAAATTATTAAATAAAATTAACAATAAAAAAAAAATAAATAAATAAAAAATAAATAAATAAATAAATAAATAAAATGAAGGCAACGCAGTGGCGCAGTAGGTAGTGCTGTTGCCTCACAGCAAGAACGTCGCTGGGTCGCAGGTTCGAACCTCGGCTGGGCTGGGTCAGTTGGCGTTTCTGTGTGGAGTTTGCATGTTCTCCCTGCATTCGCGTGGGTTTCCTCCGGGTGCTCCGGTTTCCCCCACAGTCCAAAGACATGCAGTACAGGTGAATTGGGTAAGCTAAATTGTCCATAGTGTATGAGTGTAAATGTGTGTGTGGAAGTTCCCAGAGATGGGTTGCGGCTGGAAGGGCATCCGCTGCGTAAAAACGTGCTGGATAAGTTGGCAGTTCATTCCGCTGTGGCGACCCCGCAAGGGACAAAGCCGACAAGAAAATGAATGAATGAATGAAAATAAAATGAAAACCTGACCCCAAATTTTTGACCGGTAGTGTATATATATACACACACAATTATCTTTTAGGAGGTTTTAACCTTTTGTTGGATAGGACAGAGGTGAGTTAAGACAGGAATGTGTGGAGAACATAAAGAGTAGAATGATCGAAAAAAGGACCTCAAGCCAGGAGTCGGACTCGGGTCATCTCAAAATTAAAGTCGTCATGTTGAATCATGCACTCGATGAGAGAATTTGCTCTCCGCAGGAACAGACAAAAAAAAAAAATGGCAGAGCTGTACATTTCTGCGATGGAAGTATTCTCATTATTTTGAACACATGAAGGAAAATGGGATCATAGTCTGAATGCACAGTGATTTTACTGCCCTAATGAGACAAAACATAGAGATTAAGCGTCAGTCAGGTGAGAAAAAGTCACTCAAAAGTAACTCGCAAGTATCGTAACGATTTCTTACCACAAAAAGTAACCAAGTAACGCAACTAGGTACCTTTTTTAGGGATTGCACTGCATATGTGCATCAAAAATTTCTCCTGTTGGGAAAAAAATAATGTATGAGCTTGTAGAACAGGAAAACTGGCACTGTGTACGCCCACCTTAAGAGTATGTTTTGTTGTATGTTTCAGAAACACAACCTTCTTGAAGACGTCCAGGAAAAGCCTGCATTAGTCATAGAGATCAGCTAGCGAACCACTGACCTAAACCCAACCAATAGTGTTTTCAGGAGCAGACGTAAAAGAAAAGTACACTGCAACCACATAGTTTAACTTTGATTTTACACTGTTAAGCTGGATTTATACTTTCGCGCGCACCTCGCAAAACGGACGAGGCTTTTATACTTGCCGCGTTCGCCGTTGTGATATTCTTTAAAACGACAGGGGGCGATCAAAAGTAACTGACCGTAAAGACAGATAGATAACCAGAGAGGTAGAAAGTTTCCGGAACTACGTCATATCATTAATATCATTCACGATTTTTTAACATTATTATTATTGTTTTTATAAATTATTTTAATGATTATAAGGATCTTTATAACAATTCAAGATTTTTTTTAATCAAATTTGATGCATCACTTGCTTTTGTTCATATCTTAGACAGTTTTACCTATTAAAGTTTATTAAAATATTAATGACAAGAGAACATGGGCTGCACTACAAATATATTCTTTATTATGGCAAGAATAAAAGCAAAAAAAAAAAGCACACTTACTAAAAAATAGATTTAGATTTTTAGATTTAGCCGCTCCACAATTCACATATTAACTGTCTGGCTAGTTTCTGTCCATTACTTATGCTAAAAGGGTAATAATGGTCCAACATTCCTGACCATCATCACCAATAAAGCCTAGAAAAACAGGCATCAGTGTAAACCGAAAGGTTCAAATATTCATTTCCAGCTTTCAAAGCAATAATTTCTTAATTCATTTTAGTTTTGTAGTTATTAAATTGTTTTAAATTCAAAATTGTAACATATACATCAGTGTAAAACCTATGACTGGTGGATAAACATGTTTCTTTAATTGTGTACTGGGTCTCCACTTTGCCATGGCCTCTTTTGGCTTTAACAAACTCATCCCTCAGGTTTTTCCAAACCTTTTAACATAAACTTTCCTCCTTACCCACGGCTGTTGCAATTTCTAGCCAAGAATTATTGTTCATCAGCTTATCTGTATGATCACGGATCATAAAGATATGAGTACAGTCGTACTGTTTCAGTCAAAATCTCTTCAAAGTGGTTCATATTCAACTCAAATCAAACGCGGCGCCGCGCACTGTTCGCTTGGGTCTCAAAAAATGCCGTGCGCACCGCCAGCCGAAATCATGTCGCGCGCACTCAAAGCAAACTTCCGCTAACACCGCGATGACGTCACATTCGCCGCGCGCACTCAAGCGAACTAGTGGACGCGTCGAGTATAAACCAGGCTTTAGAGTACCCGAAGTACAACACAATACAAGGTGAACTACTGAGCAAACCAGAAAAGTTGTCCATATAGAGATACATAGCCGACGCAAATCTATTTCACTACAGATTATAAACATCGTTAAGCTGTTTTGTGGTAATCATTTGGTGTTGTGTAAAGAACTGTGTGAAAATAATCCTTTAGTCATTGAATCCTAATTGAAACACACCTTTATCTTGCGTATGTGGGCATTGATAGAGGAGTCCAGATCCTGCATGTGTTTGCTCATCTCCTGTTTGCCCTCCTTCAGTCCAGACACCACCTCATTCAGCTTCTCCATCCGCTTCTTCAGGTTATGTGCCTTCACCAGCCCATCGATCCTAACACACACACACACACACACACACACACACACACACACACACAAACACACACACACACACACACACACACACACACACACACACACACACACACACACACACACACACACACACACACACACACACACACACACACACACACACACACACACACAGTTACATTAAAGGAGACCTATCATACAAATTTTAACACTTTGATTGACATTCTCCCTTTGTACGTGTCATCAGAGGGGGAAAGCCCCGCCCACTAGTGACCATCTCTCCCTCATTAGCATAAACAGCCCTGAGTGAAAAGCAGCTGTCGAACATTAGAGTTTGGAATCTGCCGCTATGCTGACACACAGGTGTTTGAAGCTCCGCCCTCTTTTGAAAAGAGCATCTAATTTGCATTTAAAGCCACAGTCACCAAAACAGCCTGAAAGGGTCAGTTTCAGAGAGCTTCAAAACATTATCTGTGTGCTATTTTGAGCTGAAACTACACACTCTAGGCACATCAGAGACTTATTTTACAGCTTGTAAAAAGGAGCATAATAGGACCCCTTTAATGCCTGTGTAAACTTCACTTCCAGTAGACTATTCATGTGATTTCAAGTATATCTGTGACTTTATGATGATAGAATCGTTTAACTATGAAGTTTCTGTTTGCTTATTTTATTTCTATAGGGGAAAAGTGTCTGAAACTACAAAAATAAATGTCTTAAGGTTATTGCACACTGAATCCGAAATTTTTGGCGGTAATTTTTGCACGTTAAAAAATAAATTCGACCTCACTTTGTGTCAGTCATGTTGACACACTGCTTCCCAACTTTCGTCCATCACAAAAAAACTTAACCGGGTCAATTTTTTTTCCATTTTTTGCATCCAAAAAAGCGCTCTGAGAGGTGCTTTGACAGTTCAGAGCAACTGTACAAGCAAAAAGCTAAATACAGAATGCCGTCACTTGAGCTACAGATAACTTTATGACAAACACAGAGCATAAAATAAAGACAGAATGTGTCGGACAGTTGAGAACCCCTATATGCTGGATTCAGAGACTGGCGCACCTCTGCCCTGCTGCTCTTTGGTGTGTGTGTGTGTGTGTGTGTGTGTGTCCATACATTTGACGTACTGCTCATAGACATTATAATAGAAAGCATAGTCCGCTTTCAGTCTGTTGCTTCGCCACGTTAACGCGGCCACCATCTATTATAATGTCTATAGGTACTGCCAGTCTCTGTTCAGGATTTGTTCACATATGTGAATGTGTGACGTGTCACAAGCAATGCATCAAAACTCCACTGACTTCCTGAAGGAAACTTTGCATTTGAGGATAATCCAGAGCAGCTCTTTGATAATGAGCTGAACTCTCTTTCCTCTAATGCAGTATTGCGTGAACACAATATGTAGCCGTTTCCTCTTCCTTTTTCTATCTTGGACAAGAGAGGAGAATGTACCACTGCTTGAACTGACTCCCAAATGTTTTGCGTTTTTACATTATGGATTAATTAATACGCTTCAGTGTGTAAGGTTTGTTTATGTGACGAATTTTTCGCATATGAATACGCAAAAAAACATGAAAATTTCCGCCTTTAGTGTGCAAAGACCTTTACTCTGTATTGTTGTCATTTGCCAGTACAAATTTCTAGACAAAGTAAAGTAAACAACAGTAAATGGTAAAATATTGTATTAGTGGAAAACAGAAATACTGCAAAAGAACTGCCATTTAAAATTAGACTAACTATAGCAAAATGATTTGGTAGTTTGAGTTTTTAGGTGTAATTTATTACTACGATGATGATTCCATTACTTTAGTCTTTAATGTCACACAATTTTTCAGAAATTATAGTAATATTGATTTGTTGATCAATAAACATTTCATTTTCTTCTTATTAAAATTACTATACATGTATTCAGGATGGGCCATCACGGTGGCTCAGTGGTTAGCACAGTTGCCTCACAGCAAGAAGATCTCTGGTTTGAGTCCCGGCTGGGTCAGTTGGTGTTTCTGTGTGGAGTTTGCATGTTCTCCCCGTGTTGGCGTGGGCTTCCTCCGGGTGCTCCGGTTTCCCCCACAGTCCAAACACATGCGCTATAGGGGAATTGATCAACTAAATTGGCTGTAGTGTATGAGAGTGTGTGTGAATGAGTGTGTATGGGTGTTTGCCAGTACTGGGTTGCAGCTGGAAGCGCATCCTCTGCGTAAAACATGTCAGAATAGTTGGCAGTTCATTCCACTGTGGCAACCCCTGATGAATAAAGGGACTAAGCCGAAAGAAAATGAATGAATGAATGAATGAATGAATGAATTCAGGATTGTTTGGCAAATTAAAAGATCACCATTTATAAAAATATAAATAAATAAAATAAAATCCTAAACATGTTTACAAAAAATTCAGAATTATTTTATTAATGTGAGAGCTGGGCAGGAGGACTAATAATTCTGACTTCAGCTGTTTATATCATGTAGTAAGTGACGGCTGCTCTCTTCCATCACTAAGTGAGGAGAACAGGAAGTGCTGCTCACCGTGGTTTGTGTTTCCTCCTGCAGAGCCACATGCGAACAGTCTTCTGCATCTGGACACAGGCTTGCGCTCGGTACAGCATCTTGTTTTTCACTGGAAGAGCGAGAACAGAGAGTAAAACTATTTATGCAGAAGTTTATCAACTTCAGGTCGTAATCAAAGTGCAAGCATCAGCTAGTTACATACGTTTGATGACGGACAGCGCGCACCACTGAACCTTCTTCCAGCGGCTGCAGATCAGCCATTTATTCACACGCTTCACCAGCTCAGCCAGATGATCCGGGTCCGACTTCATGATCTGATCAAACTCCGCAAACTGACAGAACAGGAAAACAGCCACGGTGAACTCAACACATCAGATGTACTGGCTATTCCTCACATATGAGCAGGTGGGAATGTTTTTGGCTCGAGACTTCCGCTCTCATTCACTTCCATTAATATTTAGATGTTAAAAACAGCTCGTTCTGCTGCTTAATGTTGCCAACTGATATTATCTTATTATATTATTCTGCTTTGTCATGAACACACTTGTTTGTAGAGCGAGTCGTTTGACCGTTTTCTGCCTTTTATTATTCCTAGTCATTTCACCCATAAGCAGCTGAATCGGAAGTTCTAAAACAATTGCATGAACGAGTGCACTTCCACATCACACAATAAGGTCAATATTGTGGTTTATTTTTTATGAATATTCATGATTAGCGGAGTGTGGAGTGTGTATGATGGTATACAGCAGGGGGAATAAGTATTGAACATGTTATGTTTTTTCCTGGGAATAATATTTCTAAAGGAGCTGTTGACATGAAAATTAAGCAGGTAAAAACCCAAACAATACAAAAAATAAAACAAAAATAATCTGAGAAATGAGCTGTGTGTATTAATAATAAATGTGAGTTTCTCACAGACTTCAACAGAGTGTCTAAATCTTGATGGTTCTGTGGGTCTCGTCTATCAAATCTGAGCTTTATTCTGTATTCTCTATTGGATTCGGCTCAGGTGATTGGCTGGGCCATTCTACAGCTTGATTTTCTTTCTCTGAAAGCATCTGAGAGTCTCCTCGGCTGTGTTTTGGATCATTGTCTTGCTGAAATGTCCACCCTGGTTTGATCTTCATCCTCCTGCTGATGTAGATGTTGGACTGAAGCAGCTGATACTCATGTACACTGAGGAAGGGCAGAAGCTTGTTGAAGAACTACTGAGAGATTTCAGCTGCTGTCTGGGCTTTCACTGGCCAACTACACCTCCCTTTCTTCATCTGTTCAATACTTTTTCATGACCACAAGAACTGTGATACAAACCGAACCGACAATCTGAGAGGGATACATTTTTTTGGCAATACACTTGACTTCTAGCATGACCATTGCCAAACAAACTAAAAAGTTTGTGCATGACAATGTGAGACATTACCAACAATAAAACAAACTAACATCGCGTGCATCACGAGATCCAAATTAAAAGAATAAAAGGTGAAGTCCTTTTAATTATTTAAAAAATATTCAAGTTTTTTTATTATGACCATTTTTGTTGATGTTTTGGAATAACTACTTATTAAATCGCTATATTGTGAACTGTTTAAATACTGTGAAATAAATCGTACCGTGAAAATAGAATTAGTCAAACCACACACCGTCTTTATCATCACAAGTAATGAATAATTAAATGCTGTAAACAAGATTCTCATCAGATTAAGACATATCAGGGTTAACTCAAGCGCACTGCTGGGTAACTCATCATCGTACTGTATGATGCATTGACTATCAATATCACAATATCGCCACTGAAAATACCGAATTAAAAAACAACCTTAAAACTGGAGTTGCATTACCTTTCCAGGTCTGAAGAAAACTTTTGTCAAGCCAAATTTATAATCGTTTTCATTCAGCCCAAGAGCTTTGAACAATGCCTGTTGAGGAGGAAAGACACAAGCGTTAAATGATTTTAATATCTGAAAAATATAACGGAAAGACAACACTGCAGGAGATATCACAGTCCATCATCCTGCTGGTGTCCTGTATTTACACACACACCTTACAGAAGAGTCTGGGGTCCAGTCGTGTCAGTTTGGCCGGCATGTACTGTTTGTACATGTTGTAGAGCTCGTGGAAAGGCGCTCGTGAGGGGAAACCACCCTGCATAAGATCCAGTACAGACACCATCCCTGAACCACACACACACACAGACAGAAACTCATTTCAGCCGTTTGTATCCAAGATCTTGGGTTAGGGTTAGGGTTAGCTCATGACCATAGGTGAGAGTAGGAACGTAGATTGACCAGTAAATCGAGAGCTTTGCCTTTCGGCTCAGCTCCTTCTTTACCACAACAGACCGGTACATCGACCGCATTACTCCTGCACCAATCCGCCGGTCAATCTCACGCTCCATCCTTTCCTCACTCATATAAACACCCTCACACTAGTACAAATACATCCTAATATAAATACAATTTCATTAAAACAATCATTTAGAAACACAATGAATTACAAGCACACCCAAAATCATGTTAGCCCTCTGGTAGTCTTCAGTCGTTTTAGGCAGAACTATTTTGGTTTTTGAGATTTGGTGTGTGAACACAAAAACATTGAGGCCATCATATCTACTTATAACAGTTTGTTACAGATTTTACTGTAATCATAACAAAAAAAAAAACACTTTAAATCACCTTTTCAAACAATAAATATCTGAAACAAAGTACTTTAGATCGTCTAAATGTATATTCAAATGCAAAATCCCTTAGTAATGTCTAAACAATTAAGGAATTCACAAGCAGCTTTGTAGAGGTAGTAATATTAGGACCTTGTAGTTGCACCTATCATTACATTTCCTTTTACAACCAGATTGTGTTAATCTGCCTTTAGTTTTTGAATTGAGTCTCTATTTTATTATTATATTATATTATTATTATTATTATTATTATATAATTATATATTATCATAAAGTATGCGGAAGATTATGTAGCGCAGGTCTTTCAGCAAATATGATAAATAGTTAGTCGACACACTGCATCCCTATCATAACTCATGCATGCATTCTCTTGTCTATTCATGGTTCTGCTCATAATAGATAATTGTGTACAAATGTGGATTTTTAGCATGGCACAAGCTGCAAAATCAAGGATGTAGAAAATGTATGAGATGACGCTGACAGCTCTGTGAAATGTGACGCAGTGTGTGTGTGTGTGTGTGTGTGTGTGTGTGTGTGTGTGTGTGTGTGTTAACCTGAGCACTGTAGTTGAGACAGAATCTGAGCGCCCTCAAAATGATGACCAACCATCTTCAGATTGGGCTTCACACAGCGGACAAAACTTGAGCCCTGAAACAGCAGCAGCACAATCAATATTAGCTATATCAGTAAATAAGACACACACACACAGTACTGATATATATATATATAATATTATAGGTGGGCATAGATTAATTTTTTTAATCTAGATTTAATCTAGATTAAAATGGCTCATTTGAATTCTGCCGAAGGCATTCAGAATTTGTGTGCTACCCTAATAATAAGTCTTTGAGAACGGGTTTCTCAAGCCAGGTGGTGCATTAGAGCAGGGGCTCATCTCCGGTTTCCAAAATGCATCACAAACTGCTTGAGGAACTGTTCTACTATGATAATTGGTGATGAAAATAAATGATGTTTAATGTGTTTACTCACTGTTTATTCAGTTAAACATGAATGTTGAGCTGTCGGCCTACATAAGCTCACAACAGTGATTTTTGATGACCTTAATCTGACTAAAGTCATAACTGAATTAACAGAAATGGAATTAAGACATGTGGAGTATGCAGATATTAGTGGCGTTATTCAAGTAAACACCGCGGTCTTTATGACCTTTGGCCATATTTTACGACAAGATCCACAAGCGGCTGTCAGTAAAGGACCGCACACACACACACATCGCGAAATCTTTCCATTTTCGGCGACGGCGTTATTAAATTCCATAACACTCTCACCAGTCCTTACTCACTATTTGCGTCTGATACCCCAAGTTATCACGAGGCCATGAATGAAATGTTCGTGAGATAAAGTGGAACTGCCAAACTGCAGTTAGAGTCAGGCATCCTGCTGATTTGATTCAGAAGGGCACTTTTTTGTCAGACGGCTCACCGGTCAGGTATACATCGCGCTAATATATCAAGGTGAAAGTCATCATAGCTTGCGTAGAATAGACCCAGCTCCAAACCAACTTTGAGAATAGATTAATGGCGATATTTATTTATTGCGCGATAAGAGTCTCGCGTTAATGCAGCACGTTAACGCCGAAAGCGACCCACCACTAATATATATATATATATATATATACACATACAGACAGACACATCTGGATACATTTATAACATAATGCTGAAAATAACAAGCAAAATGGCTTACAGTACTGTGCAGCTTCTCCAGAAGAATATTCAGCTGCGTCTATGAAGGGAAACAAACATATTATATTTTAAAGGGTGTTAAACTCTCTGGGGTGATTTTGGGGAACTTGGAATACTTGGGTTCTGACATTTGTGTTTACTTCTTCTACTTATACTCTTGACTATCGTGTAATTCTGTTATATTCAGCACAAGATGTGCTAAGGAATGCAACAGTTCTCTGTAAAAAATCGTATCGTCCTGTTGTCCTCCCATGGTTCCTCATGGAGATCCGCAGTTCAGAAAATAAATGATTAATATTAGTTTGGTGATAAAAACAACTCCAACAAAGCCAAAAAGTTCCGCCTTTGTACCTTTCCGATTACCTGTCACCTGTCCAATCACCTCTTAGTATGTAAATCTGTTGTTGACATCATCTTTCGGTGTGTGTGTGTTGAGTTTCTGAGAGTTCAGCATGGCAAGTGAAGGAGATAAGGCGCAAAAGCCCATTTGAACCCGGACCTATAGCAGCTCTGTTACTTCAGTCGTGCTCCTGCTGGGTGTACTTCCGCACCCGATTGCTCCCACTATTGATTCATTGTTTACCTGCTGTCTGCTAAGAAAAGTTTTCTTCTCGAATGACTGTTCCTGCTGGATTAAGAGAGAGGCCGAGCGCTCTCTCTTTGCTTATGTTTCCTTCACTACGATGGCGCTGATAAGTATTAACAGAGCTCTCTGGAATGATTGTCAATAAAAATGTTGCCTTGGTGATGCAAGCATAATGTAAACAGAAGTATATGATGGGGAATTCATTGTGTCTTGATGAATTTCTGATGAATTGATTATACTTATTATATTTATATACTTATTTGAGTGATTTCAGTATTATTATTGTTGTAACTGGACATAAAAAGTCACCTTGTGCAAATGCTGTCAGGGATGAGAAGAGAAATTAGGAGAGCAAATTAGAAGAGCAAGATGAAATGTCACAATGGCAGTAGATTTATGGAAGAAAGGCCATAAGAGCACCTGCGTTATGTTCTGTACATCATGATAAGGTACACCTGCACGTGCGCCCACACTCATTTGTAATGACTACCAAAAATTATGAGTACTCATGAACTTCAGCTGAACTTACAGTTGACAGCTCAGTGGACAGTGAACAAGATATATTGTTGAGCATTGTTTTTTGGCTGAGTCATCACATTTGAAGTAGGAAGGAAAGACCTTAACTGGACATTGGGTAGGATCCATAAAAAACCCTGAGATTCTATTGGTAGTGGACACCTGAGAGATTTGAGATCCTATTAGTGGCGAAGCTAAGGGAGGTGTGTAATGTGTAAATTTGGGTGGAGAGTTAAGACAAAGAAGTGTATTTAAACTGTGTGCTAGCCTATACTCATCAGACACTCGAACGACCTGTCTCTGTTGTTACTGATGCTGTAACAATATACTGCTTTGCCTAAAGACTTCGGAGATCTCAGACTTTGTCATTTTTTGAAGACTTTGACTTTGAAACTTAGAAAATATTTTGCAGACCAGAATCTTTTTTTCCACAACATAATCAATACACTAAAAGTGCTCAGTTTTTAAGATGTGTGGACATAATTATTAATTATTATCTGCATAATTGGCTGAGACTGCTGAGTCAAGATGTAAAACAGAGAAAAGGGGAAGTTTAAGCTTTTTCTCTCTTTATTTTTCTTAATCAGAATCAGAAAGAGCTTTATTGCCAGGTGTGTTCACACATACGAGGTATTTGTTTTGGTGACAGAAGCTTCTACAGTGCAACAGAATTACAGAGACAGGACTAAAAAACAGATAATAAATATATTTTAAAAAGTAGTGAATGCAATATACAAATGGACAAGTGTATGTGCAGGTATATTACTATATACAACATTATATGTGCAGCTGTTATGTGCAAATTGGCATGTAAAGTGTGTTGTTAAATAAGTGTATGTGTGTAAAAAAAGTGTATAGCAAGTAGTGATGTTGGTTTTACAATTATTACAATTGTTATCATCAAGTGTTTATGAGACGGATAAGCATAAGCATTTTATTTGAACATACAAATTTTAAAATGTCCTACTTTTATTTAATTAACGCAAGAACATGCAAATCTATAGTCATATGTGTAAAGCCTGCTGCATTGCCAGGTGTTTGTTACCCAATAAATATGTATATTGTTTTTTCATTTTGCTGTAGCCATTTTTTTTCCTAAACATAGCACATATTGTACCGTACCAAAACAGTGACCCTAAAACCTTGATACATACCGAACCGTGAGTAGATTGAACTGTTGCACCCCTAATATATATATAGATAATTGTTTTTTGATTATTGTAGCTACCATTAAATTATCAATTTAAAGTTTCATGCACGGATAAAAATATGTATTTTTATATGGTATAAAATGTGTTTCTTGTGCCTTAATCCAGCATTTAATAATAATTTCTGAATGACTCTGAGACACTGAAGTAGCCTAATGACAAAAGCTTTGATCACAAGAATAAATAAACAGATTTTAAACACAAAAGGTTTGTTGTATGCAGAATCTGAATGTGTTGGGAGCTGACTGTTGACCTTGAACTTGTTGCCGACGCTGATGAAGCTCAGTTTGCCGGCCTTCTGCTTGGTGTCTTTGGAGTGGTTTGAGTTCTCGAAGAGCTCGCCGATGAACTTATCCTTGGACTCGCTCACCAAACACGCCAGAGACATGTGTAGAGCGTCATTATTCTTCTCCACAAACTGAGTCTGGAAGACAGAGCACATTTACATCACTTCAAAACCCATTTCCTGAAAGCAGACTTGACTGAAAATGCAGCAATAACACCAACTACATTGCTGAAGAATGTCTCGGGTATCTGCAGGTTTCTAGAAGTTATATTTAACACTTTATAATGCCACACAGAATGAAATGAGACCAATTTTATAGTACCAAATTTGCACCAAAAAAAAAAAAGCATGCAACAACCAATTACCATCCTTAACCCTCTTTATTATAAAGAGAAACAGTGAAAAACCTCAAAATAGTCTTTGAACTGACTTATAATACCACACAAATAATGATTTCCAGCTCTCTGAAACTGACCCTTTCAGGCTTTGATCCTAATTGTGGCGTTTTGGTGACTGTCGCTTTAAATTCAAATGAGATTGTGCTCTTTTCATGTCCTACTTGTTGAAATCAATGTGTGAAGTGTGTGTGTGTGTGTGTGTGTGTGTGTGTGTGTGTGTGTGTGTGTGTGTGTGTGTGTGTGTGTGTGTGTGTGTGTGTACCGTTTCATAGCAGACTGCTCCAGCGAAGTGTCTTATGATGAAGCCCTCGTCGTCTCTGACGTTCCTGTGCACCTGCAGCTTAGACTTTCTGGGAACCTGTGAGAGATGAGTAGACATAACTCAATATATCATGATAATGAACATGAACAGTACTGATATAGTGCACACTTCAAAATACCACTAATACATTCATTCATTCATTTTCCTTTGGCTTAGTTTCTAATTCTGTGGTCACCACAGCGGAATGAACCACCAACTATTCCAGCATATGTTTTAAGCAGTGGATGCCCTTCCAGTCGCAACCCATACTGGGAATTACTGTACTGGGAAACACCCATGCACACTCATTCACACATACTCATACACTACGGCCAATTTAGTTGATCAATTCCCCTATACCGCATGTGTTTGGACTGTGGGGGAAACCGGAGCCCTCGGAGGAAACCCACACCAACACAGGGAGAACATGCAAACTCCACACAGAAACGCCAACTGACCCAGCCGAGGCTCAAACCAGCGACCTTCTTGCTGTGAGGCGACAGTGCTAACCACTGTCTTGTATTTAATTAGCAGACTTATAAGACTTATATTTAAAAAAATATATAAAAATGTCATATGTTAATCTGGCATATTCAGCACTGAAAAGAAAGTGGCTTTTTATAAGCCTTTTGTTCGTTAACTCTGTACAGTAAGGCTTCATTTGTTAACATCAGTTAATTTAACAAAAGTCAATCAAATATGACAACTACAAAAGCATTTATAAACCTTAGCCAATGTTAATTTCTTAGCTGATGCTTAATAACTTTAACATACACTCCCCGGCCACTTTATTAGGTACACCTTACTATTACCAGGTTGTACTTGTACTCTTACTAGTACACTTCTGCCTTCAGAACTGCTTTAATCCTTGGTGTCAGAGATTCAACAAGCTACTGGAAATATTCCTCAGAGATTTTGCTCCATATTGTCATGATCGCATCACACAGTTGCTGCAGATTTGTCGGCTGCACATCCATGATGCCAATCTCCAGTTCCACCACAATGATTATCAAGAAGCCATTTCTTAAAATTATACTTAAATGACTTCAAGTCTAAAGGTCTAATAATATTGACTATGTGAGAAATTATATCCGAGGCCTCTGAACTACAGCAAGATGAGCTGAAATGAAGTGAGACTCACAGTCAGCCGGAAATGGTTCTTGTGTTTGCTGTGGACGGTTTCAGTAAAGTGCTGGTCGCTGGGTTGAGGTAGCCGGTTTTCTTCATCCAGGATGTCCAAGATGCCAACTAACTTCGACTCCACCAAGTCTGAACAGAAGAAGAGAACACAAAGGGCAGATATAATGCAGATATCATTTCAATGAAGTCTTGAGTTTTATTTGAGACACAGACCTATACAGTCCTGATTATCAACGTAGTGCACTTCATTGACTCCCAGGCCTTCTCTCTGATACAATTCCTGCTCCTGTTATACAGACATAACAAAGCCAGAGTATCAGACCACTGCATCACATATAATGGTTTTGACTGTAGAGCTGAAAATTAATTTGAAACACTGCGATAATCTAGGGCTGAACCATTTATCAAAATCGTACTTTGAAACATTGTGATGATCTAGAGCTGAACCATTTATCAAAATCAAATGGCAATCGTGATTTAAAACACTGCTATAATTAAAGGCTGAACCATTAATCGAAATAGTTATTTGAAGCATTGCGATATTCTAGGGCTGAACCATAAACGGAAATCGAATTGCAAATGTAATTTGCAACTGCGATAATCTAGGGCTGAACCATTTATCAAAATTGTGATTTGACATATTGTGATAATCCAGGGCTGAACCATTTATCAAAATTGTGATTTGACATATTGTGATAATCTAGGGCTGAACCATTTATCAAAATTGTGATTTGACATATTGTGATAATCTAGGGCTGAACCATTTATCAAAGTTGTGATTTGACATATTGTGATAATCTAGGGCTGAACCATTTATCAACGTTGTGCTTTGAAATATTGTGATAATCTAGGGCTGAACCATTTATCAACGTTGTGCTTTGAAATATTGTGATAATCTAGGGCTGAACCATTTATCAAAGTTGTGATTTGACATATTGTGATAATCTAGGGCTGAACCATTTATCAAAGTTGTGATTTGACATATTGTGATAATCTAGGGCTGAACCATTTATCAAAGTTGTGATTTGAAATATTGTGATAATCTAGGGCTGAACCATTTATCAACGTTGTGATTTGACATATTGTGATAATCTAGGGCTGAACCATTTATCAACGTTGTGATTTGACATATTGTGATAATCTAGGGCTGAACCATTTATCAAAATTGTGATTTGACATATTGTGATAATCTAGGGCTGAACCATTTATCAAAGTTGTGATTTGACATATTGTGATAATCCAGGGCTGAACCATTTATCAAAGTTGTGATTAGACATATTGTGATAATCTAGGGCTGAACCATTTATCAACGTTGTGATTTGACATATTGTGATAATCTAGGGCTGAACCATTTATCAAAATTGTGATTTGACATATTGTGATAATCTAGGGCTGAACCATTTATCAAAGTTGTGATTTGACATATTGTGATAATCTAGGGCTGAACCATTTATCAAAGTTGTGATTTGACATATTGTGATAATCTAGGGCTGAACCATTTATCAAAATTGTGATTAGACATATTGTGATAATCTAGGGCTGAACCATTTATCAAAGTTGTGATTTGACATATTGTGATAATCTAGGGCTGAACCATTTATCAAAGTTGTGATTTGACATATTGTGATAATCTAGGGCTGAACCATTTATCAAAGTTGTGATTTGACACATTGTGATAATCTAGGGCTGAACCATTTATCAAAATTGTGATTTGACATATTGTGATAATCTAGGGCTGAACCATTTATCAAAGTTGTGATTTGACATATTGTGATAATCTAGGGCTGAACCATTTATCAAAGTTGTGATTTGACATATTGTGATAATCTAGGGCTGAACCATTTATCAAAGTTGTGATTTGACATATTGTGATAATCTAGGGCTGAACCATTTATAAAAGTTGTGATTTGACATTGTGATAACCCAGGGCTGAACCATTTATCAAAGTTGTGATTTGACATATTGTGATAATCTAGGGCTGAACCATTTATCAAAGTTGTGATTTGACATATTGTGATAATCTAGGGCTGAACCATTTATCAACGTTGTGATTTGACATATTGTGATAATCTAGGGCTGAACCATTTATCAACGTTGTGATTTGAAATATTGTGATAATCTAGGGCTGAACCATTTATTAAAGTTGTGATTTGACATTGTGATAATCCAGGGCTGAACCATTTATCAACGTTGTGATTTGACATATTGTGATAATCTAGGGCTGAACCATTTATCAACGTTGTGATTTGAAATATTGTGATAATCTAGGGCTGAACCATTTATTAAAGTTGTGATTTGACATTGTGATAATCCAGGGCTGAACCATTTATCAACGTTGTGATTTGACATATTGTGATAATCTAGGGCTGAACCATTTATCAACGTTGTGATTTGAAATATTGTGATAATCTAGGGCTGAACCATTAAGTGCAGTTTTATAAACTAAATCATGAGTGGCTTCTCATCTGTAATCAGTAATAATCCAATCAGATTGATCCAAGTTTACAATAAATAGACCGATTTCGCCCTACTACCTTATCTACGTTTTAGAAGAATCCCCCTTCCACCCCATCTCCTCCATTTCCTCCCTTTTCCAGGTGGAGCTCTCGAGACCAACCTGATCTCGGACCAATTGAGATCAAGCAAAAATGCATAACGCAGCAATTCATTGAATCTGAGGTCTCATCTTGCTGTCATTCAGCCATATATCAGACGTATTACTATTATTAATTTATTCAAATATATAGTAAATTAGAACAAACTGACGTAAAAAGCTAAATATGCAAAATGTGCAAGCACCGGGATTGAGAATTGCTGATTTAAAGTGTGTGCTCTGATATTAAACTGAAGTTTGTCTTCACAAATCAAATTGGCAAAAATCTGTCAGAAAAAACGCAATTAGATATTATCTACAAATCATTCAGCCCAATCTAGCAAATTGTTTAACGGTTTTATAAAACCTGTGATGTTTTTTTTTAAGTGTTTGCTTAAATCAAACTGCAGTTTTGCGGTTAATCTGCTGAGATTTGAGCACTGCTCATCTGAATGTCTCACCTCCTTGAGAATGCGCTCATTGAAGAACTGCTGGAGTTTCTCATTACAGTAGTTGATGCAGAACTGCTCGAAACTGTTGTGCTCAAAGTACTCTGGGGGGAAATGCAAAAGACAAATGAGGTTTAGTGTGTAGCTGAAGTTCAGGGGGTTAGCTTGAACAGCCACTAGCAGGCTAAAGGAATCAGGAAAAACTGACATTAAAGAGGTGCTTGATTATAAAATAATTTTGTACATTTTAGTCCATGTGAAATTAAAATGATCTATAATAATCTAGTGTGCTTCAAAACAGTGACAAACACTTTAGAGGATACAAACATTTAAAGTTTGGAGTTTCAGGGTTCTTGCACCATTTTAAAAGTAAAATTTAATGCTTTTTAAGACCTCAACAAATATAATTTAAGACCCAAAATTTTCATCATTTCTTTGGAATAGGTTACTCAATTTATTGCCTCCTACAATGGAAATCAAAACTTTAAAGTTTTCCATTTGGTATCAATTATGTGCAATGTGTAAACTCTTTAAGTTAAAAAATAAAAAAGCAAAACTACTTTTCTTTGAGACCTTTTTCTTTTCTTTTTTTGTTCCTTTGTGATGTAGAACAGAGCCAACATAACACAGATAAGTTGGATTACACTAAACAACACAATGCCTTATATGAAGGAACCATATAGAACAGAATACTGAAAATAAGCTCAATAATGAAGTCCTCAAAACAGCCTTTCACAAGCCAAAATGTTGACAAATAATCTACATAACTGTAGGAAAACTCTAATGTTATTACATGACTTTTAATGAGAGAAAGTTTTGTAACATTCCAAATTCTCCTCAAGACATGTGGCATCTCTCCTCAATTTCATCGTCTAGGTCCACCGACTCCCTTCTCTTTTCCTTGCATCTTTTTCTAATGGAATTCGATGTCGTGATAAGTTCTGCCATCTTGGTCCATGCTGTATTCTCAGTGTGTATATATATATATATATATATATGTAGCAAGAGCAAGCTCAACTGGCGCTCTGGGCAAACGACGAGAATGCCGCCCTCAAACCGAAAGTTATGCTGCCTTCAATCCGAAAAAGCAGGGGGAGAGTGGGGATGGTGGCGGCGGCGGAGCTGGGTGTTGAGGTGATGCGGGGTTTGTTGCAGACGAAAGCGAAGACCGAGGGGCGCTGAGATGATGCAGGGTTTGTTGCGGACGAAATCGAAGGGAGGAGACGCGCCGTGGACGCCATCCTGACTGCTCAGCCACCTAGGTCACCTCCATGGATGCGCCGGCCCTGGCAGCTGCAACGTACCGCTGGTGCTTTTCTCCTTTCATGTGCGACTCGATGGCTTTAAGCCCCATGGTTACCTCACCACGACAACCGCGTAATGGCAGCACGCATGTGCAGACCGAACCAGCCTCTGTAGCCGACCTACCGTAATAAGCTAATAAATCACGGAGACTGTCATTTCACTCCTGTTTCACACATACTACATTGATCAACTATTAGATGTTTTACGGTGGACCACTGTGCTTCCCTATCGTCATTAAGCAGACCGGCTGAAAATTTAATACCTACAGCAACTTTACGGTAAATTTAGGACAATTTAAGACCTTAATTTCCCGGATTTTAATTTAAGACTTTTTAAGGACCTGCGGGAACCCCGAGTTTGTCACTTACACCTAAATGGATCAACAATTTTTTGACGTCACCTCATACTTCAGTTTCTCAACAAATCTTGACCAGAGATCTAATATTAACTCTAATATTATGTGCTGTCATCATGCCAAAGAGAAAAGAAATCAGTTATTAGAAATGAGGTACTAAAACCATTATGATTAGAAATGTTTATCTTTCCAATAAACATAAATTGGGGAAAAACATACAGGAGGGCTCATAATTCTGACTTCAACTGTACATATTTTGTTTTGTTTTTAAAATATATTTCATACTCTGCACCCTGCCAACTCAATCAAGGTTTTGAAAACAGCTCGTACCGAAGCCTGCGATGTCCAGAACGCCAATGAAGTGCGCAGACGAGTCGAAGGGGAAGCACTGGTTGATCCTGGTGACCACATGATCAAAGAGCCGGCTGTATATGGCTTTAGCCAGGGCGTCCCGTGCACTGCTGGCCTGCTCCACCTTCAGAGGGACCCTGCGCAAAACACACACAACAACTCTTATTCGGACTCACTGAAAGTTCGAGTTTGACAAACCATCTGCAGAAAAAAACACTTCCTCTTAATCTAGCACGTAATGGCTTGGTGTGTCCCGGCCCTTAACACGCCATGAGGATGAGTAAATACTTGGGATTGTTTTGATTTTTGAGTGAACGAACCCTTAAAGAGCGTCTCTTACTTGATGACTGTGCCTTTAGTGCCGCCGGCAGTGGTGAGCATGACTCTGGAGGTCAGACTGACCCGCAGATCCTCCTCATCCAGACCCAACAGCTCCGCACAGAACTGTAGCGACTGACCGCAGGTCTTCTTTAACACACAGCCTCCTGAAACACACACCAGCACACGTGAGAGAGAGAGAGAGAGAGAGAGAGAGAGAGAGAAGAGAGAGAGAGATAGAGAGAGAGAGAGAGAAGAGAGAGAGAGAGAGAGAGAGAGAGAGAGAGAGAGAGACGCTGCAGCATCACCAAATGCAAACGAGATCTCTACATACTGTAGTAACAACTAATCAGACCTGGGGTCTCATTTATAAATGTGCACAGGTGTCAAAATGTGTGTATGGCACAAAACACACCCATAAATCATTAATGGGATAAGGACCACCCTGTTAGAGCATGCGCTGGGTTCTCAGACTGTTATTCGCCTCCTTAAAATAGAAAAGGATTCACACATGCCCCTAGTGTTTCCGTGCCATACTCTTTAGCATTAGAATGTAAAAGTAGAGCCCGTTATATTTTGAGGCTGAGAGTCGATATACAGGCCAACAATTCCATTGGAAACTTGTCCAGTGCTGAAAGATCAGTGGCAATCATTTCCATAACTTTGCATGTGTTGGCTTTTGCTTTGGTGCTGTCCTTGCCAAATCTCTGTGTTGTCAAGTGTTGAACTGGCTTTTGGTAGTGGGTGATGCTGTTTGTATAGCAGTTTCATCTGATAATCTTTATATATATATATATATATATATATATATATATATACATATATATAAACAAATAAAATAAATAAAATATCTATCTATCTATCTATCTATCTATCTATCTATCTATCTATCTATCTATCTATCTATCTATCTATCTATCTATCTATCTATCTATCTATCTATCTATCTATCTATCTATCTATCTATCTATCTATCTATCCATCCATCCATCCATGCATGTCTATCTATACATCTCTATCTATCTATCCATCTATCTATCCATCCATCCGCCCGTCCATCTATCCATCTTTTGTTCTATTCATCCATCCATCCATTCGCCCGCCTATCTATCTATCTATCTATCTATCTATCTATCTATCTATCTATCTATCTATCTATCTATCTATCTATCTATCTATCTATCTATCTATCTATCTATCTATCTATCTATCTATCTTTTGTTCTATCCATCCTTCCATCCACCCGCCTGTCTGTCTGTCTGTCTATCTATCTATCTATCTATCTATCTAATTCATCCGTCCGTCCGTCCACCCATCTATCCACCCATCCATCCATCATTTGTTCTATCCATCCATCCGCCTGCCTGTCTCTATCTATCTATCTATCTATCTATCTATCTATCTATCTATCTATCTATCTATCTATCTATCTATCTATCTATCTATCTATCTATCTATCTATCTATCTATCTATCTATCTATCTATCTATCCATCCATCCATCCACCTGTCCATCTATCCATCTTTTGTTCTATCCATCCATCCATCCGCCCGCCTGTTTATCTATACATCTCTATCTATCTATCTATCTATCTATCTATCTATCTATCTATCTATCTATCTATCTATCTATCTATCTATCTATCTATCTATCTATCTATCTATCTATCTATCTATCTATCTATCTATCTATCTATCTATCTATCTATCTATCTATCTATCTTTTGTTCGATCCATCCATCCGCCTGCCCGCCTGTCTGTCTATCTATCTATGGAAATCAATTGGGAAATATATATATAGTAAATATAGTAAACTACAGAAAACTACATTGGGACACCTTAAAAATAAACTTTGGAATTAGTAAAATAAACTACAAATGACTGCTGCCATAAATAGCACGGTGACTCAGTGGTTAGCACTGTCGCCTCAAAGCAAGAAGGTCGCTGGTTCAAGTCCCAGCTGGGTCAGTTGGTGTTTCTGTGTGGAGTTTGCATGTTTTCCCCGTGTTGGTGTGGGTTTCCTCCGGGTGCTCTGGTTTCCCCCACAGTCCAAACACATGCGCTATAGGGGAACTGATCAACTAAATCGGCTGTAGTGTATGAGTGTGTGTAAATGTCTGTGTATGTGTGTTTCCCAGTGCCGGGTTGTGGCTGGAAAGGCATCTGCAGTTTAAAACATATGCTGGAATAATTGGTGGTTCATTCCACTGTGGTGACCCCTGACAAACAAAAGGACTAAGCCAAAGGAAAATAAATGAATAAATGCTGCCACAGCACAAAAATTTATTTCACAAAATCATTTATTTCAGGTTTTGTCATCATTGTGGCGACATTTTGAATGTATAAATATATCCAAACCAATATTATTTTAGTGTTACCCATACAACTTTCCTTATCGTTTACTCACGTTTACTCACACTTACAAATAATGCTGGAAAAAGCAGCCATTGACATATAATACAAACAAAAGATACTAAGAAAAAATAGTCAATGGCTTCACTTTTAATCGATTTACTTGTTTATATATTTATTTATTTAGTTTCTTGTATGTGCTTTGTCATTTTATTAAGTTTTAAATACTGAAATATTATTTGGTTTCTTACGTTTTAGGTTTTAAATGCTTCAAAACTCCTTTTTGTCTTTGTTTTTTTGTATTTTAATTGTTTATTAATTGTTAGTTGTATTATAAATAGTTTTTAATTGTAAAACACGTCTGTTTTAGCTGTGCAATTACTGAATTATTTCTTAAGTTTCTTTTATTCTAGTTTACGTAAAGCACTTTGAATTACCATTGTGCATGAAATATACTACATAAATAAACTTGTTATGCCTCATATTTAATAGTTAACAGTAAATGTTTAATAACTGCAGCAGATTCAGAACTGGTGCTGGCTCTCAGTTTACCTGAGGTGCTTCCCGCCTCCTCGAAATCAATGTTTCCGAGGTGTAAAACCCCCGCCACCACCCGGAACAGATTGAGCTTCTCTGTGTCATCCAGACCGATCTTCTTCATGGCCACGGACATGCGGTTGAAGTCTGCGTGATCGTCCAGTAGAGGGTCTTTCAGAGGACCAGCCTTCAGAAGCTGAGAACAACACAAACATGTCAGCTTAGCATAATATAACAACTGGAAGCAATGTGTTTTTAACTAAAGGTACACACCAAAACACAGACTTCATATGCATGGTTCACAAACAGGCAGTAAAAAAGCTTTTGTGTGTGTGTGTGTGTGTGTGTGTGTGTGTGTGTGTGTGTGTGTGTGTGTGTGTGTGTGTGTGTAAAACTAGTAGTAGATGGTTGAGATATTTAAGAAAATGTAAGGGTCAGAAGTCTGATGTAAATAAAAAAAAATGTCTAGATATTAGTATAAGTACACTACCTGACAAAAGTCTTGTCTCCTATCCAAGTTTTAGGAACAGCAAATAATGACTTCTAGTTGATCATTTGGTATCAGAAGTGTCTTATATGAAAGGCGAAGGCCTCTAGATTTAGCTTATTTGAGCACAATAAAATCTGATCATGTCTTGATGTTGAATGATTTCATTAGGACAGTAAGGTCTGACTCTGCTTAGACTAAAGTCTCATCACTGAACCTTCAATAATGTCCAGTATAGAATATAAAGTCATGCTGCAGTGGAAACAGAATGAATATTGTGTCTGACTCCATCATGAGCTTGGAGGACTGCATCATACATCTCTGAATGACTCAAATCACGCATTAATAAAGTCATCTGGAATGGCAAAGAAAGCGTTCTTGCAGGACTCCCAGAGTTCATCAAGACTCTTTGGATTCATCTTCAATGCCTCCTCCTTCATCTTACCCCAGACATGCTCAATAATATTCATGTCTGGTGACTGGGCTGGCCAATCCTGGAGCACCTTGACCTTCTTTGCTTTCAGGAGCTTTGATGTGGAGGCTGAAGTATGAGAAGGAGCGCTCTCCTGCTGGAGAATTGTCCCTCTCCTGTGGTTTGTAATGTAATGGGCAGCACAAATGTCTTGATACCTCAGGCTGTTGATGTTGATCATCCACTCTGCAGATCTCTCGCACGCCCCCATACTGAATGAACCCCAAACCATGATTTCTCCTTCACCAAACTTGACTGATTTCTCTGAGAATCTTGGCTACATGTGGATCTAGTAGGTCTTCTGCAGTATTGGTGATGATTGGGATGCAGCTCAACAGATGATTCATGGGAAAAATCCACCTTCTGCCACTTTTCCAGATGATCAACTAGAAGTCGAGTTAGTATTTGTTGCTCTTACAAATAGTATTGACCACAAGACTTTTGTCAGGTAGTGTAATTAGTTTTAAGGACATCTATAAGCTAGTGTGCACCAAAACAGTGTCACAATTCGCGTATAGAAAATATAAACATCCATCAAATTCTCATCAAATCTTCTGACCAATCAAATGCTCTCTAGTATCTGACATGCCCCGCCCCCTTCTTCTCATTTGCTTCTCATTTGAAGCACTTGAGCTCAACCACTCTCACTGGCAGAGCTGTGATAAAACGCTGTTGGCGGTTTTTTAAAAGAGGAGGAGCTACTCTATGCCCCGCCCTCCCTTCATGTTTTAGTTGAGTTTACATCAAACATCGAATAAAAAAAAGCAAATTTTACGGCACTTATTGGGACCTTTAAATATGTTCTATGGTGTGACAGAAAAAACAACTCTTGATAATATAATAATAATTCGAGTGAGAGTGATTTATTTTTAATGTTGGACACTTCTCTTCATACAGTGCTGCTTATCTTATATGACATTATGAATAATAGTTTTTCCTCCATGACTTGTCTATTTTTCAGTTGTACAAACGGAATTTGTCATTCAATTTCTCATTTAAAGTGTTGATATTCTGACACATACATGATTATAACATTTAATATTTTAATAACAAAACAATTCAATTTGTACCACTGTAGTTGAGGTCAAGAAAAAATATTATTGATGCTGTTGTAAAATTTATGACCATTATAATGGCTTCATGACAATCATGTTTATGACGGATTTATGACAAGTTGTGTTGTCTTGGTAATATCAAGTTGCCATGACAAAGACTTCTGTCATCTTAGTATTTAAAATGACATAACTGATTGAATTGTCATAAGCATGCATGAAATCTCCTTCATAGTCATGACATGATTATAAATGTGCCATGACAGTCCTAAAGTGTTACCGCACAGTGTTCAGTGCTCATCATGAACTGCAGTGTGGGTGTGAATATTGTCTAGCAGACGACGTGATAATAATAATAATAATAATAATGATAATAATAATTATGTTGGGAATCACTTTTATCAGCTTTGAAGATCAAAGACGAACTCTACTATGATGATCATGACTTTCACTAAATCACGAGACTGGGTGAGGATATTTTTAATTGGCACAGATTCTGCACTGTCAGACACCTGATGAGGCTATTTTTAAAGTCGGCATTAAACGGAAGTTAAAATTGTCCTTTTTTCCCATATCGTGATGTACATCTAATTAAAATGGTCCTGAAATTAGAAAATAAATGTAGGGCGGTGCATGATTTCATCCTTTGGGAACCAACTGGATTGTTGGAAAATGAGTGTTGCTAACAAATGAATGAAGATTGACGAATGAATTAAAGAAAGAGGAACACAGATAGTCCTGCCCTAAATTACTGATATTCCTGCCCTAAAATACTGGTAGCCACACCCCAAATGACTGATAGGCCCACCCTAGATTATTAATAGCCACGCCTTAAATGACTAACAGTTCAGCCCTAAAGTACTGAGAGCCCCGCCCTAAATGACTGATAGCTCCACCCTAAAGGCCCGAGATTTCCGGTCCTAAAGTATTGATAGCCCCGCCCTAAAAGACTGATAGGCCCGCCCTAAATTACTTATAGCAACACCTTAAATGACTGTTTGTCCCACCCTAAATTACTGATAGCCCCACCCTAAATGACTGATAGTCCCACCCTTAATGACTGATAGCCCCGCCCTACATGACTAATAGTCCTGCCCTAAATGACTGATAGTCCCACCCTTAATGACTGATAGCCCCGCCCTACATGGCTAATAGTCCTGCCCTAAATGACTAATAGTCCTGCCCTAAATGACTGATAATCTTGCCATAAATGACTGATAGACCCACTTAACATGACTAATAGTTCTGCCCTAAAGTACTAATACAGCCCCGCCCTTAATGACTGTTAGCCCCACCCCAAATTTCTTATAGTCACACTTTAAATGACTAATAGCCCCGCCCCAAATTACTCATAGCCACGCCCTAAA
The DNA here is from genome assembly GCA_903798195.1 of Danio kyathit. NCBI lineage: Eukaryota > Metazoa > Chordata > Actinopteri > Cypriniformes > Danionidae > Danio > Danio kyathit. Next base: position 989,681 of record LR812538.1, on the reverse strand, counting down.
TTACTGTTATCCCTATCCCGCACTAAATGACTAATAGCTGCGCCCTAAATGACTGATAGTCCTGCCCTAAAATACTGATAGCCCAGTCCTAAATGACTGATAGCCCCGCCCTAAATTATATATAGCCCCTCCTTAAATGACAGACAGCCATGCCCTAAATGTGTGACTCATTTAAATGCCCTTAATGACTGTTAGGCCCGCCCTAAATTACTGATAGCCCCATCCTGAAGTACTGATAGCCCTGCAGTGTATGACTGATAACCACGCCCTGAATTAATTATAGTCACACCTTAAATGGCTTATAGCCCTGCCCTAAATGACTGATAGCCACGCCCTAAATGACTGATAGCCTTGCCCATTAATGACTGAGAGTCCCACCCTGAATGACTGATAGCCATGCCCCAAATGAATGAGAGCCACACCTTCTATGACTGATATCCCCGCCCTTAATAACTGATAGCCCCGCCCTAAAAGCCAGAAGTGAAGAAAAGTGGTTTCGATGGAAAGTTAAGGTCTTTGATTAAAGATTATGTGGACAATTTAATTTATTTATTTATTAAAATGAACAAGCACTACTATATACACACACTACATACAGCTGCTGGAGAGAAATGTCTTTATTAAACAGAAACAAATGCTATAGTAAACCAGAGGGGTCACTGTATGCCATATACATCTTCAGTCTTCAGTGCTGTGGGACTTAAATGAGACCTACTGTATTGTTGAATCCTGCTGTAGCACTACTGCTACCATCTCATGCCAAACCATTAACAGGCATATTAGATAGGGATAGTTCACAACAAATGTCAAATCTGTCATCATTTACCCATCCTCATCCTACTGGATGGTATATAGAAAGATATACTGGAAAGAAAAAAAACAGCCATTGACTTCCATAGTATTGTTTGTTCCAACAAGGGATGGGCGATGTTGACTTTAAAATGATACCCCAATATTTTCTGGTATTTGTTGCACATAAGCTCCACAACTGCACTTCAGAATGATGGACATAGAGTCAAGCATGAAGGCAATAAACACTTAAGGAGATATCTGGATTGTTTGTGTTCCTGGAGCTATGAGTATATTAAAAAGGCTAATGTATATTAATAATGCAAAGCTAATTGAACTAGCCTTCATCACCATCACATTCTGTGATATGAAATCTCATCACAAAAATGAGTGATTAGAAACATGATGATATAAAGTGAATTTAGAGTGAAAGTACATCAGTAAATCTCTGTTTTAGGCTAATAACAGCAAAACTGTATTGCAGTATTACTGAAATCATTAACTGCACAGAGCACATTGTACATTTTAGCGTTATTATAATGATAAGCCAATTTCTTTTAATTTTATTGCAACAAGAACTTTTACCAGCAAACGTTAAGATATCGTCCATCCCCAACATGTCAATGGCTATTTTTTTCCAGCATTGTTCAGAATATCTTTAAGTGTGCTAAACAGAAGCACTAGAGTGCAAGTAAATGATGAGGAAATTTCTATTTTTGGGTGAACTGTCCCTTTAAGAAAAGAACATCCCATTTGATTATACAAAGACAAGCCAAATAAGCAGAGAAAACACTGTTTAGCTCCCGAAGAGAGAAAGAAACTTCCCATTCTTACAAAACCTGGGTCAAATATGCTTCATAGTAAAAAAACAATGCACCATGTGTGTGTGTGTACTGGTTTTAGTGGTTTACAGGGACAAACATTTGAATAATGACATCGATATGACCTAGTTTTACTCTATTATGGTGGTTTACGAGGACGTTGTGTCCTTGTAATTCAAAATGCTTAAAAGTCATACTTAACAGGCTCTTTTGACGTTCAAAATTTGCTGCAGGTTTTCCGCAAGTGTTGGAATTAGGGGTAGGGGCATTCAATAAGCATTTTTTTAAAGTATTAAAAAACTTTAGGCCCATGGAGAGTCCTCCTAAACCACCAATAGACTGACTTCACAGGACCGCCTTTTTAAACAGCAAAATCAAGGCTGCGGTGGGAAGAAAACCGGAAGTATCGCCTGAGTCACACAGGAATGTTGTGTACCTGGCTGTATACCTTATCAGCGAAGAGAAAGTGACACAAATTTATCATTTCACTGCCTTCCAAGTAACCCGAAGGTCCGTTCTGAATGAATAGTGAAAATAAAAAGAGATATCAGACCTCATTTTCAGCTAAGTTAAGAGAAATTACCCTAGTTGGCTAACGTTGTCTTTCCCAAACACACGTTTGCCTTTTATTAAATTTAAGTTAATGAACTGATTCTTTCACTATATTAGACTCGTCACGATACAAAATTTCTGAACAAAAAACATTTTCCGTTACATTTAAGCACTGTTGTTGGCGTTCGTAATCAGCGCTGATTGGCCACTGTGTTCACATGCTCAACAGAAATGACTCTGATTGGCTGTGAAGGTTATGAGTTCACCACACTTCACCGATGTTTACCGAGTGCAAACACAGACGAGCGATCTGCTGATGAATCGACTGATCTTCACGGCTTTAAAACGCTCCAATGTCCGTCTATCTGTGTTTGCAATCTGTGCAGAGCAGTATACTGATGACCTTCACAGCCAATCACAGTCATATCTGTTGAGCACTGGTGAATACTGTGGCAAATCAGCGGTATTTAAGAACGCGCTCAGCGGCGCGTAAATGTTAGCGGGAAATGGACATTTTTAAAACTTCAGTACCAGGACAACACCTTTACAGACAACCCGAGGATGTGCTACAGAGGACTGCAGTGTTTTATCACTCATTGGGTTACATAGGCTGAAGCAGGGAAGCGTCCCCACGGTGTTTACCTGCTGCCCTGAACTAAAGCCTAGGAGGACACTTAAGCGTATTATTCTTAAAGAGATTGTGATGTTGTTTGATGCCTAATATGCTTTTGGCTGTTTAAATTAAACTGAACTGAATGATATTAAAGTGATGTTTACACCATGTCTGCATTTTAAAATCACAGCAACAGCTGGAGGTGTGTAGTACACAGCATGTTGCTGCAATGTTTACAGTGCTGATCCTATACTTCTGGGTTTCTTCCCACCGCAGCCTCGCTTTCGTGTTTTAAAATGGCGGCCGTGTGAAATAAACGTATACCAACATGTGTGTATTTTGTGAATAAAGCCTTTTTAATTTTCACACTTTCTTTCATAAGTGCTTTGGTTTTTGGTGATTCAGAGGAATCCCACATGCAAAAAGCACTGATACATAGAGTTTATGCCCCAGTATGCATGTTTCTGGATGTATATTTGATCATCTTTCGTGCATTAATTAAGATTTGAAGTGCTACATGGGCAACAAGGGCCAGGATAGCTTGATAAGCAACCAAAATTCCAGTTTCAATTATGATTTAATAAATAAGATGAACTGAAATGAACTTGTATTGCAGCTAGCCAGAACACTGTGTGGTTTGTTGAATTAAAGAGATGCAATGAGAATTTCAGATCCAGGATTATTTTCCTTCTCTCCAACACGAGTCTGGCTCTTATCTTTTTATTTTACTTTGTTTTGTTATTTTGATTTATATATATTTGATTAAACTCAGGCGATGCAGTGGCGCAGTACTTAGTGCTGTCGCCTCACAGCAAGAAGGTCGCTGGTTCGAGCCTCGCCTGGGTCAGTTGGTATTTCTGTGTGGAGTTTGCATGTTCTCCCGGCGTTCACGTAGGTTTCCACCAGGTGCTCCGGTTTCCCCCACAGTCCAAACACATGGGGTACAGGTGAATTGGGTAGGCTAAATTGTCTGCAGTGTGTGTGTGTGTGAATGAGTGTGTATGGATGTTTCCCAGAGATGGGTTGCACCTGAAAGGGCATCCGCTGTGTAAAACATATGCTGGATAAGTTGGCGGTTCATTCCGCTGTGGCGACCCCGGATTAATAAAGGGACTAAGCCGAAAAGAAAATGAATGACTGAATAGTTAAACTCATATATGTTGTTCCTGAAATAGAGTTTAAGTAATAAACTGTGACTTTGGCTCTCTCTACATGTCAAAACCTACAATAAATATTCAAAAATGTTGATATTTTGTTCGTTTTATGGAAAATCCTGTTAATAAAGTTGGGGTGTAAACCCATAACTCCACTATAGATTCATTATTTTCCAGATTTGACCCAGATTGTGTATTTGTAGGACAGAGAGAAGCAGAAATGAATCCAGTGCCCCCCAACTGCATAACACACTCCATATTCACCTTCTCATCCTTTGATGAATCAGGGACACACAGACAGAAACAATCAATCCAGTGATTAGTGCAATGATCAGATTAATGTCAACACAACATGCAGAAATCATAAACCAGGGGTGTCCAAACTCGGTCCTGGAGGGCCGGTGTCCTGGAGAGTTCAGCTCCAACCATAATCAAACACACCTGAACCAGCTAATCAAGGTTTTACTAGATACACTAGAAACGTCCTGGCAGGTGTGTTGAAGCAAGTTGGAGCTAAACTCAGCAAACACTGACCCTCCAGGACCGAGTTTGGACACCCCTGTCATAAACCATTCCATATATATGAGAAAAGCCTCGCATCTGTGAATTCAAGGGGCAGTTCACGCAAACAATGAACATTTCCTCACTATTTACTCACACTCAAAACTTTCAGGAGTTTCTTTCTTCTGTTTAGGACAAAATTAAAAGAAAGCAGCCATTGACATCAATCATAAAAACAAAAAATACAATGCAAGTCAATGGCTGCTTTTCCCCCAGCATTCTTCAGTATATCTTCCTTTGTGATCAATAGAAGAAAGAAACTCAAACTGGTTTAGGATAAGAGGAGTAAATAATGACAGAATTTTCATTTTTGTGTGAACTATCCCTCGTACATGAAACCTCTGTGCAGCTTGGATGAATCTATGCCTGTTCAATGGAGTCATTAAAGCAGATTCAGCTCCTATTGACTCCTTTAAATGCTCTGATAAAGCACTGATGAACAATCAAAACTGATTATTCAAAGGCAAGACACTCCAGATGACTTTAGGATAAAGATAAGACATCCGAGATTATTTTACATCTTGTAAAAATTGACAAAATATGTCAAAATGAATTGATTCAAACTAATTACCAACAGCTCAGTGAGGGTTAGTGAATTCTCTCCAATCGTTCTCTAGTAATAAAGTAAAAGTTACCTCTGGACTCTTGCGGTTTTGAGGTATCAGCTTGTCTGAATCCTTGGTGGAAAAGTACCTTGTGCATCCTCGACATAGATACTAGATTGAAAAATAAAATGCACACAATAAATATAGTTTAGAAACATGTCTTTTGAACATTAAAGGCCTGTACTATAGCTGGATTAGCGGTTCAGCTTTAGCTTAGTTTGTGCTAATTTTGGTTTTAGGTAAGATGAAGGCAG
>LR812538.1:869332-979332 GCA_903798195.1 Danio kyathit | reverse complement strand
AATTATACTCTCATTCGGACGTAATAATCCAGGGTTTCTGCAGGCTTCTTCAAGTCAAATTTAAGACTTTTTAAGACCATTTCAAGACCAATATGAGTGAAATTTAAGACTTATACAGAGCTGAACACTAATGGCCCAGTTGAATAGTTTTTGTATTAATGGAAGATCATGTAAAGGGATGTGTTGCTTTAGTTCACAACAGCTGTTGTGAATTGTATATTTTTGCAAAAAAAAAAAATTAATATAAACAAAAAAGTTTTAAGATTGATGATGGCTTTACTTGCAAATAGGAAAATTAAGACGGGTTTAAAATGATTTAAGACCCACAGCACTATATTTCAGTGAATTTAAGACTTTTTAAGGCCTAAAATTTTAATTTTTTAAATTTAAGACTTTTTAAGACCCTGTAATCAAGGAATAATGACTTCACGCAGCACTGCTACCTAGTTCCCTAGCTGGTGACTATTTTCAGGTGTTACGTAAAATCATTAATATCAGGGAGCTGTGAAATGAGCCAATCCACTGCATGCACGGGGGCTTTTAGTTTAGTAAAAGCCAGCTCAGGGGCTTCTGGTGAACTGTCACGCCATTATAAACTCACCACATTTAAGATCTGGTTTGTTTCAAATTGATAATCTTCATCGCCTGATTAAGAAACGCTAAAAAATGGGTCTCAGACCAGACAAGGAGCACTAAATTAAATTACATTGTTCTGCACCATGTCTTTAAAATATGGACGTTTATTTTACCACAGTAATTTCAGTGGACTATCAGCACTCACCTGCTGCTTTTAACGTCTAAACGGCTTGTTTTACGCTTTCATTCATTCATTTTCTTGTCGGCTTAGTCCCTTTATTTATATGTAATTATTTTAGGGGTTTTTCACCTTTATTATGACAGGACAGTAGAGATTTCAGACAGGAAAGCATTAGGAGCAGAGAGAGGGGAAGGATCGGCAAAGGACCTCGAGCCGGGAATCGAACTCGGGTCGCCGCGAGCACGTCGGTGCACAGTACCACTAGGCTATAGGCGCCGACGGCTTAGTCCCTTTATTAATCTCGGGTCGCCACAGCGGAATGAACCGCCAACTTATTCAGCATATTTTACACAGCGGATGCCCTTCCAGCTGCAACCCATCACTGGGAAACACCCATACACACTCAATCACACTCATACACTATGGACAATTTTGCTTATTCAATTCACCTGTACGGCATGTCTTTGGACTGTGGGGGAAACCGGAGCATCCGGAGGAAACCCACGCCAACACGGGGAGAACATGCAAACTCCACACAGAAATGCCAACTGACCCAGCCGAACCAGCGACCGGCTTGCTGTGAGGCAAACGTGCTACCCACTGCGCCACCGTGCAGCCTAACTAAATGAATGCTTAAAGGATCACGAAACACCAAAACACATGTTTTAAGCTGTTGACAGTCATATCTGTGTCCCACGCTGCTATAAACACTATTAGGACTCATATATTGCACTAAAAAGTGAAAATTGGTTGTTTTTGCGTTATTTTAAGCAAATTCATTCTTCCGGTTTGAAACGAATTTTTAAAGCTGCGTCACGGCCATGAGATACTCAGGTGTAAATCCAGCCTGGAGAGTGGCTGTCTGTCCTTTCGAGAACATTGTGACGTCTCTGAGTGTGCGGCATTAATTCATGAGAAAGACGTGCTTCAAACCAATCAGCGCGCTCTATTGTGTATGACGTGAAACTTCATTAATATGCATGATAGCTCTGGAGACTGTTTACAGTGTTCAGACGGCAGAGAGACGCCACGTTGTGTTGCCAAAACAAGTGAAAGAACTAAAATTTGGAGACTCGGGTCGTCGGTGTTGCAACGAAGGTTTTGTTTTCATTTTCCCTCTATGAGAGCTCAGCTGGACTCACGTGTGGATTACAGTGCACGCCACAGAAATGCGTTTGTAAGGAACATTTTTACCTGAGAGCTTTTTCACATCTGGAAATGATGAAATCCAGATTTGCCGCTCGTCTCCTTTTAAAAAAGACACAGCTCCAGTGTGATTGTCTGTCTACAGACTTGGTAAGTGTGTGTGATCAGTGCCCTTTGTTTAACCCAGATTGCAAAGTTAGTTGGTATCGTCAGCAGTGCTCTTTCAGTTTATAAAGACATACCATAGTCAAAATGATTGAGTTACTAAGTTTACAGTATGTTAATATCACTGCAATATTACAGTACAATATTATAGACTGAAAGATCCGCTGTAAATGCTGCTGTCCGAGTGTAAACATGTAAACACAAACTATTCCCGTCGTGCAGGATTTTCGCTGCATTTTGTGACAGGATAGTCTATACACACACGGCTTTCTGACGCTACCTACCGAGTACATAAGTTACAGAGAAATGCGGAGGATTTTTTTCTCCCATTCGCCGTGCGGTATCAAACATACTGCGTCTGTGTGTTTGTTTTGCCTGTGAAACTCAGCACGTGCCCAAAAGGAAACGCCCTTCTTTGCAAGTCCTTCCCTCTTTCCCTCCCCCGACACTCCCACACTCCCAGAGCTGGACACGCCCACTTTCCTGACTTTTTTTCAAACTAGAGGTGTGAAAACACCCTGCTGAGACAGGGGGTGTCGTGGCCCTTTAAGTCTATTTAAATGTCAATATTTGAATACAAATATAACAATATCGATGCTGTAAAAGGAACCGTATGAAACTGAAAACAGTCACATAAACCTTTCACCTGAGGTTTATCGGTGGCTGAAAAACACTAGCTGTGCATATACCAAAAAATGTTGGAGTGTTCCTTTAATACCACTTCTTGTATATTAATGTCGTGCTCACCAATTGCATAGACGTGTGGAGGCAGCGTGCCCAGCGATCGGCCCTGGTACTGTTTAATGCTCTCTGGAGAGTACAGCTTAGGAATCTCACAATATGGATTCACAGCAATCAGGATGTTGGCCACAAACGTCTGAAACACAGAGGAAACACTGAATGCCTTTCATTTTATTTGGCAGAGGAAAAAAATGTTTCTCAAGCAAATAATAACTAAAATATTCCCTCCTTTCATTAAAAAAAAGGCTTAATGAAGTGAAGGAGTGATCTGCATTTGAATGTGCACTGCTGTTCAAACTATGAGGCTGTTTCTGACAAAAGACTCTTGTGCTGCTCTCCATGGCTGCGTTTAGTAAATCCAAAAATGCAGAGAAACCATAATATTGTGAAATATTATTCACACTTAGCTGATGATTGATAATAAAGTGTGTTTGGCATGCTGTCCCGGGAGAGAGTTCTGAGCTCAGAAGATCCTCGAGCCCGGGGCTCCCTCCCGTTTCATCAGGAGAGAGGGAAGTCTGAGCTTGTGTAAGTCTTGAAAGCTCCCCTGAATTCATTCCTTTGTTCATCAGGTGTCTACGGAATTAACCGCCGGCATACAGTATGTCCACTCAGAAAATACCCCTATGTTCGCAACTCAATACTAAAAACACTCATATGCTCTCACACTCATACACTACGGCCAATTTAGTTCATCAATTCCCCTGTAGCGCATGTGTTTGGACTGTGAGGGAAACCGGAGCACGCGGAGGAAACCCTCATCAACACGGGGAGAACATGCAAACTCCACACAGAAATGCCAACTGACTCAGCCGGGACTCAAACCAGCAACCTTATTGGGCACATAAAGTGCAACACACACACACACACACACAAAGATCAGTGTCTTGATAATAAAATGTAGAGTACAAGACAACAGAAGAGAATACTTACATAGATCTTATCTTTGCTATAGCGCACACGGACATTATTCAGAAGCGTAGCTTCATTCAAGTACATCAACGAGCCTGTGACACACACACACACATGAAATCATCATTAAGGGTGCATAATAAACTGTGTCCCACACACATGAATCTCAAACACACTTACAGTTGTCCTCAACATGTTTGTTGACATCATCCTCAGCAGGGAAGACTTGATCCACGGGAGCTTGGAAGTTCTGGAAAGCAAAGAAACGGCTTTAATAAGTGAAGACACATGTGGCCAAGTATGGTGGCCCATACTCAGATATTGTGCTTTGCATTTAACCCAGTGCACATGCCGTGAACACACACACACACACACACACACACACACACACACACACACCCGGAGCAGTGGTTTAACATTAACACTTTAACATTAAAAGCATGGCACATTCACAGAACTTGCTACACGCTTCACTGCAGGTTTTGTCTTGTGGCTGAATAATATGAATGTCTTAAATCAAGAAGCATCTTCTAGACAAGCAAAACGCATTGTCTTGATTTAAGAAATAAAATGGCAAAATATTGTGATTTTTTTTTTTCTTAAAACAAGCAAAATAATCTGAAAAAAAAAATCGAAAACAAGATTATTTACCTGCCCTCATTGGCAGATTATTTTGCTTATTTTAAGGAGAAGAAAAAATAAATAAATCACTCAATTTGGGCACCTTTATTCTCAACACAAGACAATAAGCTTTACTTGTCTAGAAAAAGCTTCTTAATTTAAGAATATTTAGATATTCAGACTAGAAACAAGACAAAACCTCTAGGCAAGAAAAGCATTTTTTGCAGTGTTTAACTTGCTCACACACACACAAGTTGGTATTAGTGATTTACAGGGACTTTCTATAAGCGTAATGTATTTTATACTGTAAAAAATGCTTATTTATGATTATTTATGGCCTTACCCATAAACCCAGCCCTTACAGGAAACCTGCGGCACATGTTATAATGTCAAAAGATGCCATTAAGTATGATTTAAGCATTTCGAATTATAAGGACAGCAGACATGTCTTCATAATCCACTAGAATAGAGTACAAATATGTCATACCCACACAAAAAATGTCCTTGTAAACCACCAAAATCAGCACACACGCACACACACACACGATTCAATAATAAAGATTTTTGCATTCATTTGTGAAGTGATGCCACTATGTTTTGGAACCATGAATGTAAGCTAATGCTAACTGTTTTGGAGGGTTGATTGGATTTTGCTAGTGAACTGTCCGTGCGGTTGAGAGTGTTTATCACCAGTGGTGTAAAGTAACACATTACAAATACTCAAACTACTGTAATTGAGTATTTTTTCTCAGAAATTGTAATTTACTAAGTAGTATTTGATTAATGTGTACTTTTACTTTCCCTTGAGTACATTTTTACTGCAGTATCAGTACTTTTACTTCTCTACGGTCCTTCAACCTGCAGTCACTTTATAATGTCTTGTTTATGGGGATTAGAAAAATCAGTCCTGTGATTCCTGTCCAATCAAATCACACAAGGTAAATCTCATCATAATGAACAACCTCAAGACATGATTGCTTTATAATTGCAGCAAACTGTTTAGAAGCATTAAAAGTGTCCATGAAGATGTCCAAAATCTTTACACGCATTGACCCAGAGACTGTGTAGATGCATGTCACTGATGAGAAGATGACAGATGTTTACTCTATGATGAACACCAGTCAGGCACAGGACGTCAACATGACATCAGATTGAAGTTGTACCCCAACGTTGGGGGACTTTGCATTTTGTTTGGAAATGAAAATCGGGTTGACGTCAGAACTCAACATCAGACGAACGACGTCAATGTCCAACATCCAACCCAAAAGCAACCAAATATCAACGTCTGATGATGTTACAGCTTGACATTGTGTGGATGTTACCACTATGATGTCTATCAGACGTTAGATTTTGGTTGCCATACCTGACGAATAAATGTCAGTATTTGAAGTCACTATGACGTTGGTTTAAGATGTTGACTCAACGTTGGATTTTGGTCACTTTCTAACAACCTAAAATCGATCAAATATCAACATCATTTGACGTTATTGGACATCAAAATAACTGGCTAGACATTGAATTTTGGTCACCTGACATCCTGACCTAAATCTAACCTAATATTAACGTCTTATGGCGTTGTGTGCCTGCTGGGCAATAACTAAATGCACTACAGAATGTTACGTTTACACACATGCACAAATTACATGTAAATGCTTCAGCTTTCGACTGCGTAATACTCACTACTCACTACTCTTGAGTACTTTTGAAAGGGCTACTTTGAGTAATATTTACAACATATATTTTTACTCTACTTGCACTACATTTTTCGGCAAGTAATGGTGCTTTTACCTTTTCAGATTTCTCAGTACTCTTTCCACCACTGTTTATCACTGTATTGATTTGTGACTACTAATGTGTTCAGTCTGCTTTTAGCATGTTGATGTGTCATTTCAAGAGACATCTGGGTAGTGGTCAACTCGTATATCGTCACAGCCAATATATTGGCTGATATTTGTCATTTTAAAAAGTGATGACGTTATTTATATGCTGAACACTAAGGGAACAATTTCATAACGCATTGAGGAAGACAGCGTTGGTAGGAAGCACACAGTTTTTTTACCGTAACATTCACCGTAGCGTAGCTTGGACAGTAATTTAAGGTAACAGAGAAGTGTGCATTAGAGATAGTGGAAAATTGATTGAGGAATTTTGTTAATTGGAAAATAAAGACGTTTTTATTTGCATCTATGTTGCCTACGGACTCTGTTTGCGATTTACGGACTTTTATGCGTTTAAAAAACTAGCTCACTCTACCAACAATAGCGGCAATGGAAAGCCGCTACAATATGTTTCTTATGTTTCCTCAACAAGGTCCTGGCATGTTAAAGATGGGTAAAACAGCATTTATTATTTTTATTACATAGCAAAATTTACAGGCTTTTTCAAAGACGTTAAAAACAACTGTATGAGCATATTTACTTTACATCTTAAGTTTTTTAATCCATTTTCAAATTACTTATTTTTATTTAATTTAATTCAAAAGCATTTTTAATATAATATACCCTATTTTAATTTAAATACAGTTGACATTATATTGGCTAAATATTGAACATCAGTTTCCAATATATCGACATCAGCCTTTAAATAACCCATATCGGTCGACCACTAGTTCTAGGTGTTTTCTGAAGTGCTTTTAGATGCATGCAATTTTGAAAATAACAGCACATCTCTCCCTCACAAGCTCCACATTTTGTGCTATTTCTTTGTAAAGTGCAAACGATGCAGGATTAGTTCCATGCTGATATTTTAAGAGTTAGTTTGCTTCAAAAGGATCTAAATTATGTCTACATTTTTACCCTCATGTTCTTCCAAACATCTTCCAAGTCCTCTCATCTTGAACAAAGAAATCCTGAAAATGTAAAAAGTTCTTTCCGAATTTGGACTGAAAGTACTTATTTCAAAACAGCAGCCAAAGAGTGTTAGGAGCATAACAAATTTATTTGTTGTGTGCTCAAATAGCATTAAAAAAAGCTTATATTTTAGGCTAAACCAGGCCTATATGGGAGTCTGGGAGACTTAAAACTACCAATTGGAAAAAATAAATAAATAAATAAATAAATAATAATAATAATAATAATAAATGTATACTTGTATACGTTTTTGGTGAAGCACATTCAATTACATTGATCATATATTGATAAATAGTGTTCTTTGTACTCTACATGTGTTGATCAATTAATATACAATTGAAAAAAAAACTAAACTGATTTTGTTGACTACACAAAGCAATTAGATCTCTTCAGAAGACTTGGACTAAACCACTCAGTTAATATGTACAGCGAGTAAAAGAAAGCTCTCAGGGTCTTTAGGAAAGTTCTGAGGTTCATGAAGTTTTAGAATGGGAGTTTTTCCAATTAATGGGTAGAATAAGGTCTTTGAAAAACAGTGTAGTCGGCACAGATTCACACACCCAAACATTCTCATCTAATTACTTACTAGAAACATCTGTGACACACAACAAAGGTTAAATACACCTTTTAAATATGGGTGTGTCTCATTTGCATTAGACCATTTTAAATATGACGTTTGCCACAGACATTAGGTCAACTTGAAAAAACACATGGGAAAATCTTGAGGGAACCCAAGCCAAGTGTTTTTTTTATTATTCAAAATGGTGGCATTGGTTTTAACAATTCATTATAACAACTGGCTCAAAATAAACCACACTAAAAAAGATTTGTTGCTCTTTTGTAACAATAAATAAACAAAAGAACAAACAAATAAATGAATGAATGAACAAACGATGGAATGAATGAATGAACGAAAGAGCGAACAAACAAATTAATAAACAAACAAACAAATAAACGATAGAATGAACGAATGAATCAACAATCGAACGAGCGAACGAACGAACAAATAAATACAAACGATGGAATGAATGAACGAATGTATGAAGAAAATGAATTAATAAACAAATAATAAATTAGTGAATAAAAAAACAAATAAATGAACGAATAAATGTAATAAATAAACAAACAAATGAACGAATGAACAAATGAATAAACACAAATAAATGATGGAATGAACAAAGGAAAGAATTATTGAATGAACGACTGTATGAATAAAACAAACAAATGATGTAATGAATGAACGAATAAATGATGTAATTAATGAACGAACGAATTAATAAACAAACGAATGAATGAATAAATGAAGGACGAAAGGAAAGAATGAATAAACAAAAGAATGAACGAACAAATAAACTGAAATGAATGAACGAACGAATGAATAAACAAACGAATAAATGATTAAACAAATGAAGGACGGAAAAAATGAATGAATAAACGAACAAATAAATGAATAAAAGAACCAACAAATGAACAAATGAATGAACGAACGAACAAACAATAGAATGAATGAAAGAACGAACGAATGAACAAATGAATAAACGAAAAACGAATAAGCGATGGAATGAATGAAAGAATGAATAAACAAACGAATGAATGAACGAATGAATAAAACAAATAATTGAACAAACAAACGAATGAATAAACAAATGAATTAATGAATAAACAAACGAAATAATGACTAAACAAATGAAGGGAAGAAGAAAGGAAGGTATGCAGAAATGAACGAATGAACCAACAAATGAATGAACAAATTAACCAACCAATGAATGAATAAACAAATACATAAATAAATGAAGGAAGAAAGAAACGAACAATGATAAAAACAAATGAATGAACAAACAAATTGAATGAATGAATGAATACAAAAACAAATAAATCAAGAAATGAAGGAACAAACAAATGAACGAATAAACAAACTAATAAATGAACAAATTAACCAACCAATGAAAGAATAAACAAATACATAAACAAATGAAGGAAGGAAGAAAGAAACGAATAGATGATTAAAAACAAATGAATGAATGAATGAATGAATGAATGAACGAACGACCAAACAAACAATGAACGAACGACAAACAAACGAACGAACAAACGAACAATTGAATGAATGAATACAAAAACAAATAAATGAAGAAACAAATGAACAAACAAATGAACGAATAAACAAACTAATAAATGAATGAACAAATGAATCAACTGCAACTGATTTTTCTGGCTTCTGACATAGATTCCAGCACTTCTGTGTTCAAAGTGAACCGGAAGTGGACACAGATTTTATCTTAGCATGATGATGCATTTCCTGCTGAAACTGAATATTGAGTAGGGGGCGGGGTTTAATTTTTGCACTGGTTTGATATCTTCCCTTGTGTTCAACAGAAAAAAAGAAACCTAATCAGATTTGGAAGGAGTAAAGGGCGAGTAAATGAGGAGTACCTCAACACCAAATGCAAAAGTGAAGGTTTCCACTTTCATTCTTCTGTCCTGATAACAGTACATGTACACACACACACACACACGCACACACTTGCAGCATGTGAACAGACGGCCCATTGTGCGTTCACAGCCCAGTGACATCACACTGCACACAGATCACATGGGCTGGATGTAATGCTGCACACAACAGTCCTGTAGTTCTCACACATGAAAACACACACAGATTCACTTCTACTGGACTCCAGAACTCCATATGGACGACAGCATGTGTTTGCAGAAGCTCTGAAAATAAAAGCCTTCATCTGGAGAGTTGAAATTATTCAGCTTATGCAAAGAGTCTGTCAAAAAATGTGAGTATCTTCATTATGAGTCTAGATTTCCATTTCCTTGCTCTCAACGCATGTAAATAAAGCTAGTTCATCAACTCTAATGGCACTTGGCAATGTAGTTTTTCTTTTTTCAGGAGAATTTCAGTGGTGCTCCTTGGCAACCAGTGAAGCACTTATAATGTCCAGCTGAACTCTAAAGGTCATGTGTGTGTTTCTCCTGTTTTATGGAGAATTGAAGATTTCGTTTCATTACTTTGATTACACTGACGGCCTCAAACATGAAGCGCCTTTTGTGTGCAAAGGTTTATGAATATACACTGGAATCATTACTAACTGACTGTTCATAAGACAACGTCACTCATAAACAATCAGCCAGTAATGATTAATGGCTTTTAATTTAATTTAATTTATTTTTATACAAAACAAGTAGCAAGAGTTTCAGCAACGAATTATAGCAACTGGCTCATGCACAGTAAGAAAGACGATTAAATAAATGATTTATTGAATGAATGAATGAATGAATGAATTAATTAATTAATGAACGAACAAATGAATGAACAAATATACAAATGAATGAATGAATAAACTAGTGAATGAATGAACAAACAAATGAGTTAATAAACTTATAAATGAATGAATTAATAAACTAAACAATGATTGAATAACTGAATAAATTAAAGTATGATTGAATGAATGAATTAACAAATGAATGACTGAGCGAATGAACGAACAAACGATTGAATGAATGAGTGAATCAATGAATAAATTATTGAATGAATGAACAAATGAATGAATTAATGAACAAACAAATTAAAGACTGTGAAAATGTTTAAATGTGAAACTGTGTTTATAATTCTGCAGATGCTGAACCTTACCTTTCCTCTCTGGTTGAGAGGTTCGATGGTCAGACTATCGGCACTGATGTCGATGATCCTGCCCAGCTGGAACCCGTCTGTAGGGTGAGGCGCCCACACCGGCTTTCCATCGTCCATTTCACCGCTGAGGAAGAAGAAAGGGAGAGCGATCAAACACCAGCAGAAGAAGAACAGAGAGAGACTGGGCTCAGCAATACTGACTGTAAATGTTAAGGTTAAATGAACTGCAGCATGTCACGAATGTCATACAAAGTTGAACAGATCAATAATTAATGTGCATAAATTAAAGAGACAATTCAGCCAAAAACGAACATTTCCTCATCATTTACTTGATTTAATGAGTTTCTTTTTTCTGTTGAAGACAACACAAGACAATATGAAGAAAGTTGGACAAAAGCACACATTGACATCCACAGTAGGACCACAAAAATTCGCGTTTGTTCGAAAAAGTTTGTTTGTTCGGTCATTTATTCAATCATTTGGCTGTTCATTTATTTGTTCGTTAAGTCATTTGTTAATTCTTTCGTTTGTTCGGTCTTTTGTGCGTTTGGTCATTCAGTCTTTCATTTGTTTGTTCATTCGTTCGGTCGTTTGTTCAATCGTTCGGTCGTTTGTTCATTTGCTTAGTCAGTTGTTCATTCATTTGGTCGTTCGTTTATTTGTTTGTTCAGTCATTTGTTCATTCGTTTGTTTGTTCGGTCTTTTGTGCGTTTGGTCATTCAGTCTTTCATTTGTTTGTTCATTTGTTCGGTCGTTTGTTCATGCGTTCGGTCGTTTGTACATTCGTTTGATCGTTTGTTCATTTGCTTAGTCAGTTGTTCATTCATTTGATCGTTCGTTTATTTGTTTGTTCAGTCATTTGTTCATTCGTTTGTTTGTTCGGTCTTTTGTGCGTTTGGTCATTCAGTCTTTCATTTGTTTGTTCATTCGTTCGGTCGTTTGTTCAATCGTTCGGTCGTTTGTTCATTTGCTTAGTCAGTTGTTCAATCATTTGGTCGTTCGTTTAGTCATTTGTTCATTCGTTTGTTTGTTCGGTCTTTTGTGCGTTCGGTCATTCAGTCTTTCATTTGTTTGTTCATTCGTTCAGTCGTTTGTACATTCGTTCGATAGTTTGTTCATTTGCTTAGTCAGTTGTTAAATCATTTGGTCGTTCGTTTATTTGTTCGTTCAGTCATTTGTTTATTCGTTTGTTTGTTCGGTCTTTTGTGCGTTTGGTCATTCAGTCTTTCATTTGTTTGTTCATTCGTTCGGTCGTTTGTACATTCGTTCGATCGTTTGTTCATTTGCTTAGTCAGTTGTTCAATCATTTGGTCGTTCGTTTATTTGTTCGTTTAGTCATTTGTTCATTCGATTGTTTGTTCGGTCTTTTGTGCGTTCGGTCATTCAGTCTTTCATTTGTTTGTTCATTCGTTCAGTCGTTTGTACATTCGTTCAATCGTTTGTTCATTTGCTTAGTCAGTTGTTCATTCATTTGGTCGTTCGTTTATTTGTTCGTTCAGTCATTTGTTCATTCGTTCGTTTGTTCGGTCTTTTGTGCGTTCGGTCATTGAGGCTGCGTCCGAAACAGCATACTTCCATATTATACAATATGCTAAAATCAGTATGTGAGCCGAGCAGTATGTCCGAATTCATAGAATTCGAAAATCAAAATGCGAGAAGTACCCGGATGACTTACTACTCCCGGCGAGATTCTGAAGTGCACATCCCATGGACGCTGCGCTATCCCATGATGCCCTGCGAGAGAATTCAGGAATAGGAGTGAAGTGACGCAACTGACGCAGGTAGGTCACATGACCATGACAGAATGGCGGATGTAGTACGTCTGAATTCCATTCATACTTCTCTCATTCATACTGTATAGAACGTACTTTTCTTACGGTCGAGTAGTACGTTTAAATTTAAATGCAGTACCTACTGAGTAGTAGGCGGTTTTGGACATCTTTCTGTCATTCATTTGTTTGTTTGTTCATTCGTTTGGTCACTTTGTTCATTCGTTCGGTCGTTTGTTCATTCCATCGATCGTTTGTTCATTCGTTAGGTCGTTTGTTCATTCATTCGGTCATTTGTTCATTCCATCGATCGTTTGTTCATTCGTTAGGTCGTTTGTTCATTCATTCGGTCATTTGTTCATTCGTTTGGTCAATTGTTTGTTTATTTGTTTGTCATTCATTTATTTGTTCTGTTATTTCTGCATTCGGTTGTTTAGTTGTTCTGTCGTTCATTTGTTCGGTTGTTTGTTCATTCATTCAGTTGTTTATTCATTCGGTCTGTCATTTGTTCATTCGTTCAGTCATTTGGTCGTTTAGTTGTTCCATTGATCATTAGTTTGGTCGTTTGTTCATTTGTTTTTTTGTTCATTCATTCATTCATGCATTTGATTGTTCATTGATTTGGTCGGCGGTTTGTTTATTCGTTCGGTCATTCATGCGTGCATTCGTTCTTTCTTTATTCTTTCCAACAGATGTACATAGTAGAATATCTATCTGTTGCATTATAAATTGTTTGGATGTTATTTTATTTTTGTCTGTTTTATTAATTAATTACTTTTTTATTTATGTATTTTTTGTTTATTTTTTTTCCTCGTTTGGTCGTTTAATAATTCTGTCGTTTGTGCGTTCACTAAATCTGTCATTCATTTGTTTGTTCATTCGTTCGGTCATTTGTTCATTCGTTCGTTCATTTGCTCATTTGACGTCACCCATAGGTTTCTGAAGAGCGCAAATGAAGCTACATGTGAGCGAGGCAAACCGTTGCCATCATGACACTGTATATGTACTCATTTCCGGCACACTGTTGGACTGCGTCTGAAACTGCGTCTGCGTGTGACTATATATGTATGTGATTTCAGATGTAGCCTTTGTTTTAGTAATCTTCAATCAAAAGTCTGACTATTTGCTTCTACGTTTAGAGTAGCGGTGTTTCTGTTGACATCAACCTAAGGGCTTCCATAGAAACTGTATATCAATATCCCTAACCATGCCTCTCTAACCGTTAGTTTGCTATGCGGAAATAAGAAAGCCCCGCCCCCTACTCAATATTCAGTTTCAGTTGGAAGTACATCAACATACTGAAATAAAAATCTCTGCAACTTCCAGTTCACAGACTTTAATGTTTTCTGACTTTGATTGAAATGTAATATTGTGTGGAAAGCTGCTCTGAAACACTAATGATTGTAAAAAGCACTGACTCCAAATGAAGTGAGCTGACGTTTTGAGCATTGTCACTGTGGCTCAGATTCATCTGTGTGAGGTGTGTCTGTCCTGACAAGACAATAAGAACTGCCTGTGTTTTCACAGTTCAAAAGTAAAGAAGGGAGTAATTCAGCCAACACATACACTAGAAGGTCACCCTGAACATGGAGGTCACATTTCCACCTGCAAATGAATCGGCAATGGCAAACAGTGAGCAGGTGTTTATTGTGTCTTCGGTGTAAGTCCCTAAAGCCTGTTCACATGTGCAAATAGCCTGAGGGTTGAAGAGCGACAAGATCACCACAAACACAAGCAACACAAGGACCTGTGTCAATACTGAATCAGCACCCTCATCCCCTGACACACTCCCTACAGACTTTAATCACTGGAGCACTCCTTGTTTTCCTTTCAGTTTAAAGTCCCTGTGAAATTAAAAGAAAGTTTTTTTAGATGTTAGTATGTTAGTTTTCAGGATATCTATAAGCCAGTGTGCTCCAAAATTCACATTTAGAAGGTATTAAACATACAAAAGATAAACGGATCCTTTTTTTTTTTGACGTCATACTTCAGTTTCTCATCAAATCTTCTGACCAATCAGATGCTCTCTAGTGTCTGATATGCCCCGCTCCCTTCAAGATGCTTTTCATTTGGTGAGCTTAAGCTCAACCACTCTCACTGGCAGAGCTGTGTTCAAAATAAAACAAAATGTTATTGGCTGTTTTTTTTAAGAGGAGGAGCTACTCTATGCCCCGCCCTCTTCATGTTTCACTTGAGTTTAGATCAAACACTGAATAAAAAAATGCACATTTCAAAGCACATGGCACATTTAAACAAAGACCTGCATGAAAATCAACACCAACGCCCTTTTCTCAAGCTCAAGACCAACAATAAAGATGACTTATAGTCAAGATTACCTATTGAGCATATCGATGAGCACTGTGGACAGAAACATCAATATGAAATAATAAAATATTTAGACACAGTAGAGGTGGGGGGACAAATTATTCATTGCAATTCTTACTATTAGGGATGGCACAATACTCAATATAATATTGTGCTCAATACTTAATATAATATAATAATTAATAAGCGTTCAGTACAACGTCCACGATTCAATACGCATAGAGATATTGCGGCTTTTGATGAATTCAAAAACTAAAACCAATTCCAATATAATTTCAAAATATTACTTTAATATAAACTCTTTTTTTTTACGTTAAGGACATTTCTTTGTCACCAACAAGCTGGAAAAATCTAATTAATAGGGGTGTCAAAATTAATCATTTCTTCGGTGCAGATGTGGACAATTTGATATCGGTTCAGTAATAGATCATAACCGGTTATTACGCACTGACGTCATTTATCCCCTATGCGCGATGTCGCGGTAGAATACTATGGCGAAGGAGGCGAGGTTGAGTAGGCTAAATAAAACACTCCTACTACTTAAAAAGCAGATCTTTCACTGACACTGAGGAATGGTAAAGCACGAGCCGCTATTTCACTACTAGGGAGAAATGCTGTAAAACTCTAACTCTCTCTCTCTCTCCCACACACACACTTTGGGCATTTGACCCGCTGGCATGTTCGTGAGGTAAATTTCCCTCCTCTCGGCTGTTTGTGGATCGAGACACAAGCGTGCCTGTGGTGCGAGTTTACTGTATTGTATTTATTCTATTACGGATTACCAGATAACCGCGTATTATGCGCATATAGACTGACCCGCAGCTGTTTTACCCGCGTCACTCATGGGTGAACAGCGCTTTCGTTTCTAAAGCCAAGCGCAGCCCTTTCTGTTGAGCGGGTGAAGACAATGACCAATCATAGTGGTGTAAGATCCTGCCAGCGCTCAAAAAGCAATAATATTTACATTAGTTTATTTGTTATGAAACTGTTATGAATGCTCGTGCTGTCTTCTGAGCATGTATTGGAGTTTTCATTCACAAAGAGTGTTTTTTTGAGCAGGTAAAATTAAAGGTACAGTTCATATATCTGACTGCTTGTATTAAAGGACAAAATTTTTTACAAGTAATATATAAATATAAACATATTTATAGATTTTAATACAATTTGTTTTCTTGTGTTGTAAAGAAAAAAATCTAATTATGTCTGGAAAGCATCGTCAATGCACCGTGATGCACCGAGATATCGAATTGAACCGAATCGATGGCATGATAATCGTAATTGAACCGAACCGTGAGACCAGTGTAGGTTCACACCTCTACTAATTGCTGTCTTTTTTTGTAATAAGAACTGCTTGTTCTTTATTATTTCACTTTGTAATCAATATTAATTCCTAATTCCATTAATGAAGCTCTTTTCTGGACACTCAAAGCACTTGACACATTTTATTTTGGGGGTGGGGGTGGGGGGAATCTTCTCATCCACCACCAGTGTGCAGCATCCACCTGGATGACGTGATGGCAGCCATATTGCACCAGACCGCACACCAGCTGATTGATGGAGAGGAGACACAGTGATTAAGCCAATTATGATATGGGGATAGTTAGGAGGCCATGATGGACAGAGGCCAGGATGCCGGGGTTAAACCCCTTACTCTTCTTCACAGGATATCCTGGGATTTTTAAAGGATTGTCAGGACCTCGTCTCATCCGAAACACTGTGCTCACTGAGCAGTATAGTGTCCTCTTCTCTATACTGGGGCATAGGACCCACACGCACCGCAGGTTGAGCGCCCCCTGCTGGCCTCAAGATGAAAAGTATGCAAATGATGAAAAGTAATAACGAAAAAGACAACTAAACCATGCAGTGTTTCCTCTAGGATTTGTTCCAGCTGTGGTGGCAGGCCTTTTACACAGATCTCCCAGCTCCCTATGGCATTACTTCAATGACAAATGTCATGAGCGCAGTATTACAAGCCAAGATCGCACTCATGTAATACAGTACAAGCATGCAAATCTCTTTGCTTGTGCCCCGTTTTCCTCATTGCTAGGAATATTTATGAAAGTCTCCAATAGACCTACAGAAGGGCATTGATGTGTCCTGAAGTAAAGTGAAACGGCTATAAACTCCAGCAAGATAAAGTCATTGTATGCAGAGCCATTGACTTTTATCTGTAAATAAAGTATAATTATGGAAACTGTGTTCATCTGAACTGAAAGCTGCGTCTTGTTTGCTGGCCTCACGCATCACACACACCTGTCAGTCAGTCAGTATGTCACCTTAAAGCAGGGATGTCAAACTCAATTCCTGGAGGGCCGCAGCCCTGCACAGTTTAGTTCAAACCCTAATTAAACACACCTGATTAAACTAATAGGCCTTTTTCACACTTCCTGGTTCCGGTAAGCGAAACAGTGTACCACAACATCCGGTTCCAATGCAACGGAGTAAGAATGAATGGCAGAGTCGTCTCATCGCTGTTATTGCAGCGTTCCCGGCTGCTCCAATTAAAAAAAAACGACACGCTTACCTCAATTTCCACGATTTCCCGAAAGACGAAGGACAGAGAACATCATGGGTGATCTGCCTTTCACAAAGAGGTGCTCCTATCATGGTCATTAATCTATTATGGTCTTAATCAATTCCTTCAAAGACTCATATGTTATTTAGAGGTATTAGACCATCCTTCTGATAGATCGTCTTTTGATATTACTAAATCTAATGTTGGCAAATTTTGTTTTACAATAAATACCAAGAGTAATAATAAAGCTATTTGTACTTTTTTCCACTTTTTTCATCCACTGAAAAGAGAAATCAAATTAAAGAAATGTTCTATAAACTTCTCCACAGATTTTATCCAGCAAAACATTATTTACAGAAATGTAAAAGCAGGATTGTTGTGAATTGTGTTTTTGTAATGAATATGAGAAGGCTGTTTTACACTTATTTTGGCTTTATGTATAGTCAACTTATGTGGTGAAGTGCTTTACTGTCTATCCTAATCAAGAGGAAAATAGTTTTATTTATTTAATTTGCTTATGTTGTTAACAAAACTGTACATTCATAAATGTAAATTTAATAAACAGAAACCAAATGTTAGGATATTGATGACTGAAATATGCTTGTACCAGTATCAGAGACCCCCCTAACAAGATAGAGGTAAAGTTGGTTTTATATTCGCACATTCGTTCATTTTGAAGTCTCTATATTGTTTACCATGTTACTTTGAATATTTAATCGGAATTAGCATGCAAGTATGACTTCAAAACAACATTAACACTGTATAATTGACTGTGAACAATGTTGTACATTGATAGTCTTTGGCTGCTAATATGATTTGCCTATTTAGAATTTGCAAGCAATACTTTTATGAAATTATATTATTAAGGAGAAAGTCTGAATATCCCAATATAAAACCAACTTTACCTCTATCTTAACAAGAAAGCTCGACCCACTTTATAATTTGTGAACTTATTACAGATGTACATTTTGTATATTTGTATTTTATTTATAATTACCCCTGGCATGTGTATTTTTTTGTATTGTAAAATGTTATTTGCTGTTCTTTAAATAAATAATGTAAAACAATACAATGAATACCTTTATTTTTCCGCGAGTAGGAGCTAAAGTATGTTTGCAGACTTGAGAAAACCTTACGAGCATTAAACAACCTGTAATTTATGTGGCTCCTCGTTCTTTCATATTGACCGATCGCAACTCACCTGCATTAAAGGAAGGAGCACTGTTTACGGACGGGACGACTAACATAAAACTAATCCTGCTGGTTGTTAAATAGCCTAGTTAATCTTGCTTACGAATGGCTTGAATGAGCAGATCGTTTGTTGTTAACTGCGCACCTTACTGTAACCTACAGTGGCAAACGCTTTGCATAAGACAGACTTTCTGCACAAATTCTGCAAATCGGTATCATCTTTTAAATGCTGTTTTATTTACGTCACTTTTACACAATCACCGAACAACGTCTTCTTGTCCAAATTATGGCAAAGATGACAGCGAGAATGTCATCCACTGTCCTGAGGGTGTCCTGTTTCAGCGACCGCTGGCGAAGCCGGAAATAGCGGCACACTGCTGCGAAGGGCTCTTCCGGTGTTCTATTCCGCTGTGAAAAAGGTCTATTGAGTCATTCAGGCTTGTTTGAAACCTACCAGTAAGTGTGTTGAAGCAGGGTTAGAACTAAACTGTGCAGGGCTGCGGCCCTCCAGGAATTGAGTTTGACATCCCTCCCTTAAAGGGTTAAACAAATAACACACAGCACTACTATGATTACAGAAAAGTTTACTCTGTTATAATTCACCTACATTTTAATACGTTTTGATGTGATTATAACCTGCTATAAAAAAATAAATAAAAAATAACAGCAACAACTGAAGGTTTAGAATGAGAAGCTGTAATGTAGCTGTAATGAATTTTGGTGTGGCGCCTTGCCATAGATGAACGAATGTAGTGATGATGCTTATACCAGATACATCAGCAGTCCTTAAGTCCAAAACTAAATAAATTAGTACAATCTCATCTTCTTTTTTGATTAAAACAAAAGTGTTAAAATCTTAATATTATTATGAATTATTAATCTCCCTGCCAGCTTTTTGACAACACAGATCCTAACATGTGGCCCTTGACTGTTGAATGACTGTCATAATGATTGATTCAGTCACATTATTCAGACTATCTGAACACGATTCACTCGTGTCCTCAAGACCACAAAAGGACAAATAATAAGGATAAAGTTCACCCAGTCACTTACTGTCAAGATTGTAAAGTTTATTGAGCATATCTGGACCCATGCGAACTGAATCCGTCATTTCTTTCCTGGTCTCGTGTTGCAGTGTAATCATTTCCATTTATGGGTCAATTACATATAAGAGTGTCAGTGATAAAGACGGGGAGGAATCTAGCTTTAGCACACAAGTTAAACTAGATTTAAAGGGATAGTTCAGCCAGAAATGTTCATTTACTGACTATTTACTCTACCTTAATTGGTTCCAAAGCTTTATGAGTTTCCTTCTTCTGGCAGATCTTTTGAAGAAAGCAAAAAACTGGTAATCATTGACATCCATAATAGGAAAATCAAATGCTATAGAAGACAATGGTCACAGGTTTTCAGCATTCTTCAAAATATCTTCTTTTGTGTTGAACACCTGGAAAAACTTCAAACAGGTTTGTAACAAGTAAAGGTGTTTTTGAATAAATAAAAGATTTTATTTAGTTTTTAATTCATGTTTTCTCTTCATGAAAATATATTATTATTTTTTTACATTATTTAATCCTATTTAACTTTAAAACAGTTCATACTAGTGCTGTCAAATGATTAATCATGATTAAATTGCATCCAAAATAAAGCTATACAATTATATTATATATTAAAATAAAAGCATAATGTGTTTGTACTTGGTGTACAAATATTGTGTTTATATAAATAATAATATATAGAAAATACAAAACAATAATATTTACATGAATATTCATTCATTCATTTTCTTGTCGGCTTTGTCCCTTGCGGGGTCGCCACAGCGGAATGAACCGCCAACTTATCCAGCACGATTTTACGCAGCGGATGCCCTTCCAGCCGCAACCCATCTCTGGGAACTTCCACACACTCATTCACACACATACACTACGGACAATTTAGCTTACCCAATTCACCTGTACTGCATGTCTTAGGACTTGTGGGGGAAACCGGAGCACCCGGAGGAAACCCACACGAACGCAGGGAGAACATGAAACTCCACACAGAAACACCAACTGACCCAGCCCAGCCGAGGTTCGAACCTGCGACCCAGCGACGTTCTTGCTGTGAGGCAACAGCACTACCTACTGCGCCACTGCGTTGCCCTATTTACATGAATATTTACATAAAATTTGTATAAGATGTAAATATTCAATTTCAAAATATAAATAAATACTTTTTTCACATATATACATATGTGTTTGTATTTATATTCATTCATTTTCCTTTAGCTTAGTTTCTTATTTATCAGCGGAATGAACCACCTGTATGTATATGTATATACAAACTAAATATGAACACATCATGTAACTTCTGTGAATACAAGCTTTTATTTTGTATGCGAATAATCATTATTAATGTTTTGACAGCACTAGTTTATACACAAACAGCGAAAGCAACATGTAAGAAATGATTTAAAGTATTTTGGAACAACAGATTTACTCATAAAACACATAAAAGCATCACAGTACTGAATGTTACTGTACATGAATAAACAGCGAGCTAGACAAGACGACTGCGAATGGAAGAGTATTTCAGTGCCACTCCATGTGGGTGTTCGTACTTGTGTGGGTTTACTGTGTTTATTTTCAGTCACAACTCTTTGACAAACCCACACTGAATACCAGAAATGACACAAAATTATAACACAACGAGTGCTGTAGTACAGTACAACCTCTTTCATCTCGTCCTTACAAAACCAAACTCAAATAGACAAACTAAGCCACAGAGATCACTGAAGCAGATTTACATTTCTATAGACCAGGATAAAAACAAAAGCACAATCAATCACGCATGGGTGCTTGAACAAAATAAATAATAATAATAATAATAATAATAATAATAATAAACAATACAAAACAAAGACAAAACAAAGACAGTAAAACCAAAGCTTTAAATGTATAAAAAAAAATATCAATTTTAAATTTATTAAAATCAAACAACACTAATGTGACACTCTTTATACCTGTAGGTGATCCAAGGTTACATCACCATGACTTATCACAATAATAATACTAATAATGATGATAATAATAATAATAAGAATAATAAGAATAAGAATAATAATAAGAAGAAGAACAAGAAGAAGAAGTAGTTTAAGAAAAAGTAGAAGAATAATAAGATTAAAAGCAAAAGAAAACTAAAAGGAGAAAAAGGTAAAACAAGAAAATGAAGGAAAAGGAAGAAAAAGTAAAAGAAAATGAAAAAGAAAAATAAGAAAAAAGTACAAGAAAAAGCAGACAGAAAACTGAAGACAAACAAAATCAAAAGAAAAAAGAACAAGAGAACAAAAGGGAAAAAGTTGAAGTAAAAGAAGAGAAGAAAAAGAAAAGGAACAAAAGAAAAAGAACAAAAGAAAAAGCAAGAAAAAGAAAGAAGAAAAGAAAAAAGCAGAAGTAAAAAGAACAAAAGAAAAAGCAGGAAAAAGAAAAAAGAACAGGAAAAAGAAAAAGTAAAAGAGAAGAAAAAAAGAAAAAAAGAAAAGAAAAAAGAAAAAGAAGAAAAGAAAAAGAAACAAAGAAAAAAGTTAAAGTAAAAAGAGAAGAAAAAACTAAAAGAAAAAAGAAAAAGAACAAAAGAAAAAAGCAGACGTAAAAAGAAGAAAAGAAAAAGCAGGAAAAGAAAAGAAAAAAAAACAGGAAAAAGAAAAAGTAAAAAAGAGAAGAAAAAAACAAAAGAAAAAAAGAAAAAGAAAAAAAGAAAAAAGAAAAAGAAGAAAAGAAAAAAGTAAAAGAAGAAAAGAAAAGAAAAAGAACAACAAAAGCAGAAATAAAAAGAAAAAGAAAAAGCAGGAAAAGAAAAGGAATTAAAAACAAAACACTGAAATATTATTCTTAATTATTTTTCACTTTGGTTATTGTTTTGGTTCATTCATTTTTCCATTTGATGATGCATTCTTCTTCTTATTATTATTATTAGTAGTAGTAGTATTATTATTGTATTCTATAAAACAGCATATAAAACCTGATGTCTTTAATTTGATAGGTCTCCAACATAAACTCTGACATTCATGAACTTATCAAATCAAGTACTGTGCTCAGAAATATGATTATGACGTACCATGACACAATCTATTTTGTCATCAACAAACTGTAATAATCCATCCTATTTTGTCAACAATATCTCTGTATTGACATCTACAACTCATCCACTGTAGCTTCTGTGTTGAATGACTGAAAATGATTAATTTAGTCACGTTATTCAAGGTGCCTTCACTGTGCTGCATAAGGAAAATTATAACATTGACAAAAGGTAAACAATAATGGATAACTGAATGAGTGCTCACAAGTGCCAGGTTTAGTTTGATCAACATGAACAACAGTGAAATGGCTGAACAATATATCGAAAAATTATCGTTATCCTGATAATAGTGTTAGGGCTGCACAATATATCACAAAAGTATCGTTATCATGATAATAGTATTAGGGCTGCACAATATATCGCAAAAGTATCGTTATCATGATAATAGTGTTAGGGCTGCACAATATATCGCAAAAGTATCGTTATCATGATAATAGTATTAGGGCTGCACAATATATCACAAAAGTATCGTTATCATGATAATAGTGTTAGGGCTGCACAATATATCACAAAAGTATCGTTATCATGATAATAGTATTAGGGCTGCACAATATATCGCAAAAGTATCGTTATCATGATAATAGTGTTAGGGCTGCACAATATATCGCAAAAGTATCGTTATCATGATAATAGTGTTAGGGCTGCACAATATATCGCAAAAGTATCATTATCACGATAATAGTGTTAGGGCTGCACAATATATCACAAAAGTATCGTTATCCTGATAATAGTGTTAGGGCTGCACAATATATCACAAAAGTATCGTTATCCTGATAATAGTGTTAGGGCTGCACAATATATCGCAAAAGTATCATTATACTGATAATAGTGTTAGGGCTGCACAATATATCACAAAAGTATCGTTATCCTGATAATAGTGTTGGGGCTGCACAATATATCACAAAAGTATCGTTATCCTGATAATAGTGTTGGGGCTGCACAATATATCACAAAAGTATCGGTATCCTGATAATAGTATTAGGGCTGCACAATATATCGCAAAAGTATCGGTATCCTGATAATAGTATTAGGGCTGCACAGTATATCACAAAAGTATCGTTATCATGATAATAGTATTAGGGCTGCACAATATATCACAAAAGTATCGTTATCCTGATAATAGTGTTGGGGCTGCACAATATATCACAAAAGTATCGTTATCCTGATAATAGTGTTGGGGCTGCACAATATATCACAAAAGTATCGGTATCCTGATAATAGTATTAGGGCTGCACAGTATATCACAAAAGTATCATTATCCTGATAATAGTGTTAGGGCTGCACAATATATCACAAAAGTATCGTTATCCTGATAATAGTGTTGGGGCTGCACAATATATCACAAAAGTATCGGTATCCTGATAATAGTATTAGGGCTGCACAGTATATCACAAAAGTATCGGTATCCTGATAATAGTGTTAGGGCTGCACAATATATCACAAAAGTATCGTTATCCTGATAATAGTGTTAGGGCTGCACAATATATCACAAAAGTATCGTTATCATGATAATAGTATTAGGGCTGCACAATATATCGCAAAAGTATCGTTATCCTGATAATAGTGTTAGGGCTGCACAATATATCACAAAAGTATCGTTATCATGATAATAGTATTAGGGCTGCACAATATATCACAAAAGTATCGTTATCATGATAATAGTATTAGGGCTGCACAATATATCACAAAAGTATCGTTATCCTGATAATAGTGTTAGGGCTGCACAATATATCGCAAAAGTATCGTTATCCTGATAATAGTATTAGGGCTGCAAAATATATCACAAAAGTATCGTTATCAT
Organism: Danio kyathit; assembly: GCA_903798195.1. Taxonomy (NCBI): domain Eukaryota; kingdom Metazoa; phylum Chordata; class Actinopteri; order Cypriniformes; family Danionidae; genus Danio; species Danio kyathit. The sequence goes on along the minus strand of LR812538.1, from coordinate 954,787 downwards.
GATAATAGTATTAGGGCTGCACAATATATCGCAAAAGTATCGTTATCCTGATAATAGTGTTAGGGCTGCACAATATATCACAAAAGTATCGTTATCCTGATAATAGTGTTAGGGCTGCACAATATATCACAAAAGTATCATTATGGCAATAACAGTGTTAGAGCTGCACAATAAATTGCAAAATTTTCCTTATCACGATGATAGTATTAGGGCTGCACCATATATCACAAAAGTATTGTTATTGCGATAATAGTGTTAGGGCTGTTCAATATATCACAAACATATCGTTATCGCAATAATAGTGTTAGGACTGCACAATGTATCACAAATATAATGTTATCGCGATGATTGTGTTAGGGCTGCACAATATATTGCAAAATTATTGTCATCGCAATAGTTTATTAAGAAGCGAACAGCTGCTTTTTTTTGCGCAGCTTATCAGTAAACTATGACTCTGTGTAGTAAACTCTGCTCCTTCTAAACACATTAAGATTACAAGACCCGGCTTTACTGACAAAATGCGCATGAAAATCTACTCGATTAAACCACCCAGCCCGACAACAGGCGTGTAAAGTCAAACAAATCACTTTGCATCATAAAGAAGCATTTTTTTTCGTAGGGTCTTAAAAGACACTATGTGAACGAGGTGTAAACATCACTTTCTTCACGTTCAGATAAAACAAACCAAGAGAACTAAACTACAAGTGTGACAAGTTCTCAGTGAACGACACACATACACAGTGCTCTGAAACTAGTGCACACTATCCTGCAAGGTCAATGTTTTCTTTTTAATTGCACTTGTTTAACCCTCCAGTACACAGTTGTAAAAACACTATCAGCAAAAGCATGAATAATTACATTTTTTGCCATTACCCCATGCTTTTTTTTTTTTCATTTCAAAAATATGTATTATTTAAAAAATTATTAGTCATTAATAGTGTCGAAAAACGTCAAACATCAATAGCAATGTGGTCGTGGCAGTATGTTTGGGAATGCATTCACCACACACAATAATGCATTTATCATGAATCTGACCTAAGGATGGTAATTTCATTGTACATCATTAAATAATTGAATTAATTGTAGGTTCATTGTTATAAACAGCCTGTGAAGATGACAAATGAGGGACTTCTGTGCGAATGAGACACACTCGAGTTGCTCCTCTCATTAGTTTCTATCAACTCTAAAGCTGTTTGGCTTTTCCAGTAATTCCAGGGTAAATAAACCTGAATGGAACCCCATACAATGAGATTACAGACGATTGCGTGAGGTGCAGGACATCGAGCGTTAATCCTTCCCTCTGCCAGTATAACAGCTTCTGCTGGCCTTTGGCTAATGTTTGGACATGGATACAGAGCTTTCCTCTCATTCACACACATCAGTAGCTATATTTACATCCACCTATTTTGATGCACGTCGCATAAAAAGAAATGCTTGATGGAAACGTCAAGATGAGCATACATTGTGAAAATGTGCATAAAAAAAACTGTACAGAAAATCATTTAGCTAAACATGATCAAAACGTCTGTTAGAGGGGTGATCATTTGTCAGCATCCAATTTCCAATAAAACGCACTGTACCTGAAGCATGTTGTACTGCACATTTACATAAACATAATACAGCCGTTTGTGAATGTGTGTGCAAAGTTTAACATGCATGATAAATTCAATTATTGTCTCCCAAAAGAAAGAAAGGTGAATTTGAACCACCAGGAACATGTCAGGGAGGAACTTCAGTTTGACTTCCTGCACAAGCATACATAGGCTGGTAATATATTTGCATAAAGCTAGTCTGTGGTCTTCTCTGACTGAATGTTAATGTCTGCTTTGACACTCAAAAACTAGAGCTAATTAAAGGTCTGGAAGAGCTTTTTTTTTTTTTTTGTTGTCCATATGTTGAGAAGATGTTGTTTTCTGTGCTGCAAAAGTAAATCCAATTTGCGTTCACTTCTAAAGGACTAAAAACTTGAGCTTAAATTGAACATAAAGCAATGTATATATAATAATGCCCACATATATTTTATTTAATTTAGTGTTTATTATATATAATACATACTGAATGATATACAATTAAAATACACTAGTGGGCATTTGGTTTCTTCATGCTATACTAGTAGTTACAGATACACATTCGGAGTTGTGTTTTGTGCTTAACATATTTAAAAACACAGGCAGGAATTAATATCAACCTCTGCTTAAACAGAAGACTTTTATAGGCATCCAGAGAAATGACAGTAAGATCTGAGTGACATGATACGATCCATCATGCATTAAACACATGCAGGGATTTTGACGTTCTTCTTCAGAATAGTGTTCAGGTCACAATGTGATGCTGGTGGAGGAAAAGGTTTCCTGACTCGCTCCTCCAAAACACCCCAAAGTGGCTCAATAATATTTGGATCTGGTGACTGTGCAGGCCATGGGAGATGTTCAACTTTACATTCATGTTCATCAAACCACCCTGTCACCAGTCTTGCTGTGTGTATTGGTGCCTTATCATCCTGATACATGGCACTGCCTTCAATAGTCAATGTTTGACCCACTGGGTGCACATGGTCCACCAGAATGGTTGGGTAGTCCTTGGCAGTGACGTGTCCATCTAGCACAAGTATTGGGCCTAGGGAATGCCATGATGTTCAGCCCAAACCGTCTCTGATCCACCCTCATGCTTCACTTTGGGCATGCAACAGTCTGGGTGGGATGCTTCTTTGGGGCGTCTCCATACTGTAACTCTCCCGGATGTGAAATAGACAGTGAAGGTGGACCTGGATACCGCAGGTATAAAATAAATATTATTTTTTTATGTTGTCTCCACATTCCCTTCAAAATTGTTTGCGGTCCATGAGTTTCAGTATTCATTCATTCATTTAACCATGGTGAACCCACAGAGAATAAAGGCTCTTGCTTTTGTACTCCTTTATTTCGGACACTGCGAGAATCAGCATCTCTCATGGTGCACGACAACACTAAAAATTCTGTGCGACTGCCACAAGAGGGCGTATTCCGACAGTTGTGTCTAAATGTCGTGTGCAGTGGAAAGGCGGCATTACAGCAGAAGCCCCTATTTCACTGCGATTGAGAGAATGAGAGTAAACTCAATTTCTCTCTCTCATGTGGCCCATTTGACCTGCTGGCGTGATGTTTTCTCTCCTCCCGGCTGTTACAGCGTTAACTCTGGATCCAAACACCAGCGAGTGTATGCAGAGTGGAGATATATCCAGCTGCAGGCCCGCAGAACCACACACGTTTCAGGCACACACAATCCAGCACACACGTTCTAGGCAAGCCATATATGGTTACAACGGAAGTTAATGTTATTAACGTCTTGTCGGGCATCGTCACCAATATATTTTTATATATATTGTTGATAAATATTGTACACAATAAACAATAGTGTTTACTGTTTAACAAATATTGCGATCGAGGCGGGCAAATGGGGAGCATTGTTTCTGATCGCCATTCAATATAATAGACTAAATAGTTTTCTATCCGTCATCATAGATGATCAGTCATTATTATCTGACAGAGTCAATATAGCAGATACTCGTTTGCTGAACGATCTAAATTGGACAGTTTTAATTTATATAATGGTTGAAGGAAATAATAGCAAGTTAATATGCATAGGCAATAACATCTTTATATGTAATAAAAGTCTTTTTACATTTAATAAATGTGAACACTATATTTTACTCAAGCGATTTAATGTTATTTATTTGCTTAATTTTCTAATAACTTTTTTATTAATGATCTCCCACATTAAATAATATAGCAATTTATAGTAAGTAATGTATTGTTTTTAAACCATACAGTACTGGTAATTTGTGGTAATTGTAGTTGCAACAAATTTAGCAATACAAACAAATTAACTATTAATAATGAATTAAAATAAATTATATATATATATAACTAACAGTTGCTACAGTTTAGTAAAAGATAGTAGTTTAAATCAGTTTATAACTATATTCATTTTAAATTATTATCTATAGTAATTCATTTATAATGTGACACATTATTGTTTTTTTTTATATATATATATATATATTTTACAACAAAACGATTTTAACCAAGTATGACAACATTAAGATCCTGAATTACTTTATTACACTTAATACAATTAGACGGTCTGTTATGTTTCTTTGTTTATGTCGATACGTGAATAAAGTCTTAAGTGTTTAACCAATTATTTTTATTTACATTATTTGATTTCAGAAACTGTAGAGATGTTAAAATGATCTTTACAATAATGAAATAATGACCGAAATGGGAAACCATAAACTGTTGACAGTCTAATGAATGGCAATCGTAGCACGGGCGTTCTCGATCGCCGTACTTGTGAAATACACTAGGTGGCGATAACGCTCCTAAGGAGTTAGTTAGTTACCGTATATGGCTTGCCTAGAACGTGTGTGCTGGATTGTGTGTGCCTGAAACGTGTGTGGTTCTGCGGGCCTGCAGCTGGATATTATTGGCAGAGTGAGCTTTTTCCACCGCGTCTGTCATGGACCAGCTGCTGTTTATCAGTGTTTATCATTGGTGAACAGTGCCAGAGTGTTACAGCCAATCGCAGCCCTTCCTGTTGACCAATCATAGGGGTGTAAGAAAGAACTCGCGAGACAAGGCTCAGAAGGAGAGCGGGATATTTATAATTGTTTATTTGCTATAATTGCTCATGTTGTTCTGTGCATGTGCTTGAGTTTTTAAAGGTACAGTTCAGATATCTGACTGTTTGTATTAAAGGACAAAATTGTATTACACATAGTAAATATAAATATATTAATACATATATCGCTGTGCTGCGAAGAAAATCATCATCAATGCACCGAGATATCGAATTGAACCGAATCGATGGCATGATAATCGTAACCGAGCCGAGCCATGAGAGCAGTGTAGGTTCACACCTCTATTCTTTAGTGTTTCAGTTCATTCTTAAATCGCAAACAGATTCTGAAATCTCATGGCCAAAAGCAAAGGTGTAAAAACTCAAAGCCAGCGTTTGCAGAGTTCTTGTGTCTGACGGCTGTGAGATGAATGTGAAGACTCACTTTTCTGCATGCTTCACAAGCCTTGATGATCTTCTGGACTGGAAACCGAATAAAGAAATGGGAGGAAGTGCTCTATCGGCAAGCTGTTGTGTTTATGTAAGTCAATAAGAATGGATCGGGGAGGCGCTGATGTAGGACAGGAAGTGGAACATGAGCTTGGATGAAAGTGTTTGGATCTTGTTTGCGTTGGCTCGGTTTCATTGTTTGAGTAAGTTCTTCACTGTAATATCACTGTAGAGGCCGATCACACAGCGGCATGCTCTCCTGATTTATCAGTTAAATACTTTGGTCTGTATCAACAACACTGTGACAATCAGTAATGTGGTGGTGACAGACAAGAACAGACATGCGAATTTCAGGAATGGTAAAATATGGCTCCATTTGTCAGTCTACTCGCATGAAGGTTAATATTGTTAAACTGGAAACAGAAAGCTGCTCCTACATATACAGATGAAGTCAGAATTATTGAACCCCTTTGATTTCTTTTTCTTTTTTAAATATTTCCCAAATGATGTTTAACAGAGCGAGGAAATTTTCACAGTATGTCTGATAATATTTTTTCTTCTGGAGAAAGTCTTATTTGTTTTATTTGGACTAGAAAAAAAGCAGTTTTTAATTTAAGAACCATTTTAAGGTCAATATTATTAGCTCCTTTAAGCGAGTTTTTTTTTTTTTTTTGATAGTCTCCAGAACAAACCATCATTATACAATAACTTGCCTAATTCCCCTAACCTGCCTAGTTACCCTAATTAACCTAGTTAAGCCTTTAAATGTCACTTTAAGCTGTATAGAAGTGTCTTGAAGAATATCTAGTCTAATATTATTTACTGTCATCATGACAAAGAGAAAATAAATCAGTTATTAGAGATGAGTTATTAAAACTATTATGATTAGAAATGTGTTGAAGAAATCTGCTCTCTGTTAAACAGAAATTGGGGAGAAAAAAATAAACAGGTGGGGGAATAATTCTGACTTCAACTGTACATCTAATGAGGGATGAAATGAAAGATTTGGAACTGGAGAGAATCAGATTCTGCATAAAAAAGAAAGAAGACAAATTCTATCAAATCGTGCAACCTTTATTCATTCATTTTCCTTCCGCTTAGCCCCTTTTCATCAGGGGTCACCACAGCGGAATGAACCGCCAACTATTCCAGCGTATGTTTTTCACAGCGGATGCCCTTCCAGCTGCAACCCATCACTGGGAAACATCCATACACACTCATTTACACACACACACACTCAAACACTATGGCCAATGCATGTGCAGTGCATGTGTTTGGACTGTGGGGGAGACCGGAGCACCTGGAGGAAACCCATGCCAACACGGGGAGAACATGCAAACTCCACACAGAAACGCCAACTGACCCAGCCAGAAAAAAATATGGCAAACTTAGGTTGTGTTACAAACATAAATTCTACAGGAAATAGTTAAATTGAAGAGGATTAGACAAACTTAGATTAAAGCTGAAGCTGGCGTGGGTTTCCTCAGGGTGCTCCGGTTTCCCCCACAGTCCAAACATATGCGCTATAAGGGAATTGATGAACTAAACAATAGTTGGCGCATGTTTCATGCACAACACGCCTTTTAAACTTGACAAAAACTCGACAACTAAAAAGTTACTGGCTGCTGTGTCTTTAATGTGGTGTAAAGATTATTATGCGTTATTGAAACATCAAGAAGGACGCAGCAAAGAAATATCACTTATAAATGAAAACTACTTTATTATTTTATGCAACACCCTTACATTTAAAAGGGAAACATAAGGGCATCCATAAGCAAAAGACCCTCGCTTATAAGTGTTTTATGGAACATCTTAAACTGACCAGTAGCTATGTTTTTTCTTTCCCTTATTTATTTATTTTTTGGCACATGTACTCGTCCGTGATGGGAAAACTAGTGTAATGGCAGAGGCACACCATCTTGCAAACTCCGCCTCTGCTTTCACTCCACCACGAAGCCCCAGCTGGCCCTCTTTAGCCCAAGGTATTCGGTGGGCTGAAAAAGGCCGGCCGTTGGCCCCCAAGGAAGCCCTGTTTTGGCCCGATCACGTCCCGGAAGTGACTACGGGAACTGGCCCTGGCTCGCTCGCTTTAGGTGCGACAGTAATAACGCGGCTAATGACTTGACTAATTACACTAACTTTACCCTAATTAACCTAGTTAAGCCTTTAAATGTCACTTTAAGCTGAGTATTTGTGTCTTGAAGAATATCTAGTCTAATATTATGTGCTGTCATCATGGCAAAGAGAAAAGAAATTAGTTAATAGAAATGAGTTATTAAAACTGTTATGTTTAAAATATGCTGAAAAAATCTCCATTAAACAGAACTTGGGAAATATTAAAAAAAGAATTAAAAAATTTGACAGGAAAGCTAATAATTTTGCCTTCAATTGTGCTTATATACACATAAAATGACATATTGTTTAGAGAAAGACGTACATCTTAAATCATAACTTATGCACTCATGACTCCAGCCTGGCTTGACAGCGGTAACAGAAGCTGACCCAGATTGAAGACGCTGCTATAAAGGGCTGAAACGCATCAAAAGGCCTCGCGAAATGAGAAAGCAGGAAAGCAAGGAGAGGTAAAAGCTGCTGTGAAGCCACATTTCAGCAGCAGAAAGTTTGGCTGTTGTGTCTGAGTTTGAGTTATTCCACTGCGGGCCCACACTCTCTTCCTCCACAACACACAAATGTGGATTGTTGAAAAGGAGCTGGCAGAGGACTGAGAGCTCACTGTCAGAGCGCATGAGATCATGACAACAACACACACACACATAAATAAAATAATTAAATTAAAAACATAATAATAAAATAAATAAATAGAAATTATCATGTGAATGAGAACACAAAAAGGTAATGTCTATTAAATAAATAAATAAATAAACAATTAAAAATAAATTAATTTAAATACATTATAAAATGATATAAAATAAAATGTGAATGGGTACATAAAAAGGTTACTTTATTTATATAAATAAAATAAAAAATTAATTAATTAAATAAATCTTATCCAGTGAATGAAGACATGAAAAGGTTATTAAATTAATCAAAAAATAAAGAAAAAATAAAATAAAATTTAAATAAAGTAAAATAAATAAGTAAATAAATTAAAAACATTACAATAAATAAAAAGAATAAATTAAATCTTGATTGAGGACATGAAAAGGTAATGTTGTTTATTAAATAAATACATCACAATTTAAAATAACTAAATTAAATACATAATAATATGAAATAAAATGTGAATGAGGACATGAAAAGTTAATTATTCATTAAAAAATTAATAAATTAAAAAATAAAATAAAATATGTGAATGTAGACAATGTTAATGTTATTGTTAATTAATAATATTATTAAATTAATAAATAAAATAATTAATCCGTTAAAAAAATAAATTAAAAATGTAATAAAATTTGAGTTAAAATTTAAATGAAAACTAAAATAAATAAATACACAAACAAATAAATAAACAAATTAAATTAAATTAAAACCTAAATTAAATTATTAAATAAATAACAATTTAAAATGAATAAATAAATAAAATTAAATTAAATGAACAATAAAATGAAATAAAACAAAATGTGAACGAGGACATGAAAAGGTAATGTTATTTATTAAAAATAAATAAATACATACAATTAAAAAACAAATTAAATCTTATCCTGTGAATGAGGACATGAAAAGGTAACGTTATTAAATAATAAATAAATAATTTAAAATAAATTGAATAAAATAAAATGTGAATGAGGACATGAATAAGGACACATTATAAAAAAATATAAATATAAAAATTTATATATAAATATAAAAATTTATATATATATATATATATATATATATATATATATATATATATATATATATATATATATATATATATATATATATATATATATATATATATATATATATATATATATATATATATATATATATATATAAATGAAATAAAATAAAATATAAATCTTATTCTGTGAATGAGGACATGAAACGATAATGTTTAATTACTTTTAAAATTATTACATTAAATTTGATTGCAATAAAAGTTGTCCCATTAGAAGAAAATTTAATTTGAGTTCATATATATTCCTAATTAAATCACATTACTCCAACAAACTATAAATCTCAGTTTCGTTATTTAATATGAATTATATTAGAGGTTTTTATTTGCAATAAAAAACTAAATTAATGATTATGGCTTTTGCATATTCATATTAATGCATTTCATGTTTTAAAATATAATATAATATAATATAATATAATATAATATAATATAATACAATATAAATTTTTGTTTAGACTATTTCATAATAAATAAATTATTTGATTACATTTTAATATATTTTATTATGATATTTAATTATACATACATTACAAAATATAATATTTGGATTATGATATAAATATTTTCATTATTATAAATTACATATTCACATTCATACACATAAACTTTATTATTAATTATATTACAGAGGAGTGTTGTCATTTATTTATTTTAATTCTATTTATAATATTATATTATAATATGATATATTACAGGGCATCATAGTGGCGCAGTGAGTAGCACGATTGCCTCACAGCAAGAAGGTCGCTGGTTTGAGCCTTAGCTGGGTCAGTTGGTGTGGAGTTTGCATGATGGCGCCGAGCATGGCCGCCGTGTTGCGAGCTCCCTCAAGATGTAGCATGCACTGCACTTTAACAAATCCATACTTAAAACAATACTGCCGACGTATCGCTGTCAACGTTGCCAATTTTACATTGTCTTGTTTTTTTTGTGAGTATGTTGTTGTATACTGCACTGTCTGTATTTTGCACTGTCATTGTATTTACACTATCTGTATTTTGCACTGACTGGAGCCAGCACCTAAGCTTTTCACTCATCATAGCACACGTGCTGCTGATGATGTGACAATAAAAGTGATTTGATTTGATTTGATGTTCTCCCTGTGTTGGCGTAGGTTTCCTCCGGGTGCTCTGGTTTCCCCCACATGCGCTACAGGTGAATTAGGTAGGCTAAATTGTCCGTAGTGTATGTGTGAATGAATGTGTGTGGATGTTTCCCAGTGATGGGTTGCAGCTGGAAGGGCATCTGCTGTGTAAAGCATGTGCTGGATAAGTTGGATGCATATGCAGATTAATAAAGGGACTAAGCCGAAAAAAGAATGATAGTGATATATTGTATTTATGTATTATAATATTGTATTAGTGATGTTATTAATGTATTTTAATGATATTTATATTGCACAGTGTTTATTTACTATATTTTTATTTATCAAGAAAATTCTTTAGTACATTTTTTAATATTAATAGTCCAAAATATGAACAAAATTATTATTATTATTTCCAACAAATGGTGTATAAGGAAAGTTGTTGAGTGTATTAGTAATTTATTTCAACATCATTTATTAGTGATTTATTTGATAATATTATGTAACTTTATATTACATATTCCACATGGAACAGTAAAGAAATATATTTATTCATTAATACATGTATCTATTATTAAAACTATAATGCGTCACACATGTGAAGGCTGTTCAGACACTTTTAAGTTAACTTTATTACCAGCGTTCATATTAGTTCAGCCTGAGCAGAAGAGCTCAGAGATTTTGTGGATGGCTTAAAGATTGACTGTTCAGCGCAATCCCAGGTCAAACTCTCGCACTAATGTAAAAGACCTGACTGTGGTGTGACAGCGCTGGTAAAAGGAGTTAATCAGTGCCAGACATTTCTACATCATAAGACGCATGCATGACACACAAGCAATTCTCAAAGCGGGAACGGTTAATGATTTTATCCAGTCCAGACTCATTGGAAATGCATGCTTTGGGCTATATTTTTGTGAAATGTAAAATACGTTGCTGCAGGTGCGTTCCGCCTCACGTTTCAGATGACAAATCCACTAGAGGGCGCTGCCTACAATGTTGCAGATCTGAAAAATGTAATTTAGGGTACGCATTGTTGTACGTTTCAGGTACTCATGCTTCTTCTACACGTCCAAGAGTAGGCAGAGCTAATCCAAAGTAGGGCTGCACAATATTGGAAAACTCTAACATTGCGATATTTCTATATTCTGCAATAGGAAGACAATTTCACTAGATGACTTCAATATCTCTATTTGGAAAGAATTAATAAGTTTAGATTGATTGGGATGATTCTGTAGGGGAGTGCATATTCGTAAAATACAAGAAACAATCTACAAGCATAGATAAATTCAATAATGAAAAAGATACTAATTAAATAAACAGCGTTTTATTGTTTTCCAAGGAGTCGAACTGTATTCAGGTATACAGTAATTGAATAATCCAATGTCAAATCATACTGCGTAGTTTTTGTTTTATAAACAATTCAATAAAATAAAATAAAAATTAATTCATAAAAATTAACGAATTCAGCCCAGACTCATTGGAAATGCATGCTTTGGGCTACATTTGGGCTGCGTTTCGCTGCACGGTTCAGATGACAAATCCACTAGAGGGCGCTGTCTACATTATTGCGAATAACTTAGGGTACGCATTTTTGTACGTTTCAGATACACATCCTTCTTCTACACGTCCAAGAGAAGGCAGAGCTGATTTAAACTAGGGCTGCACGATATTGGAAAAATCTAACATTGCGATATTTCTTTATTCTGCGATATAAATTGCGATAGGAAGACAATTTCACTACATAGCTTCAATATCTTGATTTGGAAAGAATTTATAATTTTAGATTGATTGGGATGATTCTGTAGGGGAGTGCATATTCGTAAAATATAAGAAACAATCTACAAGCATAGATAAATACAATAATGAAAAAGTATACTCATGATATGACTATTGCGAATGATCACACTGCGATATCGATGCAAAAACGATATATTGTGGAGCACTAATTCAAACCCTTCCCTAAACCCAACAAGCAGTGTTTTCAAACGCAAACGTAAGAGAAAAAGTGCACTACGAATACATGTTTGTAAATGTAATAATTTATTTTACTGAATTAATTATATAATTAGGACTGTACAGTACTTTACATTTGATTATTCGAATTCTGTGCCTACTGGCAGAGTGCGCAGAAGACCACAAAGTCATTCGTTTATTATATTTAAAAAAACGTGATTCGCTCACCTACAGAATTATCCTAAACAGAGCTATTCAAGCCATATGGTGAAATTGTATTCATATTAGGGCTGAATGATATTGGAAAAATCTGACATTGCAATATTTTGTTTTGCTGCGATATATATTGAATATAATTTCCAGATGACTTGAATAGCTCCATTTGGAAAGATTTCATTAATTTCGATCAACTAGGGTGATGAAGTCTGTCAATGACTTACATCTGCATACAATCGAATAAATTAGGCATATATATAAATATGATACAAATGAAGATTTAAAAAAAACAGAGCGTTATGGTTATCTGGCTTAACAGTATTCAAAATTAAAAATTGAACAATCAAACGTAAAATAATTGGTCATTATTGTATAAATAATTGTACGTTGATATACGTGTATAATTGTAAATAATCTAATCCTGCGATGTGACTATTGTGGATGCACACATTGCGATATCGACGCTCAAACGATATATTGTTCAGCCTTAATTCATATCCTAATAAATATGCAGAAAAACTAACATTTTCAATGTCCAATTTTTCCTGTAACGTGCAGCCTAAGTTTTAACAATCATTTTTAAACTATGTTTATTTTATTTTCAAGATCTGACGTAAACTATCTGCTGCTGCTTACAATAAATGTCACATAAAATGGTCTTCAAACTCACATTGGTAGCATTTAACAGTGAATAAAGCCCATAATCAGTACCTGAGGTGATTGTTATCATAGTAGCTTATGCTGTTGTTCAGCCAAGCGCCGCATATATAGAAACCATTTTGCACGTCGCTTTTGCAGATGGCAAGGACAAAAACTCATTTTACACATTTGACATGGAAAAGCGACCTCTTATCTCGCGTCGCAGCATACCATTGTGTGTAGTTAGTATAAAAAGGAACAAAACACTGCAGTCAAACGTATGTTGAAGTACATTTTTGCGTCGTTACAAAACATTTAAAACCGAAGCATTTATTTTCCAATGAGCTTGTGTTGATTTCAATTCTAACACAGACAACATGAGGGAATAAAAAGTTCTCAAGAGTCTAAAGTGATACAACCTGTTTGCCAGCAGAAAGGTCAGACATGCAACCGGTCTGATCATCAGACACACAATAGCCAGACGAGACCAACACAAACACTGCTGTCATTACGGTCCAGCTAATTCTACAGTGTGCACCAGTTCTTCGCCAAATGAACAAGTTAGAAATCACTGAACATATGAACATGAAACAAATATCCTAACAGGTTGCTGTTAGACTGTAGTTTCACACAAAAACAACATGGAACATGGCTCTGTCCCAGTCAAGCTCTGTACTCAGGTAGTAGACATTAGCATTGGGTGATTTTCTTAATAGTTTTGACAGACATTGTAATTGCTTGCAGTTTAATTTTGGAAAGTGTATAACTGGCTATGGCGGCACAACAGCTCACTGGTTAGCACTGTCGCCTCGCAACAAGAAGGTTGCTGGTTCGAGTCCTAGCTGGGTCTGTTGGCATTTCTGTGTGGAGTTTGCATGTTCTCCCCGTGTTGGCTTGGTTTCCGCCCGGTGCTCCGGTTTCCCCCACATGCACTATAGGTGAATTACCTAAATTAGCCGTAGTGTATGAGTGTGCGTGAATGTGAGTGTATATGGGTGTTTCCCAGTATTGGGTTGCAGCTGAAAGGGCATCCGCTGCGTAAAACATATGCCGGAATAGTTGGCAATTCAAATGAAATGACTGGCTATGACACCAATTTTTCACGGCTCGGCTTGGTTTTTGGGGTCACGGTTTCAGTACGGCTCGGTATATATGTCATGTTCAGTGAAAAAAAAAAAAAAGCACAGCAAAATTAAACTAAATTAAAAACTACAAGCGAAAGCTAGTCAAATAAACGGTGCCTTTTAGGTTTTTCTAACAGTAGCTTTCAGGTACTGAATAATATGATTAAATATAACCCTGCACACTGCATATAATCTTAACTGTAGGAATGAAAAGAATTTGTGAGTGGTTTTACATCTCTGTGTGTTGTAATTTTAATTCGGCTGTTTAGATTCTTCTCAGATCTCCCACGCGAGCTCCTTTCACACTTGAAAGTTTTAACAAAAGCTTAAGAATTTCGTTTAAACATGACAAGCGACAGCTTCTGGTCCCACATGCACTCACGTCACTTTCATTTTCGAAAGCGTCATTTACTTTAGCGCTTACTGATAGGGTTTACTCGTAGGGAGCCTTGTTTCAGCACATGGACATACATTTTAACATGCACAGAGCCAGCTCAGAGAGTAACTAAAGGAATGGGGAAAATCCTGAATACAATTGTTACATTTAAATGCAGAAAAAAATGCAATTTCCACATGCATATTGAAACATGGAGGTCATACTGAACGGTTGATATTGTGACATCCCTACCATGTACTCTCTTGCAATTGCACTACGGACCACCCAACCATGCTGATTGGGAGAGTGAAGGTGCACTCTGTCTATTGGCTAGTAAGACTGTCAAACATAAAGGGGCAGTCATGCATTTGCTCCCTTTTACCTTTTTAGCTAATGTTTCAAATAGTAGACATTAGCTCAAATGAAGCTTCATAAGTGATCAGCCTGGAACTCATGGAACATCATAATGGAGGTGCAACACTTACACAACAATATCAGGTCCAGCAGGAGCTGCACTTAGTCTGAAACTAAAGCTGGGCTAAATGTGAAATATCAGTTTTGTTTTTAAAACATTAGACTGATTCATGACAGAAATTTGCAAAATAAAATCTGATAGAAATTTAAGTTAAGAGTGGGATAAAGTGTAAGGGATGGTCAACAGTGTAACTACAGAAGTTGAGTACAGATGTAATTACATGCAGGTATTTAATCAATCATTAGCACAATGTAAAAGCAAGCATTTACACAACAAGTACACAATAACAAAGGATTAATGTCAGCGCAAGTACATATTAGTTAAGGACACCTAATATAAAAATGGGACCAAATCTGCTAAATCATCAGCCTAAAGAAAGCCAGACTCAAAGTGCACCACACATGATTAGGTGAATCAAATCAATTAATAATTACTCATTTAGTATGATCTCATTATTGTTATTAATTAAAGAAAATAACAGCAGCTCTAGGCTACAATGCAGCCTTAAACTTAAAGGGACAGTTCACCCAAAACTGAAAATTCTGTCATCATACACTCTCAGAAATAAAGGTACGCGAGCTGTCACTGGGGTGGTACCTTTTCAAAAGGTACACATTTGTACCTAAAAGGTCCATATTAATACCTCAAGGGTACATATTAGTACCTAAAAAGGACAAAAGTGTTCCTCTTAAAATTTTTAGGTACTAATATATACTTTTGAGGTACCATTATTGACCCTTTTGGCCCGTTTCCACTGAGTGGTACGGTACGGTACGGTTCGGTACGCTTTTATGGCCGTTTCCACTGTCAAGGCGTACCAAACTGAACCGTACCGTACCACTTCGGCACCCTTTCGAAAGAGTACCAAACACCAGAAAGGGTACCAATAGGTGGTGCTACACGCGCAGCTGAACGCTGATTGGTTACAGAGATGCGTCACGAGCTAGCCAGAACCAAAACAATGGAACCGCCATGTTTTAATACACAGCCGAGACATTATCGTAATACTTTATGCATATAATAACGAGCCATAGCTGACCCAAGCTCAAACTAAATTTGTCGTCGTCTTGATAAACAGCCACAAAGCCAAGAAGACAAATTCTGCTGTGTCCTGTTGTTGTTTTACGAGCTCGTCTAAGAGTGCGAGTGGTTTCACTTTGTCCAGAGAGCTCGCGATCGCGTTTATATTTGAATTAACTAACTTTGAGTTCATATTTTAAACGTGCGTGTGATCTTTGAAGCGCTCTGATATCCGATCCATTCAGATGCGGACAAACGCGAGAGTGAAGAGTGAAGAAAACTAAGGAGAAGCCAGACAAAACAACAGCAAATTATGCTTCTGCACCCTAAAACATGAACAAGCTGCCATGTTGAACTATTATCATCAGCTTTTGGACTATTATGAACTCGGAATGACAAAATTACTCTCTAACAGAGGCTACAAGTGCTGCTGAAGATTACAGACACAGATGAGAGGTTTGCTCTGACTGTGGGCTATATTTCGAGTTGTTTTTTTAACCCAAATAAGGACTAAATGTACACTGGGTGTAGTTTTTCTGTAATTGTTAAAATATCGGAGACCGTAAGGGGCTGTATGTGTTCATATATGTTGCATTTATTTATTTATTTGATGTAAATGCAGACGTTACAGTAGGCTTTCATCGTCATAACTGCTATCATTGATCTGCAGTTATAATCAAATCATGTTCATAGAAAGGTTAGTAATAAACATTTATACTCAAGTATTTATGTGTATGAAGCATCTGTGTTGTGAACGACCTGTACGGTGTTACTGTGACATTTCCTTAAGTAAACATGACATCGTCTGAAACTTTCTGTCGTACACACGCCCACCATAAGGGTACCCTTGGTAGTGGAAACTCAGGCTTGATGAAGGTGACCCGTACTGACCGGTACCGTACCGTACTGTACCTCTCAGTGGAAACAAGCTATAAAAGTACAAATTTGCACCTTTTGAAAAGGGACCACCCGAGTGACAGCTCTCGTACCTTTATTTCTGAGAGTGTTTGATAACCATAGTGTTCGTTTCTCCTACTGTGGAAGTCAACAGTTACAGGGTTTCATCTTTTTTTCGAAATATCTTCTCTCGTGTTCAACAGAATAAAGATACTCATAAAGGTTTGGAACCACTCAGAGGTGAGTAAACGGTGAGGAAGTGTTCATTTTTAGGTGAACTATCCCTTTAAATGGAAAAGTCAGCAGAATCTCATCAGAATCAGGAGGTCTTCTGGGTAATTTTTGCTGACTGTTTTATGAACTCGAACATGCTGTGAATTTAAACAAATCTCATTTGGTGCATATTCAGATTAAGGCAATTTAATGAATTCAATAGGCATATTAGCACACTGTCATGTTTATTTGCTAACCTAGCAATATGCTGATATCGCTATTGAAAGTCAAGCTCAAAAATAAATGGAACCCAGTCATGAATAGTTCTGTAAAACACAATTCCTTCAGCTGTCCCAACACAAATGTAAGTGGACTGAATTTAAAATAATTGAGTCGTCCTCCAAAAAAACTCAAGAATTGTGTTGATCCAGCCCATTTAAATAAGCTTATATTTATGAGTGAGAAGCAGCATTCTCTTAAGTCTCTGCGCACACACACACACACACATATATACACACATATATATATATATATATTAGGGATGCAACAATACAGTTAGCTTACGGTTCAATACATACCTCGGTTTTTTAACACGGTTTTTGGTTTGGTTCGGTTCTTATGGCTTGACACATAAGTGGTTTTTTTTTGTTATTCTATGCTTAGGCAATAGGAACAGTAAGAGGTTAAGGAGAAAAAAAATAAAAATGATTTAATGCAATACTTTATTTTACTTTAAAGCCAAGAAAAGTACACTAGTTCCTACTGTATTGTATAATAAAAAAAAAAATGAACACTGAAATCTCACAGCTGCTGGTAGCCCATGTACAAACTGGGAAACATAAATTCCTACATTTTGAAAATAAACATGCATGTGAAGTTAATAAACATAAATTGACCATTTCAAATAAACATTTTGTCAACTTAGAATTATAAGGTTCTATCTAGCATTTTGCCAAAATTGAGTTATTGACATATTCTTATTAAATGACAACTTATTTACATTATGGGATGGTTTTTTTTTATAAGTTGTTTACATTTTTGGACTTTATATTAAAAAAAACAAATGTTACACACGCACTGTTTGCTATGGAATGCAAAAACTTTGAAGCTCAATATCTCAAAATCATTCAGAACGCAGAGAGAACCTTATAATTTCAAGGTGACGATTTGTACTTTAGTAAACATAATTAAACCATCTTAATTAAACTTAACACTGCCTTTGTTATTTTTACGTGTCTTTCGGAACCAGTTGGGTATGTTTGCTGGAAGGATTCAGCGAGGGATTGTTGTTTTTTTGAGGACTTTATTACCTTCGCTGCTATCCTGCCTCAGACAGTGATATTGCTGGGTGATGGCGCCACAGATGTGCAGTCATGTTGGAAGTGTTTCAGTTTGAGTAGTCTTTACTTGTAACCGAAATGTTTCCACACCGCGGATTTAAAGAACGCCGGGTGCTTCCTCGTACTGTTGCTTCACTTCACCGCAGCTCACCATGTTAAAGTGTGGAATGATGGTTGAGCGCCCCCTAACTTTAGAGCATAGTGATTGGATATATACTCGCGGGGAGGAGTTTCCTCATCTCAGCTGGTAGACTTACAGGCACACACAAACAGTCAATTCAGAGGGAAATAAAACGCACATAAATTATTTAAACGTAAAACCGAAAAACCGCAATTCACAAGCGCGTATTGAACCGTGGATGTCGTACCGAACGGTTCAATATTATATTGAGAATTGTGGCATCTCTAATATATATATATATACACACACACACAGTTGAAGTCAGAATTATTCGCCCCCTTTGAATTTTTTTTTCTTTTTTAAATATTTCCCAAATGATGTTTAACTGAGCAAGAACATTTTCACAGTATGTCTGATATTTTTTCTTCTGGAGAAAGTCTTATTTCTTTTATTTCGGCTTGAATAAAAGCAGTTTTTAATTTTTTAAACACTATTTTATGGACAAAATTATTAGCCCCTTTAAGATAATATTTTTCCGATAGTCTACAGAACAAACCATCATTATACAATAACTTGCCTAATTACCCTAACCTGCCTAGTTACCCTAATTACCCTAGTTAAGCCTTTAAATGTCACTTTAAGCTGTATAGAAGTGTCTTAAAGAATATCTAGTCTAATATTATTTACTGTCATCATGACAAAGATAAAATAAATCAGCTATTAGAAATGAGTTATTAACACTATTATGTTTAGAAATGTGTTGAAAAAATCTGCTCTCTGTTAAACAGAAATTGGGGGAAAAAATAAACAGGGGGGGGGGCTAATAATTCAGGGGGTCTAATAATTCTGACTGTATATATATATATATATATATATATATATATATATATATTAGGGATGCTCAAAATAACCGCTTAACCGTTAACCGAAAGGGTGCGTTTGTAACCGATTAATGGTATCAGTTAAACGATTAAAAAATATTATTTGATATATTTTTAAAATGTGGCTGCATAAGGGACCGATCACCGAATGCGCTTTTTGCGAGCCGCGTATTTTGAATAGTTTAAGCGCTGTGTATGCGTCCTGCGCGCCTCACATTATGCCATTGCGCGCTGTGTGCTCCCAGTTGAAATAAAAGTCAACTGAGCCGAAAAAGCGTTTTACGTCAGTCGTCTGTTTCATTCTTCAATTATGTTATGCTGCTCTCTTATATGTGCTAAATAGGCCTATAGCTACAAGTCACAGCACTAGTAGGCCTATTTATTTAGTATAGGTCATGTTGCGCGGCTCCGGGCAAATTTTGATTTGGAGGGAAAATGACCAAAATGTAACGTGATGATTGAAAATGACTGGCGGGAAAATAAATAATACATTTCAAATCTCTGTACATAACAGAAAAATAAACAATGATAATGCACCAAAAATAGTGCATTTTTATTATAGTGGCAGAACTTGTCATTTTGTATATTTGCATTCACAAAAATATATTTATGATCTGTTTTTTAGTCCTGTCTGTAATTCTGTTGCACTGTAGAAGCTCTGTCACGAAAACAAATTCCTCGTATGTGTGAACATACCTGACAATAAAGCTCTTTCTGATTCTGAAGTATATTTTTGGACAGGCCTTGTCAAAAGTCAGCGGGCACTTTCACTTATAAAAATATAGCACTTAAATTATTTCATTTTTAACAATAATTTAAATTACACAGTGGTTTTATATTAAAAGTTGAAAATGATATAAAACATACTACACGTTGATGGTAAAAAATAAGCTTTTAAGCGATGGCTTTTATTTGTTTCAGTATTCAAACATTAAATATTGAATCCATCAAGTTAAATAAAAAACGAATACGAAACACATAGCAGGATATAAAGCATATAAAGGACTATTATATTTAGCAAAATGCTGCTCTTTTTATCTTTGTATTTTCATAATTTTATTTCTGTTTTTTTAATTATGTTTTTCTCTTCATAAATAACTAATGAGCTATAGACACATTCCCGCTTGACATTTTAGAAAATATTTTGCGCAGCTGCCCAGTATATATTAAAGATAACCGAGAAAAAAAAACACAGAAACGTGTTACATGTCCCTAAATGTCCAACTTATTTAACTGAATCGTATAATGGCCTAGGCTATAGCTGAATTGTTGAAAACTGCTCATTTTATTTTTTATAAAACATTTGTCAAGACATATTGATTTTTTTTTTTTTTTTGAGTAAAAACATTACCGGCATTTAACAATCCATATTTATTTTATTTATTCATTCATTTGACTTGTTTATTGGTGCATTTATAGGCTATTATTTAAATCTAACACAATAATGAGCACCTCGGACAGTGCCACTCCATAAAGCTTTCATGCAAAGTCCAAAAAACTTAAGAAAGATTAGACTTTCTCCGGTGACGGCCGACACGCCGTAACCGTCTTTCAGGTATTATAGCTGGCATTAAATTACAAAACAAGCATGCTGCAGTCTGTTTTTTTAATTAAAAAGTGCAATTATTCCCTTATTGTTCAAGGAGTCTGCAAGTTTGTGTTGTATGGATATAGCCATCTTAAGCGTTTCTTTATTCGATGCGCAGCAAGAAAAAAAAAGGTTTTTCAGCAGTGCATGTACTCATTGGTAAAGTTCTCAGAGCGAGTTTTGTGCTTCCAAATACAGCACGGCATGCAATAAACTCACGTTTAGTCAGGCGAAATAAACGTCTCTGCCTAGGATGTCAATCAAATTAATGAAGCTCAAGCCACGAGCAAAACAATATAGGCTATTTTATTATTTTAAGATTTTAGATTGCGGGTTAGTAATTATACACGGGTAACTATATTCAAGTCAATTAAATAATAACTGATAAATAAAATATGTTCGTAAGAATGTGGTGGGCCAGTGACTCCCTTCTCTGCCAGAGACTGCTCTGTGGTTTTAAAACCCTTTGCAAACGGTATGGTTTAGACCTGTATCAGTTTTTTTATGTTAAATGTAGTGTAGTTTACTTGTGGATGTCTGATGAGTAGCGCGCTTCCGCTGAGCCAAATGTGGTGTCAACAGAGCCGCGACGTCAACACACAGAATCTGTCGGCACAGTTCAGCACGGTTGTCTAACCCTGCCGAGAACGGTTTGTAATCGTGCCGCGCCGTTTCAGGCTCAGTGGAGAAACAACCCTAAACGTACCGAAGTGTTCTTAGAACGGTTTGGCACGATAGTGTAAAAGCGGCTATTGTCTTTCATCACATGCATCGCGCGCACATGAACGGTGAGTGAGAAGAGTGAGACGGAGGAAATAAGTCTTTATGACATAATCTTTAGGCTAATGACTTCTACTAAAATGTTTAAAAGGTTTTTGTAACATAATAATAACAGCGGAGCATTAATTAAATGTATATTTTCTGTGGAGCGATCGATTTGAGGTAGCCTGATATTTTTTTTGACAGAAGAAAAAAAAACATGATTGAACAAACAGCCTTTGCCGGTTCTTAAAAAGGGTTCAATGTTTTCGTTTTGTAATTTAAATGTGTCATTTAAGTGAAAAATATCTAGGGCAAGACTATTTATTTTATTCTTTTATTTAGTTTAATCTTTTTTTTCTATGCTGTTGGAAACATACAGGTGCATAAAGATGGTCTGTTATGTATGCTCCTGTTTGCATGTTAAAATAAATCAGTATTTTAAAATGCAATATTTAATGTGTCACACAAAATAGACACGTCAATTTTTTTTTCAAATAATAATATATATTAACCGGTTAATATCCGGTTAATGAGCAGCGGTTGTCGGTAAGTAAAATTAACCGAAATGAGCATCCCTAATATATATATATATATATATATATATATATATATATATATATATATATATATATATATATATATATTGACAACAAACATTTTGGGATCATCATTTCCACAAAGCGCACTGTCTGTAATTTGGTTACCACCAGGAATATCTTTTACATCAAAAATATGCCAAAGATACTTTAACATAACCCTATCCCACAGATATCACATCTACTGTTTTGCATGAAACACAAGAAAACAATATTTGTGTATATAAACATACTAGGACCATATATAGAGACAAAGATCGTTATTATAGTACAGTATAATAGTAGTATATGCGATATGCATATTGCAAAGACGTGCAATAAATTTAATTAATTTTATGTGCCAAGAATGTGTGCTGTTGTTTATCTAAATCTGCCCAATCAGAAGAAGCCTTTACTCTCTTCATCCCCGCCTCTTCATTAGGTGCTGTTAGCTGAACCTAGAGCTGAAAATAAACACTAATGCTGGAAGATGACAACAGCCAATAAAAATCTGAATTTCCGCCAAGCTTTTCAGTCATTTGTGGTGTTAATTATTTCAGAAACATATCTCTTACCCGTTTATTTTAGTATAATCATTACAAAATAAAATTATCCTAATTGCTCATAAAATAGTGTTTTTTAAAGTTAGTTATATAGTAGTAATGTCATTATTACAATGTTCAACAACATCACATATCACACATTTTCCAAGTATCATGCAGCCCTAACATACACTATATTGAAAAATAGACAGAACCGAGCACGGAGCCCTGAGGCACCACTGAACGCGTGTACAGTCATATAGTGATGTGCAAAAGCTTGTCATGGAAATGTGCCACCATGCCACGACAACAGTTGCTATGGTAAACTAAACAACGGGGTTACTATATTTAAATGCTGTCAAAGCTGAATGATTGGATGCCAAAATCAACAACAAGAGTTGGGTCGCTGAATTGCAGAAACCAACCATCTTTTGTCAAACGTGTCCATGATCAGTTTTAAAATAAGAAACACGTGTATAATGTAACTTTCACATCAGTTTCATGTGATTCTAGGAAGATGTCCTGCCCTTTTCAGGAAAAGCTTGAATTTAATTACTACTCATCTGGTGTAATTACAAATAAAAAGACTATTTAAAGTCTGTTAATAAGGGCATAGTGCTGCTTTCTGTCAAATAAAACCCAAGTAGGGCTGTGCAATATGACAATATACACTTTATCAGGTACACCTGTCCAACTGCTCGTTAACGCAAATTTCTAATCAGCCAATCACATGGCAGCAACTACAAGGCATGTAGACATGGTCAAGACGATCTGCTGCAGTTCAAAGCGAGCATCAGAATGGGGAAGAAAGGGGATTTAAGTGACTTTGAACGTGGCATGGTTGTTGCTGCCAGACGGGCTGCTCTGAGTATTTCAGAAACTGCTGATCTACTGGGATTTTCACGCACAACCATCTCTAATTCACACAGGCTCACCAAAACTGGACAATAGAAGATTGGAGAAACGTTGCCTGGTCTGATGAGTCTCCATTTCTGCTGCCACATTCGGATGGACGGCTCACAATTTGGCCTCAACAACATGAAAGCATGGATCCATCCTGCCTTGTATCAGCGGTTCAGGCTGGTGGTGGTGGTGTAATGGTGTGGGGGAGATTTTCTTGGCACACTTTGGGTCCATTAGTACCAATTGAGCATGGTGTCAACGCCACAGCCTACCTGAGTATTGTTGCTGACCATGTCCATCCCTTTATGACCACAGTGTCTCCATCTTCTGACGGCTACTTCCAGCAGGATAACGCACCATGCCATAAAGCACCAATCATCTCAGACTGGTTTCTTGAACATGACAATGAGTTCACTGTACTCAAATGGCCTCCACAGTCATCATATCTCAATCCAATAGAGCACCTTTGGGATGTGGTGGAACGGGAGATTGGCATCATGGATGTGCAGCCGACAAATCTGCAGCAACTCCGTGATGCTATCATGTCAATATGGAGCAAAATCTCTGAGGAATATTTCCAGTAGCTTGTAAAATCTATTCCACGAAGGATTAAGGCAGTTCTGAATGCAAAAGTAGGTCCAACCTGGTACTAGCAAGGTGTACCTAAAAAAGTGGCCGGTGAGTGTATATCGTATGGACAAAATAGAAAGTCTATCATTTCATATTTGGCTCTAATGTTTAATATGTGGGGTCACAAAATACATTAACACTTTTTCACAATTTATATGCGCGCAATATTATATGTTATTACAGGAATGCAGACAGAAACATGAGTAACAGCATCGTGAGAAAGTTCATATCAAGAAAGTACAATGTTTACATTTTGCATTTTATTTAGTGATATATCTTTTTAAATCTTGGACCTGTAAACAATCCTTTTCAAAGTGTTTAATATTTTTTTATATTTATTTATTACTTTGACAGTCAAACGTTTGCCCCAAGCTCTAAATAAAGTGAAAATGAGTATACTTTTTAAAATAAAATAAAAAAAATTGTTCTATATATATATATATAACTATTGAATTTATAAAAATTGTACTATACACCGTTATGAAGAGGGTATTAAATTATTTATATCATGATATGAGATTTTTATCCTAAAATCAGGTCCAAGTACTATCATCCAAGTACTATATCAGTGCATCGAAAAACTTTCATTTACTCATTATTTACTCCGCCTCAAGTGGTTTTACAGTAAAAAGTCATTTCATTTTTGGGTGAACCATCCCAATCAAAGATTATCATGCTTACATGTGGGAAGACAAAAAGCATTAGCCATTCAGTTATGTAGAACTTGTATAACACACCTCAGCAGTGAAAGTAATTACAGGCAGACTGCTTTATGGAGCATATGACAGAAACGTCTTGAAAATTCAGCTGAAGTGAGCCACAGCCCAGCCGCACCTGTAGGTGTGTCACTGAGGTCACACACACACACATATACACAGAAATAATGTCTCTCTGTGTGTGTCCTTCTCATATTTCCTTCATTATAATGGACAGACAGAGCATAACAACAAACCAGCCCTTCCCAAATCATCAGGCAGTACACTGTGAAAAGATGTTTGGTGGCTTCAATTTTAGTTGAATCAACTTAATGTGTCTGGTCATCTCAACTTACATCAATCAAACTGACTTAAAAAATTAAGTTAAACTTTGTATAGCTTAATAAATTACAATAGTTACAATCTCCTCACTGCTGCTATATGGCACTCATTTCCCATGCGTTGCTATTCTGACCTGAAGTGACAAGCGTGCGCGTGGATTCCTTGACCATTTACTGGACTTTGTGCTTGTAACTAGACGGCCATCAAGTGTCTTCACAGAGGATGACAAACAGACAAACCATTGCTGCAGCTCCGATGTAAGTTTATGGAGAAAAGTAAAAAGCACTGCAGTGTTCGTCTGCTCTGTGTTTGTCTGAGGTCATTAGTCTGCCGTTATTACTGAAATGTGTATATTCCATACACGAAAAAGGGGGAAGCAGAATGGTTCGTTCTACTTGCATAAATTGTGGTGCGCTCGCAGCATTCAGAAAAGCTGATTTCTTTTTTTAAACTAGGTGTGCCTGAAAAATGTGCGCGGTTTACGCGCGTGCTATGGCAAGCCGTTTTGACTTTTATTCAATCTCAGGATATGTATTCTTGATATCAACAATTCAATTCTTGATATCAAAAAGGTAATTGTTGATATCAAAAAGGTAATTGTTGATATCAAGAATTAACATTAGATATCAACAATTACTTTCCTGATATCAACAATTACATTTTTGATATCAATAATTGAATTTTCACTAGTTAAAAGTCACCATAGGCTGCCATTCAAATTTAATTGTTGATATCAAGAATTGATTTCTTACTAGTTGAAATGCAATTCTTGATATCAATAATTTAATTGTTGATATCAATAATGTAATTGTTGATATCAGGAATTAAATTGTTGATACCAAGAAATATTTTTCAACTAGTAAAGATGTTCATTCTTGATATCAACAATTGGTTTGTCACTAGTGAAAATGTTAATTTCTGATATCATATATATAATTGTTACTAGTGAAATTAGGCATTTTAGATATCAAAAATTACTTCCCTAATTGTTGATATCAGAAATACATTTTTAGATATCAGAAATTAAACTAGTGAAAATAAGTTCTTGATATCAGGAATTGACATTTTTACTAGTAACAATATAATTCTTGATATCAACAGTTTAGTTTCTGATATCAGGAATGCAGATTGTTGATATCAAAAATTAACTTTTTTATATCAAGAATTAAATTTTTGATATCAAGACTGCATATCCTGAAAATTATTATAAGTCAAAATGGCTGAACATTATTTTTTGATATCAACAATTACATTTTTGATATCAAAAATGCTGATTGTTGATATCAGGAATTGCATTTCCACTAGTACAAACCTGAATTCTTGATATCAAAAATTACGTCATTACTCGTAGGAAAACTTTCATGATATCAAAAATTAAATTTTAACTAGTAATAAACATATTTCTTGATATCTGTAACTTAATTCTTACAAGTTAAAAATGCATTTTCACTAGTAATAATTGTTATTTCAGATCTCACAAATTGCTTTTTGGATATGTGCATATATAAATTCATCAATATGCATAGTAATGACGAATTTACATTTTTGATATCAACAACTGAATTTTTGATATCAACAATTGCATTTCCACTAGTTAAAAGTCACCATAGGCTGCCATTCAAATGTAATTGTTGATATCAAGAATTGCATTTCCACTAGTTAAAAGTCACCATAGGCTGCCATTCAAATGTAATTGTTGATATCAAGAATTGCATTTCCACTAGTAAAAACTATCATTTTTGATATCAAGAATTGAATTGTTGATATCAAGAATACATATCCTGAGAATGAATAAAAGTCAAAACGGCTTGCCATACGCGTGCCGCTTGCACGACACTCCATTGGAAATGACAAACTTACACCCTAAGCTTATTGGCATTGCTTTCAAGGTGCGCGCTCAGCAGTCACATTTAATAAAACTACAGCGCTTCATAGCGAAACTACATATCAAATCTTTTTTTATTATCGATATTGACAACGGTGTTCTGTCAATAAATATCGATACCGATTTTATCGATACCGATTTTTACCGATTTTATAGCCCTACAATATCGATCCTGAAACGATATATTGTGCAGCCTTACTTCTAAACGCAAATTTGGCACTGTTTTGGAGCTTATAGATATCTTAAAAACTAACAATACTGATGTGAAGACCTAAAAAACTTTATTTTAGCTTCATGAAAGCTTTAAAATCAACATAAAAATGTTTGTTGTTTTGACTTTGTTGTCATTTAGTTTTTTACAGTGTACAGCTGTGAGACTGCCAGATACAACTACTGAGGTAAAGTTGGCTTTATAGTTCGCACATTCGTTCATTTTTGAACATTGAAACCTTGTGACACGCTCCCTATATTTTTTTTTACCACACTACATTGAATATTCGGTCTGAATTCACATTCAAGTGTGACTTCAAAACAAAATTAGCACTATTTAATTGACTGTGAACAATCTTTAATAGTCATACGCTGCCTGAATTACCAAACAATACTTTTCTCAGATTACATTATTAAGAATAAACTCAGAATGTGCGAATATAAACCCAACCTCACCTCAATCTTATATAGGACAAGTTTCACCAAGGAGCAAAGGGCATTTACAACTTCTTGTGACACCGCAGGAGCAAATTACTGTAAAGACAACCTACTAAACAACCTCAGTGAAGCTTTTATGATCCTTCAGGCCAACAAAACTCAATACTCCACACAGTACACACCACAAAAAACAAAAAAGCCTGGAAGAGAAAGTTTGCCTGGCGATTTGAATTCCTTACACAAGCACAGCAGCATCAGTATTTGCAAGGTAAATGAGGTATATGAGTGAGCAGGAAACATTTGATGTATTTCTGAGGTACAAAAGGCCTCATGAATGGACGTATAACACACATATTTATATCCAGTGAAGCCGTTTGGACCATCAGCTGAACCGAGGACAGGTCTAAACGCATCCCTGATTCGGAGGAGACAGTACACAACATCAACACATCATTTCCTGGGTTTTCCTCGCCAGTAATAACAATATTTTTTCCCGTTGCCATGACTATACGCATTATCCAAGTAACGTTACGCTACATTTCGTCATTCACACTCCAGGTAAAAGCAAAAGCGCGGGTGGGGAAGGGATGAAACTCACCTCCGTTGCTCTGGCCGTGCAGTCGGTCGGTCGGCGAGTCGGTCGGTCGGTCGGTGAAGTGAACTGAAGGCATTCACGCGAGCTCAGAGCCGCTGTCCCGGATGTTGATCAGCCCGAAATCCCGGGATGAAGTCCACGCTCCGTTGTGACGTCACGCGCGTCCCGCCTCCTCCTACTCCTCCTTTGCGCGTTCTGGGTGAATTATTGAAATATTGTTGATTCATACGCACACAGTTATTTCCGATTAGCTCTAACTGATACATGTATTATGGTAGAAGGTCTGTTTATTGACAACGCCAGATTTGTTGGTGAATGAATGAATGAATGGAAAGCAGCGCCCTCTAGCGTTTTCCAATTGAAAACACATGTGTTTTGAGGTCAGAGACGGCGGTAAAGTTGATTTATTTATTTATTTATTGCAAATTGTGTAGCACAGAACGGGCAATATACAATCAACATCGCAGGGCACTCGTATGAATAAAATAAATATAATAGTTCTTCATACAAAGCAACAAGGAGGGATATAAAAGATACACAGACACATCCAAGTGGGTAAGAAAATCGCAATTTCATTGACTACGTGTGTTTGTGTGCGTGTGTGTGTGTGTGTGTGTGCGAGAGAGAGAGTAAATATTACATTGTAAATATACTGATTTTTACAGTTTTTTTATTACTGTTTTATCCTAAGATGTTGATTGTTAAATGTAGTTTATTCTGATCTATTATTATTTTATTGTTATAAATGAATAATATTATATGAATAATGTGATATATTGAATAATAATGTGATATATTGAATAATAATGTGATATATTGAATAATAATGTGATATATTGAATAATAATGTGATATATTGAATAATAATGTGATATATTGAATAATAAGGTGATATGTTGAATAATAATGTGATATATTGAATAATAATGTGATATATTGAATAATAAGGTGATATGTTGAATAATAAGGTGATATGTTGAATAATAAGTTGATATGTTGAATAATAAGGTGATATGTTGAATAATATTTTACATTATTTATATTTTTGTTTAATTATTATATTTATATTTTTTTACTACTACTATTTACTGTGTTTTTATTATATATGTATGTTCTTTTATTTTTATTTATTTATTAAACTTTATAAACGCTTTGGCAATACATTTGTAACATTTGTCATGCCAATAAAGCAATTATTGAGAGAGAAATAAAACCTGATGTACTTGAAATCTCTATATACAGCTGAAGTCAGATTTATTCGCCCCCTTTGATTTATTTATTTTTTCTTCTTCCAATATCTCCCAAATGATGTTGAACAGATTCAGGAATTTTTCACAGTATTTCCTCTGTTTGTTCTTCTGGAGAAAGTCTTATTTGTTTTATTTCGTCAAGAATAAAAGCAGTTTTTAATAGTTTTAAAGCTATGTTAAGGTCAATATTATTAGCCCCCTTCAGCAATATTAGTGTTGGATTGTCTCCAGAATAAACCACTGCTATACAATGACTTGCCTAATTACCCTAACTTTACCCTAATTACCCTAGTGAAGCCTTTAAATGTCACTTTAAGCTGTATAGAAGTGTCTTGAAGAACATCTAGTCTAATATTATTTACTGTCATCATGACAAAGAGAAAATAAATCAGTTATTAGAGATGAGTTATTAAACTATTATGATTAGATATGTGCTAAGAAAATCTGCTCTCTGTTAAACAGAAAATGGGGAAAAAATAAACAGTGGGGCGAATAATTCTGACTTCAACTGTATATGGAGGACGAAACCTACAAAAACATTAAATAAATATGCAAATATATAATTAAATAAGTAATTAATCCATAAATTCCTGCATAAATAAATTCATAATTGATAGTGCCGGGAGGTAAATAATTAAATAAATTACACGAAGGTTGGGGGAATAAGAAAATGCTAAACTGAAAGTTTATTTCTTTTCCTCAGCTCAACATGACGATTGACAAGGAAAAGTAAATACGCAACTACATTCAAGAATGATTTAGTTTTTATTATTTTATTTATGCAGGAATTTATGGATTTATTTAATTATATATTTGCGTATTTACTCATGTATTGTTTTTGCAAGTTTCATATTCCATATCTATACACTGATAGAAAACATAGGTAATTGTGAATTAATGTTTATAAGTAATCACATCTGAATATAATTTATTCATTCATTTTCTTTTAGGCTTCGTTCCTTTAATAATCTGGGGTCACCACAGCCGAATGAACCACCAACTTATCCAGCACATGTTCTATGCAGCGGATGCCCTTCCAGCTGCAACCCATCACTGGGAAACACCCATACACACATTTACATACACACACTACGGACAATTTAGCCTACCCAATTCACCACTTACACATGTTTTTTGGACTTGTGGGGGAAACCGGAGCACCCGGAGGAAACCCACGCAAACACGGGGAGAACATGCAAACTCTACACAGAAACACCAACTGACCCAGATGAGGCTCGAACCAGCGACCTTCTTGCTGTGAGGCGATAGTGCTACCCACTGTGCCACCGTGACGCCCTGAATGTAAATCATGTAATAATTTATATTTTGATATTTGCTGTACAAAGAGCTTCAGCTATTTTAATTAGTTTTTTTTTATATTTGAAGCTTTAACCCACTTTGACTTAGAAAGAAATCAGTTCAAAGGCCTACATTTTTCCATTTTACAAGAATTAATAAAAGGCACTCAAATAAATGAAATGCATTTAAAAATACTTTACAAACAAAGCAACAACTAGGAGCGATACAAAAGATGCATAATCAGATCGAATTGGGAAAAAGAAAAGAAGTAATAAATTACACTCACCGGCCACTTTATTAGGTACACCATACTAGTACTGGATTGGACTCCTTTTGCCTTCAGAACTGCTTTAATCCTTGGTGG
Source organism: Danio kyathit (assembly GCA_903798195.1). Classification (NCBI taxonomy): domain Eukaryota; kingdom Metazoa; phylum Chordata; class Actinopteri; order Cypriniformes; family Danionidae; genus Danio; species Danio kyathit. Next base: position 923,480 of record LR812538.1, on the reverse strand, counting down.
CAGAGATTCAACAAGCTACTGGAAATATTCCTCAGAGATTTTGCTCCATATTGACATGATAGCATCACACAGTTGCTGCAGATTTGTCAGCTGCACATCCATGATGCCAATCTCCCGTTCCACCACATCCCAAAGGTGCTCTATTGGATTGAGATATGATGACTGTGGAGGCCATTTGAGTACAGTGAACTCATTGTCATGTTCAAGAAACCAGTCTGAGATGATTGGCGCTTTATGACATGGTGCGTTATCCTGCTGGAAGTAGCCATCAGAAGATGGAGACACTGTGCTCATAAAGGGATGGACATGGTCAGCAACAATACTCAGGTAGGCTGTGGCGTTGACACGATGCTCAATTGGTACTAATGGACCCAAAGTGTGCCAAGAAAATCTCCCCCACACCATTACACCACCACCACCACCAGCCTGAACCGCTGATACAAGGCAGGATGATCCATGCTTTCATGTTCACCAAATTGTGACCCGACAATCTGAATGTGGCAGCAGAAATGGAGACTCCTCAGACCAGGCAACGTTTCTCCAATCTTCTCTTGTCCAGTTTTGGTGAGCCTGTGTGAATTGTAGCCTCAGTTTCCTGTTCTTAGCTGACAGGAGTGACACCCGGTGTGGTCTTCTGCTGCTGTAGCCCATCCGCCTCAAGGTTGGACGTGTTGTGTGTTCAGAGATGCTCTTCTGCAGACCTCGGTTGTAACGAGTGCTTATTTGAGTTACTGTTGCCTTTCTATCAGCTGGAACCAGTCTGGCCATTCTCCTCTGACCTCTGGCATCAACAAGGCATTTGTGCCCACAGAAATGGATGACGCAACGGCAGCCATATTGCACCAGACCGCACACCAGCTGATTGGTGGAGAGGAGACAAAGTGATGAAGCCAGTTATGGTTAGGAGGCCATGATGGACAGAGCCCAGAACCTCGGTTTAACATCTCATTCAAAAGACGGCGCTCACAGAGCAGTATAGAGTATACTGGGGCGTTAGGACGCACACAGACTACAGGTTGAGCACCCCCTGCTGTTCTCACTTACACTACCTCCGGCAGCAGCCTAATTTTCCCATGTGGTCTCCCATCCAGGTACTGACCGAGCGCAGCCCCGCTTGGCTTTATCAGGTGACCATGTGAGAGTTGCAGAGAGCTAGGTGCAAACCTGTGAACGTTCACTTATAGATGACAAGATTAAAGTCTAAGTACCCTTAGAAGAGCCCAAACATGGAATCCAATCAAACATGTAAACAAAAATATATTGATAAAGAAGCAAAGCCTCATGTTTGTTGACACGTGATATTCTTGTATTTGACTGTCCACCAAGGCAGATGTGCACTGTTGAATAGCAAATAGCAGAACATTGAAAAATGAATCTATTTAATTGTAGTCACACAAAGTTTGCTCGGGGACCGATTTTACAAAAAAAAGCGCACTGGTTTGAGTCCAAAAGCAACACTCAGCAGTACTGTGTGCTAATAACCCTATAGGCACATGAGAGCCAAGATGAACACATGAAGTTTTATTATTTCACAGATGGAGCAAAACTGAAGGACGTCTGAGATGTAAAACTCAAAAGGCAGCAGAGTTGTCAAAGTCAGAGAAACGCCTAGCGTATGTACAATTTATTAGATACAAATGAAATCAGACAAACAAACAAACAAAAGTTTTCTTGTTCTTTTTTTAAGTTCGTATCATCAAAACTAAAAGGAGATCGTCAGAAATAACGGCAGAGTTGTCCAGCAGCGTACAATCACACAAGGCCCTGATTGGCTGTAAGTGTTTGTTAGTCATGTGACTCAGGAGCTGATTGGTGCGATGAGGTCAGCTGACTCCAGAGAGTCCTCGTAAGGGCTGTGAGCGTGGTCCGTCTGATCAGAGCTCTCTAGGCTGAGCTGCTGCTGAGTCTGAAGCTTCAGGATCAGATCCTTGATCTCCTCCCGCTTGGTCTTCATCCGCTGTTGGGGAAACCACTTCAGTAAATTCATCGGGAGATGAAAGTTTGGAAGGGGACTCTGGGGAAGGAAAGGAAATCGTTTAATCAGCAGTCAACGGAGCATCACGATACAGCTTGAATGTGAATGTCTTTGTATTTTCTCATGCATTCAAATGCAAAGCCCGAGACACACCAGGCTGAGGAACTAGCGGTGGACATGCTTGCTTTCATTATCAATAGACCCCAATCCCCTTAAAACCTCCAGCACTGTCTGGAATTCTGCCTGAATCTGTTGATTTAAATTCATTACAGGCTGACAGTGTTGCCTTTGCAACTTTAGACAACTTAATCCTAATCAATTAAAAGTCGGCAGCTCCCCCTTCTTATCAGCAATGGGTTTTTGATTTTTTTACATTATCTTAGAATGGAAAAGATTCAGTTTGCAATAAAACAAAAGCAAGAACAGTTCCAGACACACACATGCTACCCGACAAAAGCCTTGTTGCCTATCCAAGTTTTAGGGACTCCCTGAGTTCATCAAGAGTCTTTGTGTTCATCTTCAACGCCTCCTCCTCCAACTTACCCCATACATGCTCAATAATGTTAATGTCTGGTGACTGGGCTGGCCAATCCTGGAGCAGCTTGACCTTCTCTGCTTTCAGGAGCTTTGATGTGGAGGCTGAAGTATGAGAAGGAGCGCTATCCTGCTGGAGAATTGTCCCTCTCCTGTGGTTTGTAATGTAATGGGCAGCACAAATGTCTTGATACCTCAGGCTGTTGATGTTGATCATCCACTCTGCAGATCTCTCGCACGCCCCCATACTGAATGAACCCCAAACCATGATTTCTCCTTCACCAAACTTGACTGATTTTTGTCAGAATCTTGGCTCCATGCTGGTTCCAGTAGGTCTTCTGCAGTATTGGTGATGATTGATGCAGATCAACAGATGATTCATGGAGAAATCCACCTTCTGACACTTTTACATATGATCAACTAGAAGTCCAGTTATTATTGTTGCTCTTACGACTGAGATCCACCACAAGACTTTAGTCAGGGAGTGTATATAATACTTTAGTGTAGAATAATCTTTTCCTGATAATTTCTTGTTTGGTAAATTGTATCAGTGTGTGATATTTATGGCATGTCATGTATATCCATATATATCAATATTATTTATAGTGTATTTATGCTGTTATTTTCTGTCTGACCCAAGATGAACCTAAAGCAAAAAAAAAAAAAAAAAAAAAAGCCCAGCCTTTTTGATGTGGACCGAAAAGCTGTGCATGAACACACCAAATGGACAACAGCCGACTGAAATGAGAGCCTACATTCTGCTCCTGTATGTAAGGATGCATCCTAGATTACAATTCTTTATGAGATTACACTCTGGCACCGGCAGTGCACAGAAAACAACGAGCGATGTGCTGCAACCCGCTTAAGATTCATCTAATTCAGAATGAATTATTTCTGCGTCTTTTAGGCTAAATTAAATGGTCTGATCTTAATTGTGACTGTCGCTTTAAATGCAAACGAGATTGTGCTCTTTTCAGAAGAGGGCGGAGCTCCAAATGTGTCAGCATAGTGGCAGATTCAAAAACCAGACTAACGTCCTATGCTAATGAGCGAGAGATAGTCACTAGTGGGCGGGGCTTTCCCCCTCTGATGACGCGTACAAAGAGAGAATGTCAATCAAAGTGTTTCTGCAGACTGATTATATCAAGTCTGATTATAAACAAACACAATTAATACATGTTTACTATTAGAAGCTGCTTATATTCACACACCGCTGACACACAACTGGGTTTAAACCCCTTATAAAAGTGATTTTTGCACAGTAGCTCCCCTTTAAATGCAAACATCAGATGACATAAAACTAATATACAGACATGAACAAAATTGCCTTCGAAGTTGTCCAGTCCAGCGTCTTTAGATTGCTTTTTTAAAGTTCTGTTAAAGCACAATATGAAAGCAACATCTGTTCTCCCAGCTTATTTTCAGTCATATTTGATTAATAATGACTTCTTTCAGCTATACCTTCTTTCACATTATAAGTGACCGCTCTAGTTTTTCTGTCTTCGTTGGAAAAGTACAAAAAATTGTTCAAATCTGTAGCTGAAAACCAGGTCATGGCCGTCAACTCATCTTCTACATGTGTGAAGGACACATTATGAACGAACGGATTGTTAAAGGTCTCGTGAAGTGCTCTGTAATGTGCATTTTTATTCGATGCTTGAGGTAATCTTAACTGAAACATGAAGAGAGGGTGAGAGAGTAGCTCCTCCCCCTTTTATAAAAACACCCAATAGCGTTTGGTTTTCATCACAGCTCTGCCAGTGAGAGCGGTTGAGCTCAAGCGCATTGAATAAAAAGCAAATGAGAAGAAGGGGGCGGGGCATGTCAGACACTAGAGAGCATCTGATTGGTCAGACGATTTAATGAGACCGAAACGATGAAGAGACGTCAAAAATGTTGATCCATTTAGACGGAAGTAACTAGATTTGAATGATTATATCGTCTAAACGCAAATTGTGTCACTCTTTTAGAGCACACTAGCTTATAGATATCCTTAAAACTAACAACACTCTTACTAACATTAAATAGATTTTAATTTCACGAGACCTTTAATTGGGGTTCCCATACGGAGAACGGGTTCAGTACTAGTGCATTTTGATCCTCTCACCTCGAAGAAGCTCTCCACGTATTGCAGCACGTAGACTCCACAGTCGCTGAAGTTGTCCTGCTGCGGCACACGAGGACTCGAACCCTTCATCAGCTCTTTCCCGAAACTCCTCCGAGAGCCTTTCTTCACCTCCCACTCCACCTCTAGATACCTGTGAAACACGACACACACATGAACACACACTACTGTTTCAAAGATCCACCTCCATGATTCCCTGAGGAAACAAACGTTGTTAATAACAATAATTAACAGCAGTACACATCGTTATGAAGTTTTACCACACTGAAAAAAGTGTTAGACTACTGCGTCTTTCACTCTTCAACGTACATTTTTAAATCGGAAGTAAACAAAATATTTAATTTGCCCTAAAGGACACATATTTTACCCCTATTACATGATGTAAGATAAGCCTTTGGTGTCTCTAGAATGTGTCTGTAAAGCTCATCAGATTATTTATTATAGCCTCCAGAATCTGCTTGTTCTGGTGTCTGAGTACAGTGTAGCTGTTTTTGTAGCCTGTGGCTTTAAATGCAAATGAGCTGCTTCTCTCCGCCCACCGCTCCCACATGCGTGTTTGCTTCTCCTGCGTTACGTCAGATAAACAGCAGTCAGTGACAGAGACAGACAAGGATGAAGCTGAAATACAGCTCATTAGTCAAAAAGAGCAAGTACGTTTATTTTCTTTTGATCAAAAACAGCTCGGCCACACTTTACAATTAGGGTTCATTAGTTAATGCTGCTGTATTTTCTAGCATAAACTAATTATGAACAATACCTGTAGAGCATTTATTAATCTACTAATGCATTATTAGCATTCGAAATCATGCTTGTAAACATTAATGGCTCGTTTCCACTGACTGGTACAGTACGGGTCACCTTTATCAGGCTTGCGTTTCCACTGCTAAAGGGGTACCAATGGTACTCTGTTGGTGGTCGTGGTGTACGACAGAAAGTTGCAGTCGACGTCATTTTCGCTCGAGAAAATGTCTAAAGTAAAGCTGTACGGGTCGCTCACATATCATATGAGAAGCACTTCACACAACACAGAGGCTTTACACACAAATACTTCAGTATTAATGTTTATTACTAACCTTTCTATGAACATGATTTAATTATAACTGCAGATCAATGACAGTGTGAAATAGCCTACTGTAACGTCTGCAGTTATATTAAATAAATAAATAAATGAACATATATGAACACATACAGACCCTTACAGTCTCTGATATGTTACCACTTACAGAAAAACTACACACAGCAGACATTTAGTCCTTATTTAGGTTCAAAACAACAGGAAATACAGCCCACAGTCAGCAAACCTCTCCTGAATGTGTCTGTAATCTTCAGCAGCACGTGTAGCCTCTGTTAGAGAGTAATTCTGTCATTCAGAGTTCATAATAGTCCAGAAGGTGATGATAATAGTTAAACATGGCAGTGTGTTCATGTTTGCTGAAAAAATAAGGTGCTCCTTTATTTCCGGCTTCTCCTTTTGTATTTTCGTGTGTCACTCTCGCGTTTGTCAGTTTCTGACAGGATCGGTTTTAAAAGCACGTCAATAATCAAGCGCACGTTATTATCATCAGCTCAAGAAGTTTGTTATTTCAAATATAGACGCGCGGCGAGCGCAAGCAAGAAATCAAAACCGCTCACGCTTCAGACTGGCTCGTAAAAAACTACAGGCACAGGGTAAAATCTGCTCTTCTTTTTGGATTTGCGGCTGTTCATCAAGACGACAATAAGGTTCGTTTGAGCCCAGGTCGACCAGGGCTTGTTATTATATGTATATATGTTTACGCTGTAATCTCTCGGCTGTGTATTAAAACATGGCGGCTTCTTTGTTTTCATTCTGGCTTGTTGCGTGAGCTCGTGACGTATCTCTGTAAACCAATAGCGTTCAGCTGTGCAACTAGCTGCACCTTTTGGTACTCTTTCTCGTGTTTGGTACCCTTTCTAAGGGTGCCGAAAAAGAGGTACGGTACGCCTTTTGACAGTGGAAACGGCCATAAAAGAGTACCGAACCGTACCACTCAGTGGAAACAGGCCATAATGCACCATGAGTTAACATGAACTAACAATAAACAACTGTATTCATTCATTAACTAACGTCGACTAACATGAACAAATACTGTAATTTATGTATTGTTCATTGTTTGTTCATGTTAGTAAATGCATTATCTGATACGACCCTATTGCAAAGTGTTACCAATAACTTTTCCATAATAAAAATCTACATAAATTGGTGGAGGATTAGGAGATTCCCCAAGCCCCCCCTCCCCCTCCGCCCTCCAATTTGAGTGTCCAGAGAAGCACTATATAAACATAAGGAATTATTATTAATATTATAAAAAACAGTGTCTTTATAGTAAACAACATTGTTATTTTATTACCAGAGTGTCTCCCAAACCCCACATGTCTGTTTCTATGTGGATCTTCCATTCATCCACGCCCACAGCAAGCTGTTTTAAAAACGCTGTAATGGAGCCACTTTGACCAGCATTACTGTGTAAAGCAGGGCTATTCGATTAGTTTGTGATGGGGGCCAGTTCATGAAAAGCATCGCAGATGTGGGGCCGGAGAGATATGACTTGCAATATAAGTGATGACACGACTGCAATATAAGAGCACATATGCTGCATTATTGCTCCTTCAGACACCCACGTTGGCTTTTTCAACAATAAAATGTGAATATATTGTATTCTGACACTACATCACTGCATTGCACAACAGGCTTTTTTTACAAACATATTCAAATGTTGTATTTCAGAGCACAACAAAAGCAGAGCATTGCTTCAGTAGGCTTCTTCTACATTCACACACACCCATATGTTGTGTTTTGAACTGCGTAACAATTAGGGATGCAACGATTATAGATTTTGGTTGTTCGATTATATAGTGTGAAGAGTAATCATGGTTTCACGATTATTATGCATTTATTAAACACGACTAGTTTAGAAAATCACAAGAAATCTTCTATTTGAAAGTGTTGTTTATTGCTGCTCAGTAACCAAATACAGCACAAAATATTAATAAAACACAAACAATAGTCCAGTTCTCTCTTTAGACTTAAATGAAGACGTTTTTGATTTAAACACGAGTGATCATTTTACAATGAAGATGAATGACAGAACAAAGAATAAATAAATAAGAATAAAAACCAGTATTTGTCTAATGTTTATTTAAGCTTTATATTAGGTCAGTATTTAAATGAACTCTTGTTATCATCTGTGTTGATACATGCATAATCATTTTAATCATTTGTAATAATTCGTCTAGCGTATCTTTTGTTTACATTGCACTGAAAGCCACGCACAACTCTCACCGCTACAGCGAGAGATCATTTCTACTGTGTGCGCCTGGAGGGCGCGAGTGCGTCGGTCTGCTTTACGAGCCGTGTGTGCACCGCTCCCAATATGCGCACGTCTCCATTGGAAATAATGATCTTGCGTGCGGAAAAGACACAATATGTGAACGCCCTGCTGCTATAGTTACTCCAATGTGTGTGCGTATTAGCCTCGGTATAAGCTCTGAACTTTAAACTAGCGCACAGTCAGCATAACTTTGTTCCGTGCAACAGAAACGCAGCGTTGAGAAGCCTTTACGATTAATTAACCGTAATGAATTTAAGCACGGTTTATAGTGAAATCGGCTAATCGTTGCATCCCTATTAATGATATCAGTGCATTGTACAAAAGGCCTTTTCTACAAACATATCCAAATGTTTTCGGCTGCTCGCTCCACTCACTTAATGTTGCAGCTCGTTAAATTGCAGCTCGTGCTGTTGTGAACAGACGCACATCATTTCATATCTATAGCGGCCGTTTTTCGACTGAACTAAATTTATTTTTGATGTCTTGGTCACACAAATTGCCTCGGGGGCCGGGTTCGGCCTGCAGGCCGCCAATTGAATAGCCCTGGTGTAAAGATTTTATTTTCACTTCAGTGTGTGTCCAAGTAGTAACTTACTCTCGTAAGGTTTTCACCACGGTTGACCTGGTTGGTCCACGCAGAGAATCCATGATCAGAATACAAGGCCTGAGGAAATTAATCAAATATCACAGTTAGTGTCGACAAGAAGAAAAAAAAGTTCCACTACAAAACACTAATTCAACTTCAAACTGGATTTTAAAGTTGGCTAATTATATATTCTAACTCAATTATATATCTATATGTGGTTTATTTGACTTGTACGCGTGTTCACAATAATATGTGAGGAATTATCTGCACTGACTGTTTGCAGATGGTGGGTTTGGAGGTCCACTCTGCTCTGTCGAAGCTGCCAGAGTCGTCCGCCAATGCCCCGTCCTCACTGCACTCATCCTGAAAACACAACCACAAGTTCAAACAAACATGCACACAAAAACCAATCGATGTGTTGCTCATGATAAAATAACAGAGGCCTGTGTTTAACTCATTTCCATTGATTTAATTATAAATTAACTTTTTTTTTAAGTCACTGTACCAAAATGTATGACCTCACAAACCCACTGCAAATCCTTAGGTAATCAAAAAACAGGTCCAATGAGATTAAAATAAAGTATTTTAGTCGTTAGTATCAGTATTGATCATTTTAATGATGTCTATAAGCTAGTGTGCTCCAATACAGTGACCAAAAATTGCATTTAGAAAATATTAAACTGATATAAACATGTAAAGCTTGTCACGTCCACCGAAATGGATCAACCATTTTATTAATGTCACCTCAAACTAGTTTCTCATCACATCATAACCAATCAAATGCTCGCTAGTGTCTGACATGCCCCGCCCCTTTTTTCTCATTTGCTTTTTATTTGATGCGCTTGAGCTCAACCACTCTCACTGGCAGAGCTGTGATGAAACAGAACGCTATTGGCTGTTTTTTTAAAGGGGAGAAGCTACACTATGCCCCACCCTTTACGTCAAACTTCGAATAAAAATGCACATTTCAAAGCACTTCACGAGGACTTAAACTACAATCCACGTTAGGCAAAGCAGTACTTTAATTACTTAAAGGGTCTTACTTTATAAGTATGTACTTGCATTTAATTAATCATTTAGTACAACCCACTTATTATCACATTGCACTTATATTTTTAAAAATTATCTGCATGTAATTACATCTGTAATTAATGTCTGTAACTACAATTGTTGACCATCCCTTACACCTTAACCCATCCATACCACCAAACCTGTCCCTAACCCAACCCGTATCCCACCTCAAGTGCACCAGAAGTGTTGTGCAATACATTATGAACACATTAAGTACATTGTACTTATTTCTGCTCCAAGTACCTAGCTGTTAAGTCCACTTAAGAGGGACCAAAACAAGGCTACTGATGTCAAACTTCTTAATGGTAGCATTATTGTAATCACTTCGATGTTTTGCATTTAATTAAAGAAACACTCCACTTTTTTCTGAAATAGGCTCATTTTTGAGCTCCTTTAGAGTAACCAGTTGAGTTTTGCCATCTTTGAGCACGTTTAGCTCAGCTTAGCATAAATCATTGAATCAGATTAGACCATTAGCATCTAAGGTGCTCTCGCCAGACCCAGAAGTCAGATGAATGAATGTAAAAATGTGAAAACTCATCTGCTTAACTGTAGGGAAGCTGTGAAGTGAAATTGTATGCAAAACAGTGGCGTGTTCACTTTAAATCAAACGTTTATTTATTGCAGCTGAACTGTGAACAATTTCAATCACTGAGCAATGAAGATGAATAAATCTTCATACCCTAACAATACACACTACCTCTGATGGCTACATTAACAGAATGAACTTTGACACCAAACTGAAGTGAATTACCGGACATGAGCTTTGGTCATCAGACTGGTGAGAATCGTCCTCTGTGTTATACTCGATTATTCTGCGTAAACCGTCTGGAATGAAGAGCAGAACGTGTTTTTGTTATCTCTACGCACCCAGAGTCTTAGAGAAACATCATTTAAATTCCCTGTATGCCTGTACACAGTTGAAGTCAGAATTATTCGCCCTCCAGTCAATTTTTTCTTCTTCAAATATTTCCCAAATGATGTTGAACAGATTCAGGAATTTTTCACAGTATTTCCTCTAATATTTTTTCTTCTGGAGAAAGTCTTATTTGTTTTATTTCGGCTAGAATAAAAGCAGTTTTTAATAGTTTTAAAGTCATTTTAAGGTCAATATTATAAGCAATATTTGTTGTGGATTGTCTACAGAACAAACCACTGTAATACAATGACTTGCCTAATTACAAGTGCTGGGCCGTTATCGGCGTTTCTCAAGCAGTTTGTGATGCATTTTGTAAACAGGAGATGAGCCCCTGGTCTAATGCGCCACCTGGCTTGAGCAACCCGTTCTCAAAGACTTACTTTTAGTCAATATTTGGGCAGCACACTTTTTAATCTAGATTAATTTCAAGATTACAGTGAGATTATTCTAGATTCTGTCCTGGCCAAAGTCCCTCAATCAGCACTTTCCCATCATGGCCTCCTAATCATCCCCATCCACCGAATTGGCTCTATCACTGTCACCAGTAGCTGGTGTGTGGTGAGCGCACTGGCGCGGTTGTCCTGTGGCTGCCGTCGCATCATCCAAGTGGATGCTACACTCTGGTGGTGGTGTGAAGAGACCCCCCTCATGATTGTGAAGCGCTTTGGGTGTATGGCCATACACAATAAATGCGCTATATAAATACACATTACATTAAAAAATTAATCTAAGCCCACCTATACTAATTACCCTAATTAACTTAAAGAGCCCCTATTATGGGTTTTTGAAGATGACCCAATGTGAAGTGAAACATCCAGCTGAGGGTTAAATCTGAAAGCGCACCTTGTTTAAAACTATTGATTTTGTTTTAAAAAGATTCGACTGCAGAGTCGTTTAAATAATTCGTCATTCATCCGGATCTTTCGCCTGTTCCTATCGACATCGTCAACAAAACCAAATATGAGGTGCCGGATCCGGTAAAACGTGAACGCGCCTTTCCCTTCAAACACTAGCAAAGTGTGTGTGGGACTGATCATGACTGAAGATGAGTGAACATTAATGAGTGAACATTCTGGTGATTAATGCAATAATTACTCTGCAATAGGGGATTTGTCAGCCGTTTGTTAAAGGAAGGATGAGAAAAGACTATTGATGTGTGGGACTTTATCAGAGCTTGACAGGAACTTTATCAGTACACAGTTCATGGATCAGTTTCTTCCTCCATTTCACAAGTGTAAGTAAGTGTGATTAAAATGGCTGCCTCCTTGTTTTCTCTAGCTTGGAAATTATGTATTTAATTGTGTTTTGTTACTTGTAATCGATCCATGTGGCTTGTACTGTATCTGGTTAACTCTTTATATTCTCATCCCTACTGAAAAGTACAGCTTAAACCAACCTAGGCTGGTTGGCTGGTTTTAGCGGGTCAACCAGGCTGGTTTTAGAGGGGTTTTGGCCACTTCCAGGCTGGTTTCCAGCCATTTCCAGCCTGGTCTTAGCTGGTCAGGCTGGGAGACGACCAGCTTAAACCAGCTTGACCAGCCTAGCCAGGCTGGGAGCCCAGCCAAAACCAGATATGTCCAGCTTAAACCAGGCTGGCTAGGCTGGTCAAGCTGGTTTTAGCTGGTCATTTTCCAGCCTGACCAGCTAAGACCAGGCTGGAAATGGCTGGAAATCAGCCTGGAAGTGGCCAAAACCCCTCTAAAACCAGGCTGGTCGACCAGCTAAAACCAGCCAACCAGCTTAGGCTGGTTTAAGCTGTTTTTCTCAGCAGGGATATCGCATCTATAAAACCATGTTGAAAACGTGACGCGTGCTGATTTCTTCACAGATTTAAATGCGTTTGTGAGCTCGCGATCTTTGCTGTTTGTCATTGATATGGCTACCATCAGCTGTTATTACACACATGCTGCAGTCAAGTTTCAAAGTAGTTCAGCTTTTGCCGCTGTGTGGATTAATACTGAATGCGCGTCATGGTTAAGAATAGAGCAATATGCTGGTGTTAAACTGCATTGTTTTAATTAACTCCTGCTTTGGGCTCACACATACACTCTGACTACTTCAACGTTGTTGATAAGCCGTGGTGGGCATTTCTCTCCGTCTCACGCTGAACACAGTCACCCAAACACAACAGACTGGGTCATCAGACCAATCACCACAGATTAGCATCGCGCTAAGGAGAGGTTTGGGGACAAATGAATCACTGAACGAATCATATGGGAGTCATTGGGATAATAAGGATAACATATTGCACATTATAAAGTGTTTTTTGACCTTGCATGCAGATCAGCCTGTTGCTGGAGACCCCCCAAACCAAAATATGACCTTTTATAATGCATAATAGGGGCTCTTTAAGCCTTTAAATGTCACTTTAAGCTGAATACTAGTGTCTTGAAGAATATCTAGTCTAATATTATGTGCTGTCATCATGGCAAAGAGAAAAGAAATCAGTTATTAGAGTTATTAAAACTATGATGATTAGAAATGTGTTGAAAAAAATCTCTCTGTTAAGCAGAAATTGAGGATAAAATATTAAGTAGGGCTGATAACTCTGACTTCCGCTGTATGTGGCAGAATTGACAGTAACTCAGCAGTGACTGTTTTGTGATTGAAGGTCTCACCGGTCAACGTTACTCGGTTTGCGTCAGCTTTATGTGGGACAGCGATGTTCTGGCTGAACTGGTCCCGCTCCTCTGAAGCTCCGTCTGTGGGTGGGCTGGAGGACACCGCAGTCTGAGGTTGGTACAGCGGGTTCGGCTCAACCTGAGCACTCTCAAGACCCGGAAAACAGATTACGGCCAGATACCAGTGTGCTCTACATACACACACACACACAGAGAGAGAGAGAAACCATTTTAAAAATATGATAATATATTTGCTCAGCAAGTTCATTTTTGAGAGGGAGAGAAATTACAGCCATAAGAGCTTCTCTGACTATGTCACGGCAAAAAAACAGATCAAGTTCACCACATTTTATAATTATAAAAATATTTCAACAACAACAAACGCATCAAAAGCAGTCAATAATTCATTCATTCATTCATTTTCTTTTCGGCTTAGTCCCTTTATTAATCTGGGGTCGCCACAGCGGAATGAACCACCAACTTATCCAGCATATGTTTTACGCAGCGGATGCCCTTTCCAGCAGCAACCCATCACTGGGAAACATCCATACACACTCATTCACACACACACTCATACACTCAGGGCCGGAGCAAGCCGAACTGCCGCTCTAGGCAAAGGACTATCACGCCACCCTCATCCTTATATTATTCCTATCACTGGTTATTACATTGTGAAAAACTAAATAATACGGACCCTTTTAAATGATAATCAAATCCATTCTCACACGTCTCCATGCAGTGAGGGGAAAAACTCACGACTCATTGATGGGCACAAAGATGAAGTCCTTCTGGAAGAGATCCACGTGGCGCGTCCATGTCTTCACTCTGTTGTGTTTCCTCTTCTGGATGCTGAAACACACGACACACACACACATCCTCAGTACTAAACCGCAGCACATCTCGAAAAAGTTATTCCAGCAAATAATGTGTGCTCACGGCAGGCTGGAGGTGTCAACGGTGTTTCTCCGCTCTCTCTGATTGAGTCTCTTGTAGAAGAAGGAGCTGAAGACGTGACTGCGGACGGCATCTTCCTTCTTCAGCTTCTCCAAAAACAGATATCTGCAAGCGCAGAGCACATATACTCATCAGTTAACTCACAATCAATATAGCTTTCATTTAATATAAGTCAGAGGAGAATGGCCAGACTGGTTCCAGCTGATAGAAAGGCAACAGTAACTCAAATAAGCACTCGTTACAACCGAGGTCTGCAGAAGAGCATCTCTGAACACACAACACGTCCAACCTTGAGGCGGATGGGCTACAGTAGCAGAAGACCACACCGGGTGCCACTCCTGTCAGCTAAGAACAGGAAACTGAGGCTACAATTCACACAGGCTCACCAAAACTGGACAAGAGAAGATTGGAGAAACGTTGCCTGGTCTGAGGAGTCTCCATTTCTGCTGCCACATTCAGATGGTTGGGGCAGAATTTGCCCTCAACAACATGAAAGCATGGATCCTCCTGCCTTGTATCAGCGGTTCAGGCTGGTGGTGGTGGTGTAATGGTGTGGGGGAGATTTTCTTGGCACACTTTGGGTCCATTAGTACCAATTGAGCATGGTGTCAACGCCACAGCCTACCTGAGTATTGTTGCTGACCATGTCCATCCCTTTATGAGCACAGTGTCTCCATCTTCTGATGGCTACTTCCAGCAGGATAACGCACCATGTCATAAAGCGCCAATCATCTCAGACTGGTTTCTTGAACATGACAACGAGTTCACTGTACTCAAATGGCCTCCACAGTCACCAGATCTCAATTTAATTGAGCACCTTTGGGATGTGGTGGAACGGGAGATTGGTATCATGGATGTGCAGCCGACAAATCTGCAGCAACTGCGTAATGCTATCATGTCAATATGGAGCAAAATCTCTGAGGAATATTTCCAGTAGCTTGTTGAATCTCTGCCACCGAGGATTAAAGCAGTTCTGAAGACAAAAGGGGGGAACAACCCAGTACTAGTAAGGTGTACCTAATAAAGTGGCCGGTGAGTGTAGTTTGCCATTGTGATTCGCCCACTATAACTGCATAATATTCAACCGGGCACTAATTAATTACAGTAATTTAGTAAGTTAGAGAGGTAGACCACAATTTAGTTCAACGTGTATTAAAATGTTGTGCATTAAAGAGATAGTTCACATAAAAAAATGTGACACTCAAGTGATTCTATACATTTATGAGTTTCTTTCTTCTGTTGAACACAAAGGAAGATATTCTGAAGAATGTTGGAAAAAAAGCAACCATTGACATTTATAGTAGGAAGAAAAAAATACAATGAAAGTCAATGGCTGTTTTTATTCCAGCATTTTTCAGTACATCTTCCTTTGTGCTCAACAGATCATCCTTTTTTTATTGTCATACTGTTGATATGCAAGTTTAATCACATTTACAAATAACACAAATAAACCAAACATCAGCACAATTGCAGACGTCTAAAATAAAGCTCCAATATCAGTAAGATTATGCCCAAGAAGAATAAATCCTTTCATGGAGCGCACGTTTGCTCAAGGCAATGTATTTGTTCACAACACAGACTGAAATAAAAGATACTGACTTGAGATAGAAGTCAATGATGACATCGTTAAGGAACTCTCCGTCACTCAGGCAGTGCAGGTCCTCATTGGTCACTGAGATTCCTCCTTTAGCAGGCGGTGGCGGGTAAACCAATAACCTACCAGATAAGAAAAACGAAAAGAAACAACTTTAACAAGGCTTTCACTGTTTTGGAGACCTGGAGAATTAGTGGTGGAACCAATTTAGATTTTTCATGGATGATTTCAATTTTTTTAAAGCCAATTTGGCTGAAACCAATACAGTTTTCATTTATTTAAGTTAGTACATTTATATTTATTATTATTTTTTGTCTGGTTCGATCTCAGTGTAGAATATTAGTATATATATATATATATATATATATTTTTTTTTTTTTAATATAGATTTCAAGAGTTCACACTTAGCTGATGGTTGATTATAAAGCTTGTTTGGCATGCTGTCCCAGGAGATAGCCCTGAGCTTAAAATATCCTCAAGCCCGGAGCTCCCTCCCATTTGTAAGTTGAGAGGGGAGTTTGAGCTCAGGTAGATCTCGAGAACTCCCCCGTATATTTATGTATAATGTTTTACTAATGTTTTAATGTTTGTATAATGTTTTCCAATTAGGAATTGCTGATTAAGAGCTCATCAATGGTGCCAATTTGGTTTGGTTAATTCACCTATGTTGCATGTCTTTGGACTGTGGGAGGAAACCAGGGGGAAACCCACGCCAGCACGGAGAGAATGTGTAAACTCCGCACAGAAACTGGCCTAATAAGGATTTGAACCAGTGACATTCTTGCTGTGAGGCAACAGTGCTAACCATTGGGCCACCGTGCCCTCCCTGTCAAGGAAATGGAGGAAGGGGGGATTCTTCAAAACGAAGATAACTGAGGTAAGAAACTCTGGTTATTTATAGTGAGTTAGGAATCATCTGATTGGTGAATCCTGCATTGCTAATGCAGGACCAGCTGTGGTCAATCATAAGGATGTGCTCCTTTCGAAATTAGTTTACAAATAAACTTCACTTTGACCATTGAAATGAAATAAACTAATCACTTCTGCTGTTTTCGGCAATGGATTTTTTCACATTTGCAGGTTTTTCAGCAGCAGAAGTCCTCATAGTTGGTAAACTTAGAGTGCAGTGAAAAGGACAGTACAACAAATCATTCTTTTAGAATCCTGTTAGCTCAAAAAATAAAAGAAAAACTCCACAATATATGTTTTCAAGGCTTTCAAAAAAAGCAACTATGTCAGAAACTTGTTTAAGTTTGACCTTTCAAACCAGAAACATTTGGCCTCACAGATAGAAAGACTCATTACTGAGCCCAAAACACTTAAATAAACAGTGCAATATCATCACATATCAATTTGATTTTTTGCAACTTCACACAAAGATTATAGAATAGAAAAGTGTAACTTTACAACATAAAAAAGATATTAAAAATGTTCAAGGAATTATTATGCTAATGACCATTAAACTCGCTATCACAGTCTTGAGAAAAGAGCCCATTGCAACCTTCTTTAATCAGATATTCTGCTTTGAACATGTGCGTTACGTGCCAGAAGGTCTGTCTTTGTTTTGGTCCCTTTAACCCACCCAATGCCAGTTTAGACAATTATATTTCAACACCCCGGGTTGCCTTGGTGGAAAACAGCATTCATTCAGTCAGTCAGGAAGGCTCTCAGAGTATGCGTCTGTGACCGAAATGCGACCTCTGGTGGACAGTAGCTGACTCCGAAATGAGACGCAGATTCAGAGTTCCACATGAGGTTAGTAATTAGCAAATAATATAAATATTAGGAGTGTAAACATTAGGTGAGCAGGTTACATAGTAACCCCGTGTCCCAACAACACGCTACATGACAAGATTTGCTGTTTACACCAGACGAAACAGGACAGAAATGTAAACACAGCCATTCAGAAGCACAGAATAGTGCACTCACTGCACTCCAGCGTAATGGTGAGGTTTATAACCTAATGAATACATATTAAAGCTCTTTAACGTGATTAAATGTAGATGCTGAATCACTGATATGTGTTGGTTTGCACTGAGTCTCAGTTCTGAAGTTCAATCTCAGACGGTTTATTTTATTCTCCAGATCTGAGCTGAAATATCTGCTGCTGCTTTCAGTAGTATGGCAATAAATGACATGTCAAACTCGCATTATTAGCATTAACACTGAATAAAGCACATGAGCTGTACCTGAGCTGATCAGAGTTCTGTTGTTCAGCGATGAGCAACAGAAGCCGATTCTAATATATAAATTTCAGCTGTTGGTTAGGACAAAAACTCCTTTTAATATGGGAAAGATTCCTTCCATCGCGTACCGCAGCCTTTAGTTAGAAAACGGTTCAAATCAGCCTTAAATCAGCCTTTAGACTCGATAGTCAGGCACACACATATCAATCTGGCAACCTGCGCTTGCATAGACTAGTCAGAGGTGGAGCCGAGTGAAAACGTGTGTTAAAACCAGGAGTGCAATACCTAGTTCAACCACTGGGTGTCAAACTTACACACAGCAAATTTAAGTTTGACCTTTCTAACTAAAAATATTTAGTCCTCACAGACACTTATTGAGCCCAAAACACTTAAAAAAAGACAGAAGAAAAATAAACAGAGCAATATCATGGCACCAATTCCACAAACAAAACGTGAGATGAACTCGTACTTGATGATGGGTCCAGTGAAGGTGGGCTGCAGCTCCGCCATCTCATCATCGTCATCACAGAATTCCTGGAGCCGAGCAGACATGCGTGTCTGCACACTGGGCGCTGCACACGGGATGGGGACTGCTGGTGCTGTATTCACAGGGGCCACAGCTACTGTCACTACTGAAAGAGACGGCGTGGCCAATAATGCTGAAGATGAAGGCGCTGCTAATACTTCAGCTTTGTCCACCTTAACCTGAGACGCAGGACACACAATCAAAATATTAATACACAGACTGGTATAAAACACTTTAGTGAGTGCAATACAAATCACCTTTTCTTTCTCTAATGAAGCTTTGTTGTAATTAACCAGTCTAACATTGGCCTCGTCAAAGCTGATCTTAGAAGGGAAGTCCGCCAGCCGGTTGTTTCTCCCGATTTCTGTCAGGATATCCTCCAGAATCACCTGCTCGTGCATTGAGGGTCCGTGCTCGAAGATCAATACGATATACTTCTCATCGTCTGCAGAACAAGGAAAGTCAAAATGTCAGACCTAGTGCAAATTTATCTTGTAAAAGCACCAGCATGTGAACAGCCGAGGACAAAAAAGAAGGAAGACGAGACCCCGTCACCCCTTCAAAACAATAAAAATAAATAAATAAAATATATATATATATATATATACATACAGTTGAAACCAGAAGTTTACATACACTCAAAAAAAAAGGAACATAACCATTTATTTTAAAATGTCTGATGGTAAATCATACTAAACGTTTATTATTTTAGGTCCGTTAGAATTACCCAAATCATTTACATTTGCTAAATGCCAGAATAAGGAGAAATTTTTTTTGGAGAATTGTTTATTAATTTCTAGACAGTCAAAAGTTTACTCACGTTTCCTTGGTATTTTTTAGCTTTGCTTTTAAACTGTATAACTTTGGTCAGATGTTTTGGGTCTCCTTCCACAAGCTTCTCACAATAGTTTGCAGGAATTTTGGCCCATTCCTCCTGACAGAATTGGTGTAACTGAGTCAGATTTGAAGGCTGTCTTGCTCACACAAGCTTTTTCAACTCTGCCCACAAATTCTCTATAGGATTGAGCTCAGGGCTTTGTGATGGCCACTCCAAAACATTCACTCTGTTGTCCTTAAAGCACGTTAACTAATTTGGCAGTATGCTTAGGGTCATGGTCTGTTTGGAAGACCCATTTGTGGCCAAGTTTTAATTTCCTGGCTGATGTCTTGAGATGTTGCTTCAGTATTTCTACATAATGTTCTTTCTTCATGATGCCATCTATGCTGTGAAGTGGACCAGTCCCTCCTGCAGCAAAACAGCCCCACAACATGATGCTGCCACCCCCATACTTCACAGTTGGGATGGTGTTCCTAGGCTTGTAAGCTTTCCCCTTTGTCTTCCAAATGTAACGCTGGTCATTATGGCCAAACAGTTCAATCTTAGCTCCATCAGACCACAGGACATGTCTCCAAACATTAGTCTTTTCCCAGTGTAATTTAGCTAATTGTAATCTGGCTTTATTGTTGATTCTGGCTTGTTGATTTTCCCATGTTGTCACACAAGGAAGCAGTGTGTTTGAGGTTTTCCTTCAATACTATTCTACAGTTGTGCCTCCAATTAACTCAAATGTTGTCAATTAGCCAATCAGAAACTTCCAAAACCTTGACACCATCATCTGAGCTTTTTCAGAGGCAGAATAATCTTATTGTATGTAAACGTGACTTTCAAGAAAAGTTAGAACAATTTCTCAAACAATATCTCTCTTATTATTCTGCTGTTAAGCAGAACAGAAACAAATGTGATAACCCTAACTTACCTAAAAGAGGAAAAGTTTAGTCACATTAACATCTGACTTTTTTTAAAATGGTTATGTGCCTTTTTATAGTGTATGGAAACTTCTGCTTTCAACTGTATATATATTTATATTTGTGTGTGTTTTTTTACATAAATAATAATTTATTAAATTTAGGTTACTTTTTATTGACCGAACACCATTAAAAAAAATTGTGAATACAATAATAAAAAAAGTTCGATATGTATTTTCGGTATGAAGGCTATAGTTTTAGTAAATGTGGCTGCCGAGCGCGCGCCTTGGAAGCAATGCCAATAAGCTTAGGGTGTCAGTTTCCATTTCCAATGGAGGCGCATGACTTGCAACTTGAACATACACATTTCAGTAACGGCTCTTCATAAACTTGAGCTGCAGCAATGGTTTGTCCATTTGTCATCCTCTGAAAAAACACTTGATCGTCGCCTAGTTTCGAGAGATGCCAGGGGAGCACGAGCGCAGAGTCCATTGTAAATAGTCCAGCAATACACTCGCTCGCACTCGCCACTTCAGGTCAGAATAACAACACATGGGAAAATGAGTGCCATATAGCAGCAGTGAGGAGATTATAAATAAAAAAGGATTTAAGGATGTCGCCAGAATGGCTTTTTGGTTTCTTTTCTTGTGCATCCCAGCCACTAGCTCCCTATCTGAAAGAGTTTCAGCATAAGGGGTAATGTAGTCATCTAACTTCACTATTAGTAATGCTGCAGTGTGTGTTTGAATAATGATGGCTGGTTCCTTTACTTGAAAGCTCAGATTTGATTATTATAATTAGTGTTGTTGACAGAGTTTGAGCTTTACTGTATCATTATTATTCACACCTTAAAGTTTGCTTTGATTGTTCAGCGTTTACGCTTTACCGTTTTATTTATCAAGTCTCTTTAACACTTCTGTTTGTTTTATAATGAAGAGATCAGATATTTTGTTGAAATATTTTTGTGTTTGACTACTAAAACTATTTGCCTTGGTAATGTTGGTAAAGTAAAACAAAGTGGTTAAATAAATAAAAAATCCTAATATTCCTAAATGGATTGGATCGATTTTCATGTGCATCTTGTCAGTAAAGTCGGTAAACCTCCAGCACAGAGCAAAGTTTACTACACAGAGTCGTAGTTCACTGATAACTAGGGATGCAACGATTATAGATTTTGGTTGTACGATTATAGTCTAAGAAATAATCACGGTTTCACGGTATTAATTTTAAAACACTGCTACTTTAGAAAATCACATGAAAACTCCTTATATTTTAAAGTTTTATTTATTGCTGCTCAGTAACCAGTACAGCACATAATAATATTAAAAACAAACAATAGTCCATCTCTCTCTTTGTGCTTAAAAATAAGTAAAATTTTTGACATTTAAACATACATAATTTTTACACTGTAAATAAATGACAGAAAAATTAACAAATCAATAAAAAATTGCCTTTGTCTAATGTAGGGCTTGAAATTAACATTTTTACTTGGCACCACTGGTGCTCCCAACTTCAAAAATTTTAGGAGCATCATGAAAAAAATTGGGAGCACCCACCAAAAATGAATGAGCACCTCTGCAAATGGTATATTAACAGATTTATTGCAATTGGAAACAGCTTCAATCAGGAGTAACAAAAACCAGAAACAACTAACTAATTCTGTTATGACTTACTGATATTTGTGCAATAATTCCAAAATAAATACCTAATAATTATAAAATATTAATGATGTCGATAATGACAATAATACTAACAGTGAATTACATTATCATGCTGCCTTGAATGTGCTTGAATGTGAGTTATCTGCTATAAAAAGTCCTACTGTTACTTTATGAGAAAAAAAATTTATGGTTTGCATCAAACAAAAATGAAGCATTGCAGTAAGAAATATGCATTTTGCACTATTGTTTTTATACACATGTCAATATAATAACCAGAAAGATCGGACAAAAGAAAGGAAGAAAAGTCTCACTTCTACTACTCTTTAAAGGTTTTGGTTTCGGTTTGTGTCATTTTAAATGCTCAGTCTTGTTATGTGCTGTTTAAAATTTTTCTGTGTTTGTGGAAAAGCAAGCGAGTCAGCCGACCCAATATATGACTGGCGCAGAGCAGGATTCTTGCGATGATCACCTGCACAGTATTCTTTGTCATGAGCCAAAGTTTCAGTTTAAACTTAGTAAAGTCGAGCTTCTTTGGCAAAGATCTATACACTGTTAGATTTTACATTTAGCATCCATTTGTGCTGAACACGCAGAGAATCCAACGCATCGAGATTCGGGCCATTAAACAGCTGATCCACTCCGAGTCTTTCAGCACTCTCTCTGAAATCACTGTACTGATCTCGGCTGGTGGATCAACATTCACCGCATGATCCTCTCATCGGCGCCAATAATTCTAACTTTAAGTGGGTTTGCCAACTTGTGTACTTTTCATTGCTTCTTCCTCAAACTTCAGCCGTTTGCAGT
This sequence comes from Danio kyathit, assembly GCA_903798195.1. NCBI lineage: Eukaryota > Metazoa > Chordata > Actinopteri > Cypriniformes > Danionidae > Danio > Danio kyathit. The sequence goes on along the minus strand of LR812538.1, from coordinate 900,828 downwards.
TCCCGCGGTCACAAACGCCCCCATCTCAACTAGTGCGCCTGAAAAGCGTGAGCGTCCCTCCATTGGAAATAATTAACTTGCACAAGCTTGCCTTAGTTAATAGCCTCAGTCATAGTTAATCCAGTGTGCGTGGTTATTAGTCTGTGTACAAACTAGCGCACAGCTGGCATAACTTTGTTTAGTTTCTGCAGTTTTGTTCTGTGCAGAAACGCGGTGTTGAGAAGCCTTTACGATTAATTAACCGTGACGAATTAAAGCGCGGTTAATAGTGAAACCGGTTAATCGTTGCATCCCTACTGATAACCTACACAAAAAAATCTCTTTAACCTCGAATTCAGTTTAATCAGTTGCGTTTGCAATTCAATTAATCGGCCAGCTCTAGATGAAAGCACTGCTTGCTTTGCTTTAGTGCGTCGCACCTGTGGTGTGTGTGATACTAGCAGTCTGATACTCACTATTGCCGTTGCAGTCGTACCAAATTCCTCCGCTGGCCTGGGACATCTGCAGCTGAGTCTGTAAACGCTGACACTCCTGATCGCTGGTTTGGAGAAACAAAACCGGCAGCTTCTTGACGTTACACCACTCGCATCTGGTCAGCTCTGAAGACTTTAGAGAAACGCTCTCCAACACATCCACCTCACGACCTGCAATCAGGACACCACAGCCAACAAACAAACAAACTAATGAGATTGAATAACATCAAGTCTGTTATTTTGCATATTATTAAGAGTCCTTCCATAACAACATGTTAAATTCCCTTTTCAGCAGGATCTTACCTTCGGTTTCCAGCTGTATGAAATCCACTGTAAACTAAAAGGAAGATAAAAAACATATAATTATTACCGAAAGAGTCATTTAATATGTCAATCAATGATTCTTGTTCTACATATGCCTAACAAGAGCTTTTTGGGTTATAAACTATTGCTAACACTGAATGGCATTTAATTGAGTGTCTTCTGTCTTCTTGCTCAGAAAGTTAGTAAAAGGGTCATGAGTTTACTGTTCTCTGAGGTCCACTAATAATATCATCAATATATACATTGAAAGCATCATAATTCACAAATAATTTGACTGTTCTGCTTTTAAGACTTATTTTTTGGCATCTATTGTGATAGGACAGCGGATAATGACAGAGTTGAACTATATGTCAATGCACTGACCACTAGGCTATCGGCACTGGTAATTTTACAATTTCACTCATCTGTTTCTCGCTCTGTTTGAATGGGCATGGCAGATCGTAGACTCATAAGAAAATGCCCACTGCTCTGATTGGCTCAGTTTGCATACGAACAGGGCTGAGTAAAAGTACAAGTAGATCTTCTGCAGAGGCGGAGCTTATCCACCCCATTACATCATAGAGTAGAACATTCCATTCTCTGTTGTTTCAGCAGGCTGACTCCAATATAAGCTGTTTTTAGAGTAAATAGAACGGTCTGAGCTCTGAAACTCGCAGGATGATTTTACAGTATTATGATGTCTTCAATATCAAAAGATTCATGTCATTTTGCTTTCTCAATTCATGACCCCTTTAACACTAGAACTACTGAGGCGTTCATTATGACTATATATATTTTAGTGTGATCTAGATACGGGGATTCGGTACCAATCAATACTTAAATTTTTAAAACATCCATTTCCCGCTAACATTTGAGCGCCGTTGAGCGCATTCTTAAACAGCGCTGATTGGCCATTGTGTTCGTGCTCAACAGAAATGAGTGTGATTGGCAGTGAAGGTCATCAGTTCACCAAACTCACCGCTGTTTACCGAGTGTAACACAGATACAGGGACACTGGAGCGATTTAAAGCTGCGATTCATCAGTGATTCGCTCGTATGTCAGCTTTTAGACAAACAAGCTGATCTACGTGACTTTGATGGTAGTATTTCTACCATTAATTTCATAGCGGTCAAGCTGACTGCATGCATTTCAGTGTCTAATACTTTTCTCTGTGACTTTAAATATAATGATGAAGCCTTTTTTTTGTCACAACACTGTTACATGCAGTGAAATTGGACCCCTCCAACCATAATTTCAGGGGAAGACAGGTCAGTCGAGCAGAAGCATAAAAAGAGGGAATAAGATACATTAGAGAAAGGAGGTTAAAAAAATGTCCTTCAAATAGGGCAGTGTGAAATCAGGGAGGAAAAAGCCCCAGCAACAAGCACATAAACACATAGAAATAACATTGCAACAGTGGAAGGGAACAGGGGGCGTGGAGATAGTCCGATGTCGGTCCTTCAGCTAAAAAACCCTGGTTGCAGACCCCCTACCCACACGGGGAGTGATAAGCATATAAAGGTGTGAGATGAGGGAGAGGCAGTGATCGTCTATCTATAGCTGTGTACATGTGTGTGTGTGTAAGCCTGAGGAGTCTCAACAGGTGTCCTTGGGACAGGGAGGAGGAATTCAGAGTGTCTCTTTATCATGTTCTCCGGGGGAAGTTGTTTGTTCTCAGCAATGGCCTTGGCCGAGGCTGTCTGGTAGGAGTGTCAGGGGGAAGTCGAAAGAGAATAGGCCAATATCTGCCAATTTCATAGATATCAAATTTCCATCACTCATCTCTAGGTCTGTCCAAAACCCATTGCAAAGCCGCTAGTTTCTCCGCAATGTTTTCCAATTTGCGGTCCAAACCACAATCTTAGTACTAACAGCTCTGCCCACCACTGTTTCAATCCAGCCGGCCAGCTGCACTGCCTGCTTTTACCAATCGTTGATACCACTGGGCCCCACCAAAACCCATCAACAGAAACCCTGTCATCAAAGTTATAAATATCAGAATAAATTATCTTCAATATCCTCCAGGGACAGAGCGGCCAGGCACACGACGTGCCACTTCTCCCACCCGTCCATCATGTATCCAGCTGCAAACGCTCCTGCAGGACAGTTGGGTTCCCCCAAACCCAGACTTCTCTAAAGTAGAACATGTAGAAATGTGTGTGTTTCTGTTGACTAGCAAATTCCTGCTAACAAAAAACAAACCTTCCTGTTGGCAAAAACATCACTTTACTTCAGATATGCCTTACACTATGTTCAGTGCTGCGAAAAAGCCCTTTGCTTTGTTAAAGTGAAAATGAGTCTAGTCGAGCTCTACATTTATAGCCTATTTTGAGGGGTGTAAACAACAACAATGGTTCTAATCTATTTCCTGTATTACATTGTTAATTTCCATAGCTTCCAAGAACCCAAAAATGTCCACATATTGATAAATAAGGTTATGACAGCGGTTTTAACGTTAAGATACTATTACATTGTCTCTTGTTACAGTTACGAAATAGTTTGACAACAAGCAGTAAATGTTCATGGGCTAATAACATTGTCACATTGAAATGGTCTATAGGCTGTATTACCAAAAAAGATAGTATTTTTAGGGTAATGACTTAATTAAATATGACAACAGACATTCAAGCTTAATTTTAATATCTCAAAAGAAGCTTTGAAAGTAAATATGACGTGACAATATGACGTCTTATATGAGAATGCAGTGTTTCCTCTAGGATTTTTTTCAGCTGTGGCGGCAGGACTTTTACACGGATGTACCAATGTAATGTAAATGTAATGTAATGTGTATTTATATAGCGCATTTATTGTGTATGGCCATAAACCCAAAGCGCTTCACAATCATGAGGGGAGTCTCTCCACACCACCACCAGTGTGTAGCATCCACTTGGATGATGCGACGGCAGCCACAGGACAACGGCGCCAGTGCGCTCACCACATACCAGCTATTGGTGGAGTGAAGAGACAGTGATAGAGCCAATTCAGTAGATGGGGATTATTAGGAGGCCATGATGGGTAAGTGCCAATTGAGGGACTTTGGCCAGGACACCGGGGTTACACCCCTACTCTTTACGAGAAGTGCCATGGGATTTTTAATGACCACAGAGAGTCAGGACCTCGGTTTAACGTCTCATCCGAAAGACGGTGCCCACTGACAGTATAGTGTCCCCTTCACTTTTACTGGGGCATTAGGACTCACACAGACCACAGGTTGAGCGCCCCCTGCTGACCTCTCTAACACCACTTCCAACAGCAACCTAGTTTTCCCATGTGGTCTCCCATCCAGGTACTGACCAGGCTCAGCCCTGCTTAGCTTCAGTGAGTAACCAGTCTTGGGCTGCAGGGTGATATGGCTGTGGCCAACTACCTATGGGTGTTATTTTAATGACACATGTTGTGAGCGCATTTATGTAATACGAGCATGCGAATCTTTGCTTGCGCGCTGATTTCCTCTGTTCGTGCACAACTTCACACCCTGAAATATACGCTGCTCAAGTGCGATTTAGTGCGTTTATGTGACGAGTACATCTCCAACATTTATTAGATTTGCTAGGAATATTTATGAATGTCTCCGGTAGACCGACAGAGCGGCATTAATGCGTCCTGAAGTAAAGTGAAACAGCTGAAGTAGCTGAACAGTCCTGAAGTAAAGTGAAACCGCTATAAACTCCAGCCAGATAAAGTCATTGTATGCAGAACCATAGACCTTTATCTATAAAGTATAATTACGGAAACTGTGTTCATCCTAACTGAAAGCTACGCCGTGTTTGCTGGTCTCACGTCTCACGCACGCACCTGTCAGTCAGTCAGCATGTCACCGTAAAGGGTTAAACAAATAACGCACAGCACTGCTACGGTTAAAGAAAAGTTTTCGCTGTTATAATTCACTTACCTTTTAATACGTTTTGGTGCGATTATAACCTGCTATTAAAAACAACAACAACAATGACTGAATGTTTTGAATGGGAAGCTGTATTATAGCCGTGGCGGGATGAATTTTGGTGTGGCGCCCCGCCATGGAAGAATGAATGTAGCGGAAACCATGGAATAGTCAGAACGATCACTATGGAAATTCCAGTAAGAATTCTGGTAGCTCCAGTGTTAAACGGGACACGTTGTAATGCTGCAACATTGGTCTTCTCATTGGTCCTCTCGCAAGCTATACACCATATAATGTAGCTCCCACGTACACATTTTTTTAATAAATAATTATAATAACAAAAAAAAAATTATAAGAGATCAATTCATAGTTTATTTATTTCAAAAACTAATTTAAATTAATATGTTTTACCGATATATGAGCAGCACATTCTGCCTGCACTGCTGGAATATTTCAGATCTTCACAACACACCCCCAGTTCCCAGCCATGCATGTGATATGAATCAGGATTTTTGTATCGTCTCACCACTACAGGTTTGGTGACCATCCTGCGCAGTGTGCCGATCCTCACGCTCCTGCACTCCAGAATAATACTGCTCAACCTCTGCTCCTGGTTTATCTTCCTTCTCTTGGAGACAGTCGCATCATCAGACACAAGGTTCCCAAACTACGAGAGGAAAATGCCAACAATAAGAAAAGAAACACGCTCCAAATACAGTACATTACCAACCAGTGTTAATAAAGTTACTTTTTAAAAAGAAAGGATCACACTTTATTATAATGCACACTTCATGCCATTAACAAACCATTAAAGGTGCAGTATGTAAGTTTGACCTGGTGGTTGAACTAGGTATTGCACACCTGGTTCAAAACACATGCAAGCGCAGGTTGCCAGATTGACGACATCAACAGAAAAGAGACTAACTATTGAGCCTAAAGGCTTATTCAAGGCTGATTTAAATCATGTTCTTATTAAAAGCAAGGGCACGCAATGGAACAAATATTTTCCATATTAAAAGGAGTCTGTCCGAACCAACACCTGAAATTTATATTTTAGATATTTCATATTATATATTTCTACAGCTCATGGTCTTTATTAAGTGTTAAATGCTAATAATGTGAGTTTGACATGACATTTATTGCCATACTACTGAAAGCAGCAGCAGATAGTTCAGCTCAGATCTGGAGAATCAAATAAACCGTCTGAGATTGAACTTTAGAACTGTCAATGAATGAAATGCGCTGTTTTCCACCATCTGGCAACCCGGGGTGCTGAAATATAATTGGCTAAACTGCCATTGGGCGGGTTAAATGACTAAAACAAAGACAGACGTTCCGGCACGTAATGCACATGTTCACAGCAGAATATCTGACTTCAGCATTGTGTTCCAGATAAACAAGAATGTGCACTGAGCATTTTTCTGAATATCTGCAAACATATTTTGGTGTTTTTGTGCTTTAACGAAGACTTTTAGCTCAATAAACTACTAATTAGCTGCTTATTAGTAGTTAGTAAGGTAGTGGTTGGGTTTGGGTATTGGGTAGGAGTGGGAATGTGAAATAAGATCATACTTTATAAGTGCAAATATATTAGAGTTGAGTCGATAGACGATGCCATTGTTCATTGCCGATGGCCGATAGACATCACGATGCTGAACCGGCATTGCGATCCTCAGTGTAACTTATCTTTATTTATTTATGATTTGGTTATGGGTAAAACAAAGACCATGCGGGTCAGGTAGTTGAAACGGTAGGCTACAAATAATTAATTTGTTATGAATTAATTAATTAATTCAACACCGCCTTTGATGATGATGCCATCGTCCATCGCGATGTTTCACATTAGACATCGTACGGTGCCAAATTAGTCAACATCGCCCAACACTAAAATATACAGTTAAATATATATCTTAATAATAAGCATATATATAATAAATCATGTAGTAAATGGTGTGAATTATTACTTAAACTAAAGTGTCCTTTGGGGTTTCTCCACACTGTAACTCTCCCGGATGTGTGAAAGACAGTGAAGGTGGACTCATCAGGGAACATGTTTCACAGTGTCCACAGCCCATGATTTTGGATCAAATTTAGCCATGAGACCTCCAACACTAAATTGGCCAGTGTTTGTTTTATTGTCCACCCTCTGTACTTTCACATCACTTTCCTTTTTTTATTTATTAACTTGTTTTTTGTGACTCAAGATTATAAAATTGTAATTACTGCTAGTAACTTCACGCAACACTGTTACCAACCCACACAGAAATAGAAAAAAAAAATGTTGTTTAACAAAAACAACCACAGGAATAAATTAAAATAAGCCGAATAAATAATAAATAAAATATTAATAAAGCTCATTTTAAATGTACCAAAAATAAATAAATAAATTCAATCCAAATATGCCTTAACCATCAAACATCCTAACTACTGAACCCTGTTTTCACTGAACAACAACCACAATAATGACCCGTTTCCACGGAGTGGTACCACTTTTTGGGCACCCTTTGCAAAGGGTACCTAGCACAAACAAAATGGTACCACAAGGCGGAGCTAGACACGCAGCTGAACGCTATTGGTTTACAGAGATACGTCACTAGCGCATACACAAGCAGAAGAATGAAGACAAAGAAACCCCTATGTTGTAAATACACAGCCGAGACATTACATCGTACTAATATATACATATAATAACGAGCCATGGCCGACCCGAGCTCAAACAAACCTTGTCGTTGTCTTGATGTACAGCCACAAAGGCAAGAAAAACAAAATCTGCCGTGTCCTGTTTTTGTTTTACGAGGTCGTCAAAAAGTGTGAGCGGTTTCATTTTGCCCAGGGAGCTCGCATGCGCTTGCTGTGCGTCTATATTTAAAATAATGAACTTCTCGAGCTGATGATAATAACGTGCGTGTGATTATTGAAGTGCTTCTGACATCTGATCCTTTCATAAACAGACAAATGTGAGAGTAAAGCCCAAAAAACAAAGGAGAAGCCAGAAGAAATGAAGGAGCGAATGATACTTTCACCAACCTAAAACATGAACAAACTGCCATGTTTAACTATTACCATCATCATCTTTTGGACTATTCTGAACTGGGATTGACAGAATTAATCTCTAACAGGAGCTTACCTGTGCTGGTGAAGACTAAAGTCACAGATGAGAGGTTTGCTCTGTACCATTGGCAGCCTTTAGGCAGTGGAAACGCAAGCCTAATAAAGGTGACCAGTACCGTATCGTACTGTACCAGTCAGTGGAAACGGGCCATAAGATCAGTTCACATTAAACACTGCCGGATTTCTTCCCATAAAAAGAGCTCACCGGATCTTTCATGCGACTCCTCCTGGGCAGCAGGTTCCTGTGATTTGTGTGTGTGAAGAAGTCAGCGCTCGGATCCTCGTGTTCACCCGCTGCTTTCACCACCGCTTCCACCCGTCCATCAGAGGGCGCTGGAGAGGAGTGGGCGGAGTCTGCCGGCCGCGGAGACACGCTGTCCAATCGGTTCGCTGTCCCCGTGCTGCTCACATTATCGCTCTCGTCGTCTTCATCACTCGACAGCACAACTGAAATTCATCAAAACATCATCATCAACGGCACACATACATCTGGATTACTGCTGTTGCCATGATCGAGAAGACTCCTGCTCTAATTTACATAATTTAAAGCGTTGTAATGACCACTGATGCATTTAGAAATATATACTGATGAACAACTGAAGGCATGGGTTGGGGAAATCGAGCATTTCTTTCTATTTTAGTCTACCCGATTAGCCTGCTAGCTGCTCTTATACGTTACGTATTTGATCTTGCTCTTCATTTGTAAGTTCACAATGTTACATGCATACACATACAATTGTTAAATGGGTAACGCTTTAATTCAAGGTGACGCAGTTACAAATGTTCCATGTACTTACTATAGTAACCACAATGAAGTATGCATAATTGCATGCACGTAGATAACACTAAAGCCTGGTTTGTACTTGACATGTTTTCTTGAGTGCATGTGGCGAATGTGGCGTCATCGATGTTTTTGCTTTGAGTGTGCACAACAAATATTTGGAGACTCGAGCGAACAGTTTGCGCGGCGCCGCGTTTGATTGGAGTTGAATATGAATCACTTTGAAGAATTTTGTCTGAAATAGGTACGCCTGTACAGACACCTTTATGATCCGTCCATGCGTGATCATAGGGATAACCAGATGAACAGTAATTATTGGCTAGAAATTGTAACAGCAGTGGGAAAGGAGGACAGTTTTTATAAAAGTTCGGAAAAACCTGAGGGATAAGTTTGTTAAAACCAAAAAGAGAGGCCATGGCAAAGGTGGAGACCCAGGTGGTTTTAATATTACAGAATATGTTTTTCCACCAGTCATAGGTTTTACCCTGATGTATATATTACAATAGTGAATTTAAAACAATTTAATAGCTACAAAACTAAAATGAAGGAATATTTGAAGCTATCGGTTTACAATATACTGATGGCCTGTTTTTCTGGGCTTTATTGGTGATAATGGTCAGGAATGTTGGACCATTATTGTCTTTTTAGCTTATAAGTAGAGGACAAACTGGCCAGACAGTAATGTGTGAATTGTGGAATGGGCTAAATAAAAAAAAAAAGTCAGTATTTTTAGTAAGTCTACTTTTTAAAATTTTATTCTTGATCTTGAACAAGAGCAACACATGTTTTGTGTTCATTAACATCTAACTTTAATAGGTAGAACGGTCTGAGATATGAACAAAAGCAAGTGATGCATCAAAGTTTGAATTTAAAATATCTTGAATGGTTATAAAAACCCTTATAATCATTAAAATAGTTTATAAAAATAACTAGTTTCAAAATCTTGACTGATATTAATGTTTACCCGTCTGACTTTACGGTTAAAATCAGTTTAAGGGTGCTTTCACACCTGTGAATCGATTCATTTGTTCCGAAACAGGGATTAAAACTGCTCCATTGTTGCTCTTTGTTCTTGGTGCGGTTCGCTTTCACACGGCAAAGTTTCTAAACAGACCAAAAGAGCTAAAACAAGTCACATGTAAGTAAACTCTCCTCACATTTGTAGAGTCCTGCTCAGCTTTCAGTGGGGGGTTGGTTTGGTGGTGTTTGACAGGGTGCGCGCGACATGTCTGAAGAGCGAGGAGGAATGCAGTGGGGAGGGGTGATGAGAAGGGTGCATGACGTATTTGAGGACCGGGAGGGAGACGCGCAATTTCCAGGAGATTATCACTCGTTTGCGGGCATCCGGGAGTCTCTGTGCATTTGCGGGAGACTCCCCGAACTTCCGGGAGACCTGGGATGTCTGGAATGACCTCTCGCCCTACTCATAATTCTCTCTTCATATAGCCTTATGTCTATTACATATCCATAAAACACTGTGATATGGCCGGACTCGGACCGTATCGCTTTCTCACTACAATCGATCCGCTCCAGAGTTCGTTTCAATCGAGCTGAGACCACCTCATTCAGGCGGTCTCGGAGCGATTGCTTTGGCGCAGATCCGAGCGTGATTGCCCCGTTCACATATGCCAAACGAACCGTGCTAACTGGGCAAACGCGCCAGGTTCCCGAACAAAAGTCTAGGTGTGAAAGCACCCCAAGTTAATATATGCACATTTCAGAGGGGGTGCATTTCACGGCAGAGGTACACGCAGGCTCACCAAAACTGGACAATAGAAGATTTGAGAAACGTTGCCTGGTCTGATGAGTCTCCATTTCTGCTGCCACATTCGGATGCTCGGCTCAGAATTTGCCGTCAACAACATGAAAGCATGGATCCATCCTGCCTTGTATCAGCGGTTCAGGCTGGTGGTGGTGGTGGTGTAATGGTGTGGGGGAGATTTTCTTGGCACACTTTGGGTTCCATTAGTACCAATTGAGCATGGTGTCAACGCCACAGCCTACCTGAGTATTGTTGCTGACCATGTCCATCCCTTTATGACCACAGTGTCTCCATCTTCTGATGGCTACTTCCAGCAGGATAACGCACCATGTCATAAAGCGCCAATCATCTCAGACTGGTTTCTTGAACATGACATTGAGGTCACTGTCCTCAAATGGCCTCCACAGTCACCAGAACTCAATCCAATAGAGCACCTTTGGGATGTGGTGGAATGGGAGATTGGCATCATGGATGTGCAGCCGACAAATCTGCAGCAACTGCGTGATGCTATCATGTCAATATGGAGCAACATCTCTGAGGAATATTTCCAGTAGCTTGTTGAATCTCTGCCATGAAGGATTAAGGCAGTTCTGAGGGCAAAAGGGGGTCCGACCCGGTACTAGTAAGGTGTACCTAATAAAGTGGCCAGTGAGTGTGTGTGTATGTGTGTGTGTATATATATATATAGTACATAATATTTAAATAGATATTTTTCAAGACACTAGTATTCAGCTTCAACTGACATTTAAAGGCTTAACTAGGTAAAATATTGCTTAAGGGGGCTAATAATATTGACCCTAAAATGGGTTTAAAACAATTAAAAACTGCTTTTATTCTAGCCGAAATAAAACAAATAATTCCAAAAGAAATTTTTTTACAGCAAATACATGTAAAAAGTAAAAATAAAATAAATAAATAAATAAATAAAATTCACCGGAGGGCTGATAATTGTGACTTCAACTGTATGTGATGTGCGAGTATGAAGACACGTGTACTCACTGGGGTCATTTAATTCACACGGTTTGTTGAGATGCTGCTTCGCTCCTCCTGCCGGCTTGTGTCCATTACAGGCCAGGCTTCCAGAAGCCGCCGCAGGTCTGCCGTTGTGCGGGAGGAGCAGACTCCCATGGGTGATTCGCACCGAGGGGTTGACGATCATGTCCAGCTGCTGAGAGCACTCATAAAAGCCTTTGCTCATCTGGAGGCTGGCAGGCTGTGGGCGAATAGAGGGTCGAGGGAGCAGCGCTGACGGGATGGCAGGACGGGGCTTAGTCTCATCGGGGAGGATAAACCCGCAGTGGTCACATTTCACATGGTCCTCGCTCGGCTGGCCACATTCACCGCACACTGTCAGGTAATCGTCAGGTTGAAGGGGCTGCTGGAAGGGTACAAATAGTAATGAGACATTTATGAAAGGACAACTTTTTTTATTTGAAATATTGATTAAAAATATGAGATCTTTTTGAAAGGCTCATTTACAACTACCCTTAGAGTTAACCCTTTCAGGCGTGCGATCACACCGGTGTGATTAGAATTCAAATCTGATGGCTCACACGCAAAACATAACACTGAAGGTTTGTAAAATACACGCAGATGTCTGTATGGCAAAGATACTTATTTTTAAATAATACTGGATTTTTTCATGTAAGAAACACACTGTTTGTGTTACTATAACGTTGCTTACTTTACTCCGCTCCCAGTTAAACAGCCATTTTTTAGCATTTCTAAAGAAAATTATGAATAAACATGTAAACTCAGCAGCTGATCTCTGATGTAGCGTATACTAATCAGACGATCAGCCATCATATATCAAAGAATATGATCATTTCTAATCTATTTAACGACTAAATGCATGCTCTTTGTATCAGAAGTAGCTTCTGTGAAAGGCAAAGGCCTCTAGATTTAGCTTATTTGAGCTCAATAAAATCTGATCATGTCTTGATGTTGAATGATTTCATTAGGACAGTAAGGTCTGACTCTGCTTAGACTAAAGTCTCATCACTGAACCTTCAATAATGTCCAGTATAGAATATAAAGTCATGCTGCAGTGGAAACAGAATGAATATTGTGTCTGACTCCATCATGAGCTTGGAGGACTGCATCATACATCTCTGAATGACTCAAATCACGCATTAATAAAGTCACCTGGAATGGAGAAGAAAGCGTTCCTGCAGGACTCCCAGAGTTCATCAAGAGTCTTTGTGTTCATCTTTAACGCCTCCTCCTTCATCTTACCCCAGGCATGCTCAATAATGTTCATGTCTGGTGACTGGGCTGGCCAATCCTGGAGCAGCTTGACCTTCTCTGCTTTCAGGAGCTTTGATGTGGAGGCTGAAGTATGAGAAGGAGCGCTATCCTGCTGGAGAATTGTCCCTCTCCTGTGGTTTGTAATGTAATGGGCAGCACAAATGTCTTGATACCTCAGGCTGTTGATGTTGATCATCCACTCTGCAGATCTCTCGCACGCCCCCATACTGAATGAACCCCAAACCATGATTTCTCCTTCACCAAACTTGACTGATATCTGTGAGAATCTTGGTCCATGCTGGTTCCAGTAGGTCTTCTGCAGTATTGGTGATGATTGATGCAGATCAACAGATGATTCATGGAGAAATCCACCTTCTGACACTTTTACACATGATCAACTAGAAGTCGAGTTATTATTGTTGCTCTTACAACTGAGATCCACCACAAGACTTTTGTCAGGGAGTGTATACCCTACCTGTATATACATATACTACTTTCACAGTAACGATTTCCCTAATATGGGAAGTAAATGGGTGAACTATCTCTTAAAACAGTGCAAATTTACAATTTTTAAGGTCAATTCAGTCGATCTCTGGGTCTGGTGGGAGCACTTTTAGCTTAGCTTAGTATAAATCATGAAATCGGATTAGACCATTAGCATCTCGCTCAAAAACGAAGAAAGAGTTTGGTTAATTTTACAATTTAAAGTTGCCATGAAACGAAAATTAAGATTGTTCTTTTATCCTGCGGTGCATGATTTCATCCTTTGGGAACCGATTGGACAGTTAGAAGATGGATGTTACAAACAAAATGGAGAAAGCTTGAGGAATGAACGAAGTGCCTGCAAACAGTCCTCAGCTAGGTAAATTACCGGTCATCTGCGTAATATCATTGCACCTTTTGCAGTCATTGTATGGCAGCAAATTTCCTCGATTATAACGCCAGAATAAGAGTTTAGTTCCTATAACCAAACCAGCCTAGAAAATACCAACTTTCATTTTATGGTTAATTCAAGTACAGTTAAATACAGAAGAGTCGAGCTTCAAATTGGAGAATTATCGAAACTATTTAGTCATTTTTGAGCGAGATGCTAATGGTCTAATCCGATTCAATGATCTATGCTAAGCTAAGCTAAGCTAAAAGTGCTCCAGCCAGACCCGGAGATCGGCTAAATGGATTGAGATATTGGTCAAACAGTTTAACTCTAGGGGAGATGTAAAATGAGCCAATATCCAAAAAAATGCTCCTTTAAACATGAAAAAATGAAAAGCAAGTGTCACTTTTAAATGCCTTTAAGTGTCTCACCTCAACCGCTTGGCTCACAGTCACAGGACTCTCACCGATCCGCCGTTTCTGGTGAACACGTCTCTTTATACTGATGTCTCCTGGATCTGAGAAGGTACAGCAGAACAGCGGCCATGTTTGCTAACTTGTACACTTGATCAGGTGCTCTTCACCCCAAAAAAAAATAGTTTCATTTAGGCTGATCATAAGTTGTTGTTGTTGTTGCCTGCTCAGTACGTCAAAACTATTAGAATAATAGTTTTAAAACTATATATAATATTCAAGACCCACCACTGCACTGCATCTTTGGTGTTCCCAAGGATTGGACTCAAGAAAGTTTACATCATCACTTCTTTATTGGTGAGAGAACGCCATATTTGACGATATTTGTCGAATATCCAATATGTCGATATTGTTCGACTCATTTTGCTGATAATGATGCTTGTGTTCATTCACACATTTTTAATCAATATAAACTATAGCTTCTGACCATTAGTTTAAAGGGAAAGTTCACTTAAAAATAACAATTCTGCCATTTGCTCATTGTCAGGTTGTTCAACTCCTGTATACATGTCTTTGTTTTGCTCAACACAAAGAAACCTATTTGGAAGGATGTCAGTATACAAACGAATCATGCAATAGTCTTTAATATTCGAGTAAATGTGCGGCGAGAGGTGCTTGGTTACTGGCAATCTGCCAAATATATCCCTTTGTGTTCAGCACAACAAAGACATCTATACAGGACTGAAACAACCTGATGGTGAGCAAATGACGGCAGAGTTTTCATTTTTGGGTGAACTGTCTCTTTAATAGCTCATGAAGTAACTCTCTAACAAAATAAATAAATGTTGATTTTCTCTTTTTTTCAGCAGCATCAGAAGTCTTTTCTTGTGAATTATTAAGCAGGCTCACTGGTTTAGGTCATCGGCTTACCTGAAATCTCAGGACAGGTGAGAACGATGCTGTCCATCTGGCCTCTCTGGATCAAATCTGATCTGAAGGACGGACACAGAAAGCATAAGAATGAAAATACATGAAATTCACTACATTTAACGCAAACAAAGAAACCATAAACAATTACATCTTTATTTCGGTCACACTTTACAATAGGGTTTCATTAGTATTTACTTACATGAACTAATAATGAACAATACTTGAAGTTTTTTTTTTTTTACATAGTTCAACATTTACTAATGCATGATCATAATCCAAATTCGTGCTTGTTAACATTGAAAAACAAGAACTAACAAAGAATGACTTCCAATAACTAAAGTTAATGCAGATGAATACTATAATACATGCACCGTTCATTGTGTGTTGATGTCAGTAAATACATTAACCCTAGAGCCAAAGCTAAAGTGCACAATCTTACTGCTAAGATTTGCTCACAATATTAGTGGTTAGCTTGCACACTTCAAACTCATACAAGAAATAGTAGACCATCCGAGTAGCTCATTTCCACATGTCATGATTTTGGAGATCGGTTTTCATATACGATTGATGTTGGATGGTATGCAAATTGGGACGTAGCATATGTTTATCGTGCATTGCATTTCAAATAAGATGCACACAATCAAACATCTGCCCCTTAGTGAAGTCATACCTGTGCTCCAGCTTTCTGATTGGAGTAGAGAGCTGCGCGTGCTGGAAGATCCGCCCCTGAACCACCACAGCTTGAGGCGGCGCCGGACTCATGATCAGAAAGCTGGTTCGATTGGGGAGCGGAGACACGCTGACCGAATGAGCTGCGTCACTGCAAGAGGATGAAAAACAGCAGAATGCATGACGATGTCTATTCAAACATACAAATAACCAATAATTCGGAAACAGTATATTTTACCACATGTTATGATGCATTTTTTTAAAGGTGCAGTGGTTGATCTAGGTATTGCACTCCTGGTTCAAAACAAACGCAAGCGCAGGTTGCCAGATTGACAACACCAACAGAAGTGTGCCTGACTGTCGAGCCTTAAGGCTGATTTAGGTCAAGTTCTAAATAAAAGCAATGGCACACATTAGAAGGGATATTTTCCATATTAAAAGGAGTTTTTGTCCTAACCAACAGCTGAAATTGATATATTAGAATCGGCTTCTGTTTCTCACAGCTGAACAACAGAACACTGACACTGATCAGCTCAGGTACAGCTCATGTGTTTTATTCAGTGTAAATGCTAATAATGTGAGTTTGACATGACATTTATTGCCATACTACTGAAAGCAGCAGCAGATAGTTCAGCTCAGATCTGGAGAATCAAATAAACCGTCTGAGATTGAACTTCTGAACTGAGACTCAGTGCAAACCAACACATATCAGTGATTCAGCATCTACATTTAATCACGTTAAAGAGCTTAAATATGTATTCATTAGGTTATAAACCTTACCATTACACTGGAGTGCAGTGAGTGCACTATTCTGTGCTTCTGAATGGCTGTGTTTCTGTCGTGTTTCGTGTTGTGCAAACCAAAAGCCAAATTGCTCATCGTATCTCATCACGTAGCGTGTTGTTAGGACATGGGGTTACAATGTAACCTGCTCACCTAATTTTTACACTCGTAATATTTATATTATTGGCTAATTAATAACCTCATGTGGAACTCTGAATCTGTGCTCATTTCAGAGTCTGATACTGTCCACCAGAGGTCACATTTCGGTCACTGACGCACACTTTGAGAGCCTTCCTGACTGAATGAATTAAATGCGCTGTTTTCCACTATCTGGCAACCGGGGGTGATGAAATATAATTGGTTAAAGTGGCATTGGGCGGGTTAAAGGGACCAAAACAAAGACAGCTGTTCCAGCACATAACGCACGTGTTCAAAGCAGAATATCTGACTTCAGCATTGTTTTTCAGATAAACAAGAATGTTCACTGAGCATGTTTCTGAATATCTGCACACATATTATGGTGCTTTTATGCTTTACAAGAGTCAGAAACTTACATACAGCAGCTTTAAGGAAAATGTGCTAAAGCTTGAAAAAAGCTGGACTGAAACATCATTATTATTATTATTATGTTTTTGGTTGCACTTTACAATAAAATAGTATTAGTTAATGTATTTACTGACTTAAACAATAAACATTACAGTATTTATTTATCTTTCTTAACGTTAAAGGAAATAAAGTCATTCAAGAAACACAAGCTAAATATTCTGCCAACGAGAGTGAAATAACCTTGTTTTCACTTTTTGAATTAGTCCTAGTCAAGATCTAAAACAATTGCAAAAACGAGTGCAGAATAGAGTCAATACTTCACATAATAATGAAACATTTTAATAAGCATATAATTAAATTGCATCAAAAGCCACTATTTTTTACAGTAACTTAAAAAACTAAATTATAAAAATAATAAAATAGTTTTTCAATGCATCACCTAAGCTTGCCGGTTCTGTTGAGGGGTTTTATCTGATGTGGACGTCGATCATGAGTCTCCACAGACCCATTAGCACTGAAGCGCTTCGTGGATGAAGGAGTCTGCAAAAAACACATATAGATTAGATATCATTTCACATTCTGGAACACAACTGGATAACCATGCGTGGGTAAAAATATGACTGGAATATTGACATTTTTATGAGATTTTGCTCAAACTGCACATTGTTTCACTCAATGACACTTCAGTGGGTAAATCATGGTAAAACTGTATGGGTCAATCACATTTACTCCATGGTCTGTTGAAATTCTTGATTCTGATTGGCTGGAGGGTGTGCATTATTTTAGTTGAAACGCATAGATATACATATATCATATACAAAACAGTTGCTTTATACACATAAATAGGTCTACTTATGTATAAATGTTAATTACTAACATTTCTTTGAACATGATTTGATCATAACTGCATATCAATGATAGTGTGAAAGCTACTGTAACGTCTGCAATTATATAAAATAAATAAATGGAACATATATGAGCACATACAGCCCCTTACAGTCTCCGATATGTTACCACTTACAGAAAAACACAGCATACATCAAGTCCTTAATTGGGTTCATAAACGATACTCATGAGTCTCCCATCCAGCTACTGACCTGGATCAGCCCTGCTTAGCTTTAGTGAGTAACCGCTTTTGGGCTGCAGGGTGCTATGGCTGGGGCTAGTACTAGTAGTAATTTACAGGTATGAACATAATGGAAGACAACAGAAAGATAATAAGAGAGCGTAAACCTTTATTCCCTCAGATGAAAGCTCCTGTTGGCCACTCACTCGCTCCATGGTCACAAGGGCGGCACTAGGAAAACAGAGAGAGAGATAGAAGATGTTTTCACACTAGATTTAATCACTCGTAGGGCTGGACGACATGACAAAAGTCTTATATCATGACAGAAGCCATTTTATATCTTGATAACAATATATTACAATACAGCACCATTTCTGTAAACTCAACAAATTATTAGTTTATATATGTTGACCACACGTACAGGTAAAGTCTGAATTATTCACCTTCCTGCGAATTTCCTTTTAAAATATTTCCCAAATGATGTTTAACAGAGCAGAATTTTTTACAGTATTTCTTTTTTTTCTGGAGAAAGTTTTATTTGTTTTATTTCGGCCAGAATAAAAGGAGTTTTTAATTGTTTTAAAGCCATTTTAAGGTCAATATTATTAGCCCCTTAAGCAATATTTATTTTGGATTGTTTAAAACACTGATATATACAATGACTGGTCCCACCAAAAACAAAGAAGTTAAAATAAATAAATAATTATATACAGGGCTCGAAATTGCGACCGTTTTGGTCGCATATCGCCTGAAATTTTATGCGACCTCAAAATATATTTGGGAACATTTGTGCGAGTCCATAAAATTGATGTCGTGCGACCAGTTTTCACAGCAAAATGTTCACCACATGCGCGGAATTAGGAGGCATTCACGCATTAAGCATCTTTGCACCTAAAAACACCAAACGCAGCGCTCAGGAATGGTTTAGAACAGATGTTCTAACGTTATTTTATCCTTTATTTAATCGTCACGATGCTGTCAGTCGTGCGACTGATACCGCGTTCACCATCGCTAAAGAGCATGCATTCACTAAAATTAAACTAATATTGCAGCTCATGAAAACACAGCTATTGCTATTAAGATGACGCATGCAAATAATAAGTTATATGTCAATATCATCAGTGCAATATCAGACAGCACCCGTGAGAACAGCACAGTCATTATTGTTAATTAAGTTCATCTCATTCACGTCATTTATAGAACATTTTGAAGGATGTAAACAAAAACAATGGCCCTAACGTATTTCCTGTTTTACATTTTTAATTTCCATTGCTTCTGAGAATCCAAAAAGGTCCACATATTGATAAATAGTGTTCTGACAGCTGATTTAAGGTCAAGTTATGATTGAATTGCCTCTTGTTACAGTTAGGAAATAGTGTAACGTCAAGCAGGAAATGTTCATGGGCCAATGACATGACCACATTGAAATGGTCTATAGCAAATAAACAAATATAAATATCCCGCTCGCTTTCTGCCTTGTCTAGCAAGTTCTTTCTTACACCCCTTTGATTGGTCACGCGCTCAACAGAAAGGGCTGCGATTGGCTCTTACACGCTGGCGCTCTTCACAGATGCACTCATGAGCCACAGTGAGAGAGAAATGGAGATTACTTTCATTCTCTTAATCGCCGTGAAATAGGGGCTTCTGCTGTAAGTTTCAGTGAAACAGAGTTCAGCAAACACACACGCAGTGAAATTGTGCACAGTTTCAGAGTTTTTACGTAGTTAGAGCGTTGTAAATACTCACGGCTCGCCTCCCCCGCCATAGTAAGCTACGGCGACATAGCGCATGTGAGATAAATGACGTCAGTATAATAACCGGTTATGATTATTACTGAACCGATACTGAATTGTCTGCGTCTGCATCGCGGTGCACAGAAGAAACTATTAATTTTGACACCCCTAGTATTAGAAGTGTGAACCTACACTGGTCTCACGGTTCGGTTACGATTATCATGCCATCGATTCGGTTCAATTCGATATCTTGGTGCATCACGGTGCATTGACGATGCTTTCCCCAAACACAGTTTTATATTTGGGGCTGTCTGTATAAACACACACACACACACATTGACACACAGCACCAAGCAAGCGACACAGAGCATCACGCCCTCTCATTCACACACATACACGCACACACAAACATAGACAGCAACACACAGCATCGCTGTCTCTCATTCACACACATAAACACACACACACACACACACCTGCTTGCTCGGGAGCAATATTGTTAGACCGCCCGCTCCCGTTCAACTTACACCAGAGTTACCGACCGCTCCCGCGCTTTATTCGGAAATTTATTTCCACGCCGCAAGCCGCTCCCGCCTTACACCCGCGGGAATGCTGACCTCTATCCAGAAGCATCGCCGTATCAGCCGAGAGGAGAGAAAAAGTCACGCCAGCAGGTCAAATGGGCCACAGCGAGAGAGAGAGAGAGAGAGTAATGGAGTTTACTTTCATTCTCTCAATCGCAGTGAAATAGGGGCTTCTGCTGTAAGTGTCAGTGAAAGAGTGTCCAGAAAACACACACGCAGTGAAATTGTGCACAGTTTGTGCGTCAAGTAGGCGAAGCCTTGTAAACACTCGCCTCCCTCGCCATAGTAAGCTACGGCGACATAGCGCATGTGAGATAAATGACGTCAGTACATAATAACCGGTTATGATTATTACTGAACCGATACTGAATTGTCTGCGTCTGCATCGCGGTGCACCGAAAAAACGATTAATTTTGACACCCCTAGTATACAGTTATGTTTGGTTTTTAACACGTTATTTAAAAGATGCGGCTAAAAAATAGCTATTAACTTCTTTTTTTTGGTGGGGCCATTGAAAAAAAAATCCTTAGCGTTGAACCCTGATGTATTACTGCTTATGCTATGTGTGTGTAATGCAGAGTGTATGGAGGCGGGACAGTAAATTTGACGTCGTTTTCTCTTCTGGCTGCCGTTATCAGTCTCACACTATTGTTTTTTCTTTTTCTGAAGAAGACCCTGAAAAGGGTCCATCTAGTGGGAAAACAACAACAACAACATTTCGCTTATATGATACCGAATTTCGACCAACATAATCATGATTCCTCCCATAATCAAGCAGCCCTATTTTTCACCCTGTCTTTAAAACACATTTGCAGATCTCTCTCTCTCTCTCTCTGGCCTTGATGTTTCTCTGTGTTCTCGCTTGCATGCAGAAATGCTCGAGTGTCCTATAAGCTGCTCTGCTGAATGGCCTTACTCATGTCTGCTGTCGTCTTCACTATCATCTGAGAGAGAACACCTCCAGGTCTGCTTAAAGCCTCCATCTCTCCTGTCCTCACATTTATCCAGAGCTATCAAACACATGAGAACAGCGCATCAGTGAAGTCTCCAGGAGAAATGCTTCAGAAGAAATAAAGGTAACACTTTATTTAAAAGGGTCAGTTCACACAAAAATTACAATTGTGTCATCGTTGAGTTTTTTATTTGGTTGAACACAAAAGAAGATATTTTGAAAAATGCTGAAACCACTGACTTCCATCGTATTTGCTTTCCTTACTAGGGAGGTCAGAGCTGCAGTAAAAATAATCTTTTGTGTTCAACTGAAGAAAGAAACTCAAACCATTTTGCAACCACTTTGGAAGGGAAGAGTAGATTTTAAATTTTTGGGTGAACTGTCCCTTTAAGAAACAAATCCCACTATTAACTATTTTCTGCCTATTATTAAGACGTTGGCTCTTTATTAGTAAAGTAATGATCTTAATCTACATCCGTACACCCAATACCTAAACTCAACCACTATAGTACTAAATATTAATAAGCGGCTAGGGTTGTCGCGATACTGTAATTCTGTACCAATCGATACTGAAATTTTAAAAACAGCCATGTGTTCACATGCTCAACAGGAATGACTGTGATTGGCTGTGAAGGTCAACAGTTCACCACTGTTTACTGAGTGTAACCACAGGGACAGTGGAGTGTTGCAGTCACATCGATCAGCTGGTTTGTCTATAAGCTGACATACGAGCGATCCGCTGATGAATCGCGGCTTTAAACCACTCCAGCCACCCATCTAAACACAATATCGTTATAATTGCATATTTTTCCAGTATCGTGCAGCCCAGCAAGAGTGTACTTGCATTGTAACGCTAATTATATATATATATATATATTTATTAGGGATGCTCCGATCAGGATTTTTGCCACCGATACCGAGTACCAATTTTTTGTCATGCTGATCGGCCGATAGCAATGCCGATTCTGATGCTTCAACATCAGTAAAATATTTGCGCAGTTGATATCGTGGTTCAAGATGTTCAATGAGGCGTTTAAATCCAATGTCTTCTGTGACTGACAGAGGCTGGTTGTCAATGCATATAAATTCCATTATCTTCGCGGTTATATCCTTAGCTTTCTTGTTGTCTGGTGTGCACAGTTCGTGTTTTTTCAGAATGTCTGTAATGGATGGCTGAGTGAGAGTCGCATTACTAGTTACCGTTGCCTTTTTTGCAGTCGACAGTTTTTCGTATTCACCATAGGACTCGCGGTGACTCGTTCTTAAGTGCCGAATCAGGTTCGTTGTATTAAATGTTTTGGATGATGCTCCTCCACGTGAGATTTCTTTGGAACATAAACGGCAATTAGCGAATTTTTCATTGTTTCTCGAAACGTAATAATAATTCCACACCGGTGATGACATGACTGCGGCGCCAAAACATTTACGTCCCCACTCATCGTGTACGTCCTCACGCATTGACGTCATCAATTGTGATCGGTTTGTAAGATCGGCCAAGTTAGCAAGTACCGATCGAGTCATAAAATGTGATTATCGGCCGATACCGATCTTCGGCCGATCGATCGGAGCATCCCTAATATATATATATATATATATATATATATATATATATATATATATATATATATATATATATATATATATATATATATATATATATATATATATATATATATATATATACAGTATATATTTTAGGTATAGGTGGGCATAGATTAATTTTTTTAATCTAGATTAATCTAGATTAAAATTGCTCATTTGAATTCTGCCGAAGGCATTCAGAATATGTGTGCTACCCAAATAATAAGTCTTTGAGAACGGGTTTCTCAAGCCAGGTGACGCATTAGACCAGGGGCTCATCTCCTGTTTCCAAAATGCATCACAAACTGCTTGAGGAACTGTTCTACTATGATAATTGGTGATGAAAATAAATGATGTTCAATAAGATGTGCTTGTGTTACCTAACTGTTGAGCTGTAGGCCTACATAAGCTCCAAACAGCCATTTCATACTTGCTTTTGATGTACGCACATACAGAAAATGCTGCTTCACAAAGGCAAGTTCACAGAGCCCTGACGGTGTCAAGCATTGAGTATGTTTACATGGGCAACAATACTTTAATACGATGTTCATATGATTAAAACAATACTCTGATTAAGAGTCACCATGTAAACAGCGATTTTTAATTACTTAATGCGACTAAAGTCATAACTGAACTAAACAGAAATGAAAGTAAGACGTGGAGTCTGCAGATATTAGTGGCATCACTGACATACTATTACCGTCATGTAGGACTTTTCGCCATATTTTCCGACAAGATCCACACAGGCGGCTGTCAGTAAAGGACCGCACACACACACACACACACACACACACACACACACACACACACACACACATCGCGAAATGCGGACATTTTTTTCTTTTCATTTGGCGTGCGTTATTAAACTCCATAACACTCTCACCTGTCCTTACTCATTTATTTGCGTCTTATACCCCAGTTTGTCACAAAGGCATGAATGACATGTTCGTGAGTTAAAGTGAAACTGCTCAACTGCAGTTAGAGTCAGGCACAGTGTTGCCAGGTTGGAAATGTGAAAGTATCGTACCAGAACCTCAAAATTATCGTATTTGGAGGAAAATTATCGTACACTAGTCAAACGAAGAGTATACAGATATTATCTAGACAAATAGCGTTTTGACACAACGTGCAAATTACCTCAATACGTAAAAAAAAGGCGTACTTAAGTGGGAAGGTTCAAACTCCACCTCCAAGTCATCGAATAACTGTGTGTGTTGTCAGATGTTGAGGGATTCATTTTGCGGTACAAATTGGATGCCTACATGGAGCGCAACATAGTGCTGGTTGGCTTGAAAGCAGTGCACCCTCCTGAATTTTTAACACACTAGTCTAAGGTGTGCACCACGAGCCCATCCAGAGGATCTGTAATGAGCCGATCTCGTGACTTTGTTTTGATGAGATTAACTTTGGAAAAACACGTTCACATGATGCATTTGAATAGGGAACAACGAGAACATCAAGGGCAAACTCCCCTGTCCTTCTCACCTTCCATTTCAGCACTACTTCTTAAAACTTTACAAACGACTGAAGCACGGCCGCGCGCAGCCAGTGTTGCCAGATGTAGCTGACTGATTCCAGCCCAAAAACTATCCAAAACCTGCCGAAATGCAAAAAATCTGGCAACACTGCGCCCAGCAGGAACGTTAACTCGTGAGAGAGAGCCATTCTCCACGTTGATTGGCTGAGAAGATGTAACGTAAGATGAGATAGAAAACGTGTCTAAGTCCACCTTCTCCTGTCACAGACAGCAGACACAAGATTCAGCTATCAATAAGTATAGAAGCCCTAAGATTACAATGAAACTCATTTTAAATGCCATACATTGCTGAAATTATCGTACATTATAGGATTTTTTTCATTATTGATCGTACATCGTACAGAGGTTGAAATTATCGTACAAATACTATAATTATCGTACCTCTGGCAACACTGGTCAGGCATCCTGCTGATTTGATTCAGAAGGGCACTTTTTTTCTCAGACGGCTCACCGGTCAGGTATACATCCGCGCTAAAATATCAAGGTGAAAGTCACCATAGCTTGCGTAGAATAGACCCAGCTCCTAACCCAACTTTGAGAATAGATTAACGGCGATATTAACGCAGCATGTTAACGCCGATAACGGCCCACCACTAATTTTAGGGCTGCACAATATATCGTTTCAGCATCGATATCGCAATGTGCACATCGCAAAGATATCCAATGTCCAGTCTGAATTATAGTTGAGCAGAAGCTACAGAATTGCATTTAATCACAGTATTTATATGGATTTTATATGATTTAAGCAAAAAAAAAATTTCTTATTTAGAATTTTTGTCTTGTTTCTAGTACAAATATCTCCATTTCAAAGCAAAAACAAGATTATTTCCATACCCCACTGGCAGATAATTTCCCTAAAACAAGCAAAATCTCTTAATTTTCACTTATTTCTTCTGACGGTGAAAACTAAACAATATTTTTACCTGTTTCTAGTCCAAATATCACATTTTTTAGACCAAGACAAAAAGTAAGAAAAGCACTTCATTTTAAATAAGATATCACAATAAAAAAAAGCATTTTATTTTAAATAAAATATCACAATATCAGATTTTTCCAATATCGTGCAGCTCTTTGATTTCTATAAATATGAAATGACTGAACCTACACACTCAAATATATATATATATATATATATATATATATATATATATAAAACTATATAACTATATATAACTATATATATATATATAAAACAAACTCAAATAGAAAAGAGGCTTTTGCATCTGAACTCTCTCATATGATCATTCAAACAGGAGAAGAACACATATTATTGTGCAAGTTAATGATATTTCTGTACGAGGCTGAAGGGCCCCAAATCTATAAGAAACACGGTTTAAAAACCTGAAGACAGCGTCGAATAATTAAAATAAATAAAGTCTTGTTTGGTTTTGATGTAACACAGCTCAAGTACATTAATGGAGTTTTACAATAACGCTTTAAGATAACGTTTTCTGAAGTTTGTTTATGTCGTCGCATAGCATCAGGCCTCAGCGTTTTAGCATCGACTAATAGGAATACACACGCTCCAACACGAGGACAGAGCTTTAAACTACACACATGTGGAATGATTAGTTTCAGCTTAGGGTTATTTATCGTTCAATAAGCTCACGTGTTTATATTTTTCTGTGTGAATGGAGCTGCTCGGTTAGCACACGAGCTAACGCGAGCACACGGTGAAAACAAGCGGATTATACATAGAAATATGGTCACATTTACACTTGCAACTGACGAGCAGCACATTATATTATATTATAGCACAATATTAACACACAGACATGAAACTAGCGTCTTACCTTCAATAAATGGACTCTTTTTATTATTCATATTGATCCATTCCTTCGGACTAGATTAAGCTCAGCGGTTCCGTCAGCCCAACAATCCAAACACTTCAACATTTCAGGTTTGATTCCATTTCTATTTTAAAGTTCAGGCATACTCGGCTTTAATCTGTGTCAAATGATGTCGCTTTGCGCTTTTCTGTCCACCTTCAGCTCAAACGAGCAGATAACCGGCTGAAAACAGGAGGAAAAGAGTGAAGAAAAAGACTGCAGAGACAGAGGCTTATTAAACTCACACAGAGAACTCACCCAGCACTGTGGGAAAATAATCTGCATTTACTTAGGAATTATATTTGCAGACATCTTATAAAACTTACATTTTTAAGCAGTTAAATGTGCATTATTCTGCTGCATGCAGCGCTATTAAGTCACTTCCGCCGAGACTTTTGTGCAATATTATTAAATCCTATGTACAGATGAAGATATCTGACTGCAATATTCTGTATATGAAGAGTTTAGATGCAAAAACCTCTAAATGCCATCTGAAATTTTCCTCTAAAATGAGCATTTTTATCAGGCTTCTGTGTTTGTTCAGTAATATCACTTTTATGGCAAATAATAAGTCCTTTTCCTAGTCTTTAAAGTGAAATAACTCAACATAAACAAAGGAGGCTGAGCAAAATGTTCACTTTCTATGGAAATTTCAGACGGTTTTTGCTTCTGAACTCTTCATATTATATATTAGATGCAATATATATATTAGATATACACTCACGATATAAATGGTTATACTTTTTAGTAAATAACAAAAAGAAATAGTAAAAAAAAAGTCAATATTATATACAATATATAGTATTAGATACACTCATGTCACGATATTGGCCAGAAATCTTTGGTAAATAACATAAAAAATATAGTTAAGAAGGTAAATATTAGATATATCGTATTGGATATACACTCACTCGGTTAGGACATTGTTGGTAAATAACTTAAAATATATTACAAATAATAATGTATAGTAAATAATAATGTGGCAAATAATAAATCAAATTAAAATAGAAATAGGAGGCGACGCAGTGGCGCAGTAGGTAGTGCTGTCACCTCACAGCAAGAAAGTCGCTGGTTCGAGCCTCGGCTGGGTCAGTTGGCATTTCTGTGTGGAGTTTGCATGTTCTCCCCGTGTTGGTGTGGGTTTCCTCCGGGTGCTCCGGTTTCCATCACAAGTCCAAAGACATGCGCTATAGGGGAATTGGGTAAGGTAAAAATTGTCTGTAGTGTGTGTGAATGAGTGTGTATGGATGTTTCCCTCCGCTGCGTAAAAACATGCTGGATAAGTTGGCGGTTCATTCCGCTGTGGCGACCCCAGATTAATAAAGGGACTAAGCCGGAAGGAAAATGAATGAATAAAATAGAAATAGAAAATGAAATGATAATAGTAATAACAGCACAATAATGCTAGTATAATAATATTTAACTATGTAAAGGTGTAATAAAGATTATAATAAAATGTATGACGATTATAATAAAAACAAAAAGCTTTGAAACGTTCAAAGCGAATGAAGATCTACATGCATATTTATGTACAATATTAGCATTAGGCTATGCGAAATTAAAAAAAATCTAATTATATTTACAGTTTGATAGTCAATTCAACCGTTTTTGTGTTAATGACAAACATGCATTTATGTGAAATGTGGTAAAAAGTCTCCTGAATTTTGTCTTAAACTGTAAATTGTAGAGACTTACCAGTAAACTTGGTAAACAACCTGCTTTTCATTCATTCAGTCATTTTCCTTCGGCTTAGTCTCTATTTCAGGGGTCGCCACAGTGGAATGAACCGCCAATTATTCCAGCATATGTTTTACGCAGTGGATGCCCTTCCAGCCGCAACCCAGTACTGGGAAACACCCATACACACTCATTCACACACACCCATACACTACAGCCAATTTAGTTCAACAATTCCCCTACAGCGCATGGATTTGGACTGTGGGGGAAACCAGAGCATCCGGAGGAAACCCATGCCAGAACATGCAAACTGCACACAGAAACAACCAATGACCTAGCTGGGACTCGAACCAGTGACCTTCTTGCTGTGAGGTGACAGTGCTAACCACTGAACCACCATGCTGCCCTTTTTCAAAGTCGGTATTTTGAAAAATGTCACATTTTTTTCTATGTTTCAGTAACTATTAAGTAGGTTTACAATAGATTTATGCGCTTTTGGAAGCTTCAGAAAAAGCACTACTATGCAACACCATAATTTTTAATCGACTGTGGTTGTCTGAAACAATAAAGTAATGCAAAGGATGGGTTGAGGGTGAGTAGGCCTAAATGATGGGGTCATCATCATTTTTAGGTGAACTATTCCTTTAAATGTTCAATCATTCATGCATTTTCTTTTCAGCTTAGTCCCTTTATTAATCTGGGGTCGCCACAGCAGAATGAACCGCCAACTTATCCTGGACATGTTTTACCCAGTGGATGCCTTTCCAACTGCAACCCATCACTGGGAAACATCTATACACACTCATTCACACTTATACACTACGGACAATTTAGCCCACCCAATTCACCCTGGACTATGGGGGAAACTGGAGCACCCGGAGGAAACACACATGAACGTGGAGAGAACATGCCAACTCCACACAGAAACGCCAACTGACCCAGCCGAGGCTCGAATCAGCAACCTTCTTGCTGTGAGGCGACAGCACTATCTACTGCGCCACCGCGTCGCCCCTCCTTTAAATATATTAATGCTTTTTATTTATGCACAATAATAATAAACACACACTTCACATGTTTAACCCTGCTGTTGACTTTTGGGTCAAAAATGACCCCGGCATCATTTTAACAGCAGTAACTAATGTTTTTTTTTTTTTTGGTGACTTTTTCTAAATTGACCCCAATATTAGAAATAAAATCCATATTTTCCTGAAGGCTGTGTACACATTTAGGGTAAACCAGTTGTCCTTCCGGTAAATTTGAACCTGTTCACACCTAAAAACTACTAGCACACACATGCACACTACAATACACACAATAAGAATCTGCTCCTTTACCTTATCTTATGAATACTGTCTTGCCAGAAACTTGACATTTATGCTGGTACTTTGAGCATGAGAAAATGCACCATTTACTGTAGTGAAAAACAAGTGTTGCCCACTGATTAAACATTAATAAAAACTGCACACTAATGAGGGAACATCCATTTAGTGGAGGCGGGTCAATTTTGACCCAAAGGGCGAACGGTGTATGTATACAGAATTCTAGGTGGGTTAAAAACCTAATTTTAAACATTGTGCAAAAATACCAAAATAAAAATGGAAAAATAGCTGCAGGAGGCCAAGCACAGCTGAGGGAGAATGAGGAAAAGGCATATGAATGAGGAAATAATAATATGGAGACTCAAATCAAACGCAACGACAAGACTTTTTAAAGATAACCTTAGTCCAGATGCCTGAATAATCAATGCACCAGTCATGTTCTTCAATAGTTTATAACTGTTGACCAGTAGGGGGCGCTGTTATCAAACTGATGGAGCATGGTCAGAGGCTGTTACTAGAAGGGATACAGTTGTGGTCGGAAGTTAACAAGATTTTTTTTATATTATTTATTAAAATACCCAATCTACCTCCACCTTAACCCTCACAGTAATTATAACGAGAATTATTTATTAAACTGCCCATTAAATTGAACAACCCCAAATCAGAAAAAGTTGGGACAGCATGGAAAATACAAATAAAAAAAGAAAGTAGCGAGTTCTAAATTTACTTTGACTTTATTTAAACATTATTTAATGTGTTCCTCATGACTTGTTTTTTATTTATTTATTTTTTTTCCCAAATAAACATATTGCAATTTTGGTTTTTACAACACATTTCAAATAAAGTAGATCAGTAAAGCATTTACCACTTTGTAATGTTGCCGTTCATTTCCACAACACTTAAAATACATTTAGGGACTGAAGACACCTAGTGAGGAAGTGTTTCAGGTGTGATTTTGTCCTATTCTTTCTGCAAACAAGTCTTAAGGTGGGCAACAGTACGGGGTCTTTAATGTCGCATTATGCGCTTTAAAATGTGCAACACATTCTCTATTGGAGACAGGTCGGTACTGTGGGCAGGCCGTTCAAGTCCCTGTATCCTCTTCCTCCACAGCTGGACTCTGTAATGTGTGCAGAATGTGGTTTTGCATCGTCTTGTTGAAATATGCACAATTTTTAAAATTAGGTTTTTAACCCACCTAGAATTCTGTATACATACACCGTTCGCCCTTTGGGTCAAAATTGACCCGCCTCCACTAAAGCGATGTTCCCTCATCAGTGTGCAGTTTTTATTAATGTTTAATGTCCCTGGAGAAGAAGGCAGCATATTGTGTCTCTGTGTCTCTGTGTGCTTTTCAGCATTAATGGAGCATCACAGAAGAGCAAGTTACCTTTGCCAAGGGCACTGGCACAACCCCATACCATGACAGACCCTGGGTTCAAGACTTGTTGCTGGTAACAGTCTGGATAATCCTTTTCTTCTTTGGTTCGGCGCACACGGCGTCCATTTCTCCCAAAAATACCTGAAATACTGATTTATCAGAGCATAGTACATGTTTCCACTGTGTGATGGTCCTTTCCAGATGTCCCTGAGCCCAGAGAGGTTGATTCTGGCGCTTCTGGACACTGTTATCATAGGGCTTCCTTTTGGCACAGTACAGTTTTAACTGGCATTTGTGGATGTAACTATGTATTGTGGTACTTGACAGGTTTGCTGCAGTAGTCCTGAGCCCATGTCGTGATCTGGCTTATGGATGAATGAGGATTCTTGATGCAGTGCGGCCTGAGGGATCGGAGATCACTGTTGTTCAGCTTAGGCTTCATTTTAGGCTTAATTTTCCTTCAGCTTAGTCCATTTATTAATCAGGGGTTGCCACAGTGGAATGAACCGCCAACTATTCCAGCATATGTTTTACTTAGCGAATTTCCTTCCAGCCACAACCCAGTACTGGGAAACACCCATACACACTCATTCACACACACACACACTCATACACTACGGCTAATTTAGTTCGTCAATTCCCCTATATCGCATGTTTGGACTGTGGGGGAAACCGGAGCACCCGGAGAGTCCACAGAGAAATGCCAACTGGTCAAGCTGGGACTTGAACCAGTGACCTTCTTGCTGTGAGGCCAGTGGTAACCACTGAGCCACCATGCCACCCCCTTATTTAATTCAATTGTTATTTAAATCATTGAAGTAATTTAAATTTAATACATGTAATTATATTTTCTACAACACCGCTGACGTTAAATCACAGAGGAAGATGTTCATATAATTCATATTTTAATTTATCAAAGAATTTCAAGTTGTAAGTTGACAATCACTGACCACAAATAATGTTTTATACAAAGGAAAAGCTCCAGATGTGTTAAAGGTTCCAGTTGGCTATTTGTGGAACTGACGCCAATAATAAAAAAAATTAAATAATAAAAAACATTTCAA